>BOSO01001905.1:0-89430 GCA_018403395.1 Gorsachius goisagi
GAAGGGCAAGGAAGCTGGGGAGGGGTCTGGAGCCCAAGGCTGCTGGGGAGCGGCTGCGGGAGCTGGGGGTGTTCAGCCTGGAGAAGAGGAGGCTGAGGGGAGCCCTTATCGCTCCCTACAACTGCCTGAGAGGAGGGGGGAGCCGGGGGGGGTAGGGCTCTGCTCCCAGGGAATGGGCGATGGGACGAGGGGAAATGGTCTCAAGTTGTGCTAGGGGAGGTTTAGGTTGGACATCGGGAAAAATTCCTTCCCTGAAATGGCTGTCAGGCACTGGAAGGGTCTGCCCAGGGAAGGGGTCGAGTCCCCATCCCTGGGGGTATTTAAAAGCCGGGCAGATGAGGTGCTTAGGGCCAGGGTTTAGTGGTGGGATGGCAGGGTTAGGGGGCTTGGTGATCTTAAAGGGCTTTTCCAACCCAAACAATTCTGTGATTCTGTGATTCTACTTAATTGTCCCCGTCTGATGTGCAGGCAAACGACGCAGCGTGTGTTTTTATGAGCTCGGTCCCTGCCTGGGTTTTCATTCTTCTGGGTGTTCAGCTCTGTGCAATTTCCTTTCTTACTCTTTTTTTTTTCCTCCCTATTTCCTTTCTTACTCTTTTTTTTTTTTCTCCCCTTCTTTTTTTTTGCATAATTTTCTCTTTCTCTGCAGTTTAGGGAACTTGCCAGGCACCCCTCAGATCTTCCACATGTTGCTCATCCACAGTTTTTGTCAAACTTCTTCTTTCTGAGTTTTTTTATAGAAAGTTTGTGGGTTTGGGGGGGTTTTGGGTGGTTTTGTTTGGGTTTTTTTGAAAGTGGCTTTTCTTAAGAAAAGTTTAATCTGTTAAATGGCCTTTAAAATGAAGATTTTACCTGTGCTTCTGCTCGTTCTCTCCTCACCTCCAAACCTGCCTGTCTTGTGACAGCAGCACTCTCACCAGAGCAACGAGTCTGGGCTAAAAGAGCCCAAACTAGCAGAAAATGTGCCAAAATGGGCCTTTGGTGAGCCTCAATACCACCTGCTTGGGTTTGGCACCACCCGACTTCTGTGGTTTGAGGCTCAGCTTGGAAAAACAAGAGTGCCCTGTGAAGCTCTGGTGGTGGTGGGACACTGGTGGTGGTGGGGACACTCTGATGATGGGAAGGACTGGTGGTGAGACACTGTGGTGGTGGTGGGATGCTCTGATGATGGAAAGATCTGGTGGTGGGATGCTCATGGTGCTGGGATACTCTGGTGGTGGTGGGATGCTCTGATGATGGGAAGGTCTGGTGGTGGTACGTTCTGGTGGTTGGACACTCTCATGGTTGGATGCTCTCATGGTGGTAGAAAGCTGTTGGTGGGATGCTTTTGTGGTGGTCATCATGTTGCATGACAGCTTTGCCCTGACAACATCTGTGGATTGGCTTAGGGACAAATGGGAATAAATTTTCCGGTGGCCTCTTTTCTTCTCCCACGGTTGGTCAAGTGTCTCAACTTTCCTGGTGATGCAAATGTGAGAAACCTGAGGACGTGCTGACATACGGTGTCCCTGCCGTTGTGCTGCTGCGCGTGTTCTTGCTGCCTGCTGGGTGAGAGCTGGTCATCAAGAACTGCAGTGATCCAGCCGTTGGGTTTGGACACGCGCCCAAGGGCTCCCCTTTTCTTTTGCCGTCAGTGCTGATGGTTTTCACAGGAAGTTGAGCAACAGGGATGCCAAATCCTGCAGTTCTGCTGTCCTGCGGATGCACGGCCGCACAGGGTGTATCACTGCCGTGGAGGGGATGGGTGGTGCAAGGGCTGTCTCCCTTCTGCTGGTGTTTCACTTGCTGTGATTCACCGCTGCTCATTGCCTTATCCTTGGTAGAATAAATCTTTGGACAGAGCAGAGGTCACCAAGGGAGGAGAAAAACCACCAAAAGTGAAAAATCTGCCATACGTTGAGATAAGTGTTTGTATTTCACGTGGAATCCAAGTCTGATGTTTGCATCCTCCCCAAGTTCTCCTGGTTGTGTTGTGGAGCTTGTCCTGGTGTCGGAGCTCTGTGAGGAAGGTCTGAAGACTTCCTCATTTAGGCTGGTGCACTGGGGTCTTCCCTCCTTGGGTCTCCCTCCCCTTCTCCTTGCCGCAGTCGTCCACAACAGACATCCTTGTGCCATGATAGTGCCCAGATGCAAATTTCATTCAATTTGGCTTGTTTGGCCAAGACCAGATGTTCAGCGGCTGGATGAGCCAAGGTCTTGAGGGTGAAAATGAAGTCAGAAGGACACAGGACTTCTGTGGGGCACCAAGGATGCACACTGGGGTGAAACACCAAGCTGTGCTGCTGCTTCCCTCGTGTTTCGAACTGCCACAGGGAATTTCCCTTCGTTCCCAGCAGGGACGTGGCCAGCGGGGCCCGGCGCCACTCGGCATTGGTGCAGTCGGAACCGCAGACTCATGGAGGCGGTACGTGTCATCCCCAAGCACCGTCTGGCCCCGGGCAAGCTGGAGGTGTGCAAAGGTCTCCTTCCTGACCGAGCAAGATTCTGCTCAGCTGCTCCCACACCGGCCCCTTCCTCTTTTCAAGAAACTAACTGGAGAGGGGCAAACGTGCTCCAAAAGCAAAGGCAGGGGAAGTGTCCTTGAAGTCCCAGCAGGACGTGTGCTGAGCTCCAGCCCTTGTCCCTACCCCTGGGGCTTCTGGGCGGAAGGAAAGCGGAACGTTGTGATTACGTGTTGTTTTCTGGGCTGCAAAGACGACGTCACCCTCCTGTATTTCCCCCTGTCCTGAGCGCTGCTCCAATGCCCTGGCCCTGCTTCGCCACGAGCCATCGTGCCCCGCGCTGCTGCAGGTTGCCCAGTCCGCAGGCAGTGCTGGGTCCCAGTGACGAGGACGTCCCCGCAACGCTGGTGGAGGGGGACGGAAGTTTTGTGCTTGTTGCCCAGAGCTCCTGTCTGCTGGGGCTTTGTGCCAGGAAACGTGGTGCTGTCTGGCACCTGGGGTACGTGCCCGTCAGGGTCCTTGTATACCATGGACAGTCCCAGGGATGATCCATCCTGATGGTGGTGAGTGTTGGGAGGAGACACTGCTTGTTTAAAATTCATCCAGAAAATCTAAAAAACCTGTACTTTATCTTCTTTGACTGCAGGTTTTTTCTGAGAAAGTCACCGAGTAGCAAAGAGAAACGTGGACCGCTTGGGTTGCCCACAGCCACCACCTTCCCTTGCACAGTGGCACGCTGGGTCCTTAGGACTGTGTGCTGCTGCCAGACCAGCAATAAAAGCAATTTATGACTCAGAAATTACTCTGGGAAGACGTATTTGCAGCAGAAGGTGATGCTGACCTGTCTGCATCGCTGCCTCTATCCTAAGAGGTCCCGACGTGGTGCAGAGCAGGGTCAAACTCCACAGCCCGGGGCTTCCCGGTGGGGAGGTGCAGCACCTGGATGCAGCTGATGCCACCTCTCCTCGGGTTTCTAAGGTCCCAAGCACCCATGAGCCATCCCACCACTGTTTGGCAGGGGCTGGAAAGCTGCTCCCTTTCCTGCTCTGCTGCTGGAGGAGCCCTCTCAGAACCCAGGTGTGTAGAGACCGTGCAGAAGGAGAAAACGGATATGGCAGAAAGTGATGGCCGATGAAATGGGCTTTTTTTTTTTGCCCTCCCCCAGTGCTGGTTAGCAAATCCTTCTGATGTGGGAACCAAAATTTTTCACAGCCAAATGCAGGTTGAAAGCAGCTTTCTGCCCATCCTGGTCCCTGCGATGGGTCGTGCCGCCTTCGGGCACCGTTGCAGCCTGACCGCTGCTGTTAATGCAATTAATCCCTTCCCCACATCATTTACAGAACGGGGAATATGGCACCGTATCTCCTGTCCATGGCAGCCCTGTTGGGGTTAGACCAGGCTCGCAGTCGCAGAGGAAATACCATTTTACTACTGAAAAAAACAATTTTTGTGGTTCGGATGCTGCAGCCGCCGGTAGCTTTGCCAAGAACTTCAGCTCTTACACAGGAAACGAGGCTCCTTTCAAAGCACCCCAGCGACATATATAGCCTCTCCGAACAGATATTTAAAGAAACATATTGACACTGGCAAGAACAGGAAAAAATAGCTCCCGGCTGCGGGGAGTGAGGGCTGAAGGCAGCTGAGCCCATCCTGGGGGAGTAGGTGATCCAGGGGATTAATTCATGGCTCTTTCATCGCCGGGAAAATGAGCTTGTGTGCTTTGTGCTGCCTGAACCCCCCGTGCATTCAGGCTCCTGTCTTTTAATCGGAATTAGAGGTGCTTGGGATTGAATATGGCTTCAGCAGTGAGCAAATGAGTCACCTCGCCTCTCTGCAGTGAGTCCCTCTCAGGAACTGATTTCCATCCCCAGGGAAAGAAAATAGTTTGTCTTTTCCCAGACTGGGGGCTGCTTTTCCCTTCAGCGCACTGTGGGATGGAGGGGTTTGGGGTTTTTTTTATATATATATGCAGAAATAACTGACTTTTTTTAATGTGGTGATGGGCTCCAGAAGCAGCCGAGGCTCAGGAGGGTAAATTGGTTTGGTGCTGAACGCGGGGGACATCTGCCACCGCAGCCAGGGGGCTGCTGCAGGCAGGGATGTGATGGGTTTGGACCACCAAGGACCAGGGGTGACCTTGCTGCAAATCACGCCGGAGGCTGAGCAGCCAAGGGCTGAGGGATGTCGCTGACCCCAAACCCCTTTGCCCTCGCACAGCACGTGCTGCCCTGATGCCTACAGGAGGCTCCTTAACATCTGATCTCTAAAATACGGATCAGCCGGAATGATGGGAGCCAGGCTGGTTGCAATTGAGCAGCTCTGCAGTTAGGAGGGAACTCCCCACCGAGCATGTCCTGCTCTTCCCCATTTAACTCCATCCTCCTGTGGAGCTGGGGAGGAGCAGCCAGCCAGGTGGGCTGTTTTTACCAAATTCCCCATCAGAGGACTCCCCTGGCTGGCACTGGCAGCGACCCTTGAGCCCAGGGAAAATGGTGGGGAAGGGGAGGTGGGAAGTGGGCGCCTGTCACGAGGAGGGGGTGGCTCATCCCAGCTTTGCTCTTTCAGGGGAAAAAAAAACCTCTGGAGAGACCAAACTGAAGGGGCTGAAGCTGCAGGGGCAACAATTTTGGTTGAAGATTGAGAAACCAAGGGTGAGGAGAAGGCGCCCGTTACAGCTCCCAGTGCATCATCCCGTGGGTGCGACATGGGAGCAGGCTGAGCATCGCCTGTTCCAGCACCATCCGGCACGCAGGCACCGAGGCGTGAACCCCGGAACCCAAATGCCGTGCCCATGGCTCATCCCATCGCCCGCCTCCAGCTATGTAACTCATTCGCTCTTCTGGCTGGTGGGCTGAAACGACTGCCCCAGCTTCTGCACAGATCCCAAGCTCAACAGGCGCCCTGGCACTCACACACGTGTATTTCGGAGCCTGAAAATGGGATAGCTCAAAGCAAGCAAGAACAGGGGCCATGCTTACAGCCAGGGGTCACCACGTCTTTGCAGGCTTGTTCTTGCACAAACCTGATGCTTTAATTTTAAAAAAGTTCTTTTCTATTAAAAAAATTATTTTTTAAATTAAGAATATTGATAATTAGGATTAAAAAAACATACTCGACAGACAGCAGTGCTGGGGGGGGTGGCAAGGGCTGCCCCAGGGACACCCCAGTGCGGGCAGGGGAGGGGGCTTTGCGGGCAGCCCTGTGGCTGGGCGCAGGTGCAGGGCACAAAGCATCAACTTAAAACTCCCTCATCCCAAAGCAATTTGGTCCCTCCCCCCCCCCGGGGCTGACCCATGGCAGTGTGGACATGGGTCTGGCAGCTGGGGTGTCATGCAGCCGCACAAGTGCTGGAGGAAGGGCCGGATCCAGGCCCTAATCTCTGCCATCAGCTTGGCTGATTTATTTTGCACCGTCACCAAATAAGAAAACTTCCTGGGGACAGGCAGTGCCCCGGGTGGCAGCAGAGCCAGCAGCGCAGCCAGTGTTTTAGCCCGGACGCACAAGTCTCAGCCCATGACTGCACTAATTGTACATTGTGTGCTGTTCCGGGCTAATCACAGTGGAAGGTAAATGAGCCCTGGTCTACATGTGAAAGGTGAAGTTACTTGCTCAAAGGCATGTGCAGACATTTAATATTTCATCATGGGCTCACAGAGCAGTCTGGCTTGGAAGGGGCCTTCAAAGCTGCTCCAGTCCAGCCCCCCCGCCAGGGGCAGGGACATCTCCCCTGGGATCCGGTTGCTCAAAGCCCCGTCCAAACTGGCCTTGAACCCTCCCCGGGCTGGGGCATCCCCAGCTGCTGGGGGCAGCCTGTGCCAGTGCCTCAGCACCCTCAGGGTACAACATTTCCTCCTGGTGTCCAGCCCAAGCCCACCCTTGCTCAGACTAAAACTGTGTCTTAGCACACGGAGCTTCCTTTTGTAATTGCCAAATTTCGGTCCCTTCTTTGGTGGGACATTTCGGCAGCTTGACAAGATTCACGCTGATGGAGAGCACGTGGTGTAGGTTGCCTGTGGTCACGGTTGGTGCTGTACCAACAAGGACGGGCTTAGCCTTGCGGCTACTGTAGGGTATGGTCCTGGCCATGGCTTCCAACAACATCTTCAGTCTAGCACAGAGATGCTCCCAGATGGGCCCAGTCCCCACCGCAGGCTTTGAGGTGGGTCAGTCCATCAGCTGTGTCCTGCAGCCTTGCTAATCCCTTCTTGCCCAGCTTTTAGCCGGCCGTGACGGTTTGGTGCTCATACAAGCAGGCACCATTGCAATCTCTGTTCCCACCACCGCAAAAACCATCAGTGTGGTGGCTGCGAAAGCTGTGTTCCTGAGAAACAGGTGAGCTCCAGAGCTCGTTCAGCTTTATGCAGCTCATAGAGAGGTTTCTTTATGGCTTAGTCACGAAAGTCGGGTTGTGAAGTTGACTTGAGTTGCCCAGATCTGCCATGCTTTGAGTCTCAAGGTGGAGGAGACTGTTTCTTGGCCGTTTTCAGGTGGCTCCTTGTGGGTTCCAACCCTCAGAGCTGCTCACCACACAAGTCCTACGCCACCGATGAGTGGTGTGTGAAGATTTTCCAAGGGCTTAAGGCAACGCTGAAGTGGAGGCAGCAGAAGACTTTGACTTCTTCTGTGTTGAAGAAGTCCATGTAGACTAGGAATGGCTTCACCAGAAGAGACGATGACTTCTGCATTGAATAAGTCAATTAAGTCATTGAAGAAGTCATCTCTTGGTGGAGCCGTTCCCAGTCCGTGACCTGGTGGAGACCTTCCGTTTTCCCAGACAAAGGTTTTGTGCACTTCCCAGATGGGAATGAAATGTTCCGACAGAGTCCGTGAGGTTTGACTGCTTTTGCGGAGGTAAATACTTGTCTGGAGAGGGCAAAGGTAAGCATTGCTGAATTTTATGGCCTCATGCTGCTACCTGGAACTTGCATGGCCCATACTGTGCTGCTGGGATGTGTGGAGCGGGCATCAGGCGAGGTCTTTAACCCCTTTAGCAGCCTGCATTTTGGTACACTCATCCCAGGAAAGTCTTTGTGCCCCGGCTCTGATCACCGTGGGACTTGCCTCAGATGTCCATGTCCCAAGCACAGAGCATTGCGTTGCTCAGGTGACCCAGGCTTACGTCAGGGTGATGGGTGGGGGGGTCACATGGAATGGGGCTGGACCTTCCCTGCTCCTCCTTGCGCAGGAGGGGTGAGAGGCAGTGGGATGACTTGGGACACAACACAGCCAGCATTTTGGTGGGTGGGATCCAGCCTGGAGCTTCTGCCATGCCCCACAGCCCTCCCTCCTCATGGGCGCCTGTGAAGGTGACATTAGCTGAAGAGTTGGGTTGAGCAAGGCCAACTCCTGGCTTTGCTGCTCTTCTGGTGAGATGCTCTTGGCCTCTGCGGGAGGACACACTCCCCTCTTGTTTGTCTTCCCGGCTATTGCTGTCCTGCTCCAGCTCTTTTTATAGCTCAGAAAGAAGTGCTGTGAGTTTCTGAGTCGTCTGGGAGGCCGAGCACATAGGGAGGAGTCGCAGCTAGAAATAGGGCTGCTCTCTGCTTCTGCATTCCAGTTTTATTATTTTTTCAGCCGAGATATCCAAGTTTGAAGAGTCCCGCTGCCGCAAGCACTGAGCTGGGAACCATGTCCTTCATTTTTTCCACTCGGACTGGGTCTTCTTTCTCCTTTGCCTTATTCTCAATGCCCTCACATCAGCCCTTGAGCCTCTGCGAGATGGCTTCCCCAGGGAATGAGGTCTCTCACCCCTGCCTGTATTTTCTGTATCCCCCAGATTTTTTGCCTCGGTGCGGCTGGTTTGGCAGAAGAGCTCCCTGTGCACCGTCGACAGACGAAGCTGCAGGAACTGATGATGCCTGGGGGGTGGATAAGTGATCATGTATTTGCTAAAGTTTCTGGGCGGTGAACAAAGATCTTAGACAAAACGTTCCGCTGTTTCTACCCCTGGGAGAGAAGCAAAGCTTCGTTTGCTGCACGGCCGCAAATACATGGGAGCAACATGGAGAGGGATCTGTTCAACAAAACCTGTGGATTTCAGCCCCTTAAAATGAGCTGGGATTTTGGCTGCGGTGCCAAGCCAGGGCAGGGGAAAGCTCTCCTGGGCATCCCAGCAGGGCGGATCCTCGCTCCCACGGGAGAGGGGTATAATTACCTGTATCACCGACAGACTTCTCCAATGGTCCCTTAATAGGTGGATACCACTTTAGGGCATGCCATGGCTGCAATCTCCTCCTCCGAGAGTGCTGCCCCTGGTCCCCCAAGCCTGGCTGGTGTCCCCATGGGATCACATGTGCCTGAGCCCTGGGGCACCAGTGGCTCCCACCACGGGGGCTTCACTGCCAGAGGGGCTCCTGGTGGAGCTGCATCTCACTGCCTGTGCCCAGCCTGAGGGCCTCTCATCTGTTTTCCCCACCCTGCCAGGAGGCCCCAGGCATGTTTTCCACACCCGGAGCTGGGCTGTAGGCTCTCGGTTCCCCTCCAGCCCCAGTGCTGGGGCTGGCAGGAGCGGGACAGTGCATCCCTTTCTTCTTGGCTGGGTGAGCCGAAGGGCGCGCTGGCACGCGGTCCAGCCAGCAGTGTTTGGTTTCAAACAAGGAAAATTAGTAAAAACTAATATTTAGATCTCAGGAAAGGATTTCACAGCCTTTTGCACGGAATCGTGCCTGCAGTTCCCTATTGGTGAGCGTCAGAGAGGCAAGCACTGACACATGGGCAAGCAATAACACATGAAACAGAGTTTCCTTTGTACACCGGGCTTTTTTCCACCTCGGGCTCCACCCTGCATCCCAGCTGAGATCCCTGCTCTGTGTGCTTTCCCCAGGCGATTTCCACACCCCGCAAGTGGGCTGCATGCCCAGATGCTCGCAGCCTGGAAAAGCCACGGAGCTCTGGCGTGGGGAGCATCACCTGCAGCGGGGAGCATCCGCAGACACAGGAGAGGTGGCGAGCACAGGGAGCACAGCCCGCTACTTCATCTAAAAGAGCAGGAGGAAAGCTGGAGCTCACATACAAGAATGGGGCTGGTTTATTTTCCAGTTACACATCCCTTGTTCCTCCACTGCCCTATCCCGCTTCTCTGCAAAGGGAAGGGACACCCCGCATCGCCGGGTGCTGAGCTCTGGCTGGAGCTGGCAGCGTGTGGTGGCCTGGGTGCCAGGGAGGGCTACAGGGGCCGGGGCCTGGGGTCTGCGCCGGTGGCTTAGCAAAGCTGGACGCTGGTTTCTAAAGCCCTGGGAGATCCCAGAGGGATGCACACAGAGCTCTCCCCTGCTCCGGCGCTGGCAGCCCTCTGCCGCCTTTCGGCTTAGGTCCTACGTATTTATTAAATATCTGTAGGCTTAGGTCCCACGTATTTAGTAAAACAGTGTTTATTAATTGCAAGGGTCAAACCTTCCCCATGGCAGAGATTTACAGGTCGGGAGTGAGCTCTGTCCTTGCTGGGGGAGAGGGGAGCAGCTTCAGCCAGAGGGGATCATCCTTGCTCTGGCTGCCTGCAGTTGGATGCTGAGCAGTGAATTAAAACCATCATTCTTATCCGTCATTTGGGCATCAGTGCGTTTGCTCTGCTGTTCCCCCCTGGGCTGAGATGGGCTCCTTGGTCCCGCTGGGTCAGCTGGGAGGGAGATGAACCCGCTGCCCCTTCATAAGACCCCAGGCTGCAAACCCGCAGCTCTTTGGAGCCCACGGCATGCCGGCACTTTGGGAAGCGGCTCTCCAGGAGACGGGGAGGTGGGCAGGGGTCTCAGCAGACATGCTGCGGGATGCGAGCACTGTGAAGTGACCTGCAATGCCAAGCGAAGTGAAAAAACCTCCAGGAGCACTTGGAGGAGGCGGCAGCATTGCTGCAAGCCGGCGTCGCCTGCTCTGCTCCGACTTCTCCCTGCAACTGTGCGGCACTCAAATGTGAACGTACTCAGGCCCGGAAACTTCCCTGGGGCTGTGAATGCAGTGTTGTTTCCTCTGCATGCTTCTGCTGCTGCCCGGTAGCAAGAGGCAGGCTGAGGGTCCGCGGCCCTCCGCACTGCCCCAGCACAGCTCTGCAGGCTGCAGGCAGGGTCTGGCAGGGATATGGCAGCGTCTGGCCCTGCAGGGTGGGGTCCGGCTGCAGGGAAAACATTTGCCATGGCATTTCCCAACCTCTTGCATCAGGTGGTTTGATTTCAGCCAAGCCTGCTTCTCGTTCCTTCTGCGGCTGGGCTGAAGCTGTCAATGTTTAGGGCCGCTCGTAGGTGCTGGGGCTGGTGTGTGCATTGTGAATCTGCTGGGGGCATCAGCTCAGCCCCCTGCTCCCCGTTTTTTGGGTTTGCATGGAAATAAAGCTCGGGAGAAGGTGTGAGAAGGTCCTGGGCAGCGGGAGCACGGGTCTGGGTGGGCATTGAGCTGTAGCATCAATGGTGTTGCCACTAGGTCTGTGGGTCTCAGTTCAAGGGACAAACAAAACCAGGTAATTCAAGTGATTCCTCTGATGGGGCAAGGGGAAGATACCTAAGGCAGAGGTTTGGAGCCAACCGAAGGGAGGGGGCTCTGTATGCTTTGGGTGAGGGGGGAAGGCACGTGTGGGCAGGCACTGAGGGTATTTTGGCAGGGATTTGTCTCCGGCCCCACGGGTGCTAGCCATGCCCCACACGAAGCCTCCAGCTCCCCACAGATGAAGCCTCCAGGGCAGAACTTAGGGGCTTCAAAAGGAACCGGGTGGGAGCTGTGTTTTATCAGCCATCTTCAGAATCACTGGCGGCATGGATCCAGATGAGGAGGGACTGCGAAGTGGAGAAGCGTGGACACAGCTGGGGGTGGCTGATGGGGGTAAATGGCCCCACTAGTGGAGGTCGGTGCTGGGGGCATTTGTCCCCGTAGACCTCTGGGGCTTGCAGGGTGGTGGGTGACAGAGGAGCTCTGGGCGCCGGCAGCCCAGGGAGCAGCAAGGAGGCAAAAGCGGGAGCAGGGAGCACAGCGCCGATGGTCCGGCAGCACAGCTGTGACCTTTGCTAACCCCGTTTCCTTCTGGGTGTTTTGCTTATCTCGGTGGTGACAAGATAACTGATGTGTTAGGCCAATGCAGCGCCACGTGCCTGTGTGGAGGAAGACCGAGCCTCAGCAGGAGTCGAGAAGGGTTTCCAGAAAACCTGCATGTACGGATGGGGCCGCAGGGGACACGGAAGAGACCTGTGAGTGATGAGCAAGTGGTCATGTAGATATTAGCTGAGGTTAAGCATGCAGGTTTGCATCCCACTGCCATGATTCACTTGTGTGGCCACCGAAGGCCGTCCGCTTGGATCAAGGGCTTCAGGTGGTGCCTTCCCCATCTCTCGTAGGACCACAGGCTCACAGAGTAGTTTGGGTTGGAAGGGGCCTTCCAAGCTGCTCCAGCCCAGCCCCCCCGCCAGGGGCAGGGACCTCTCCCCCAGAATCCGGTTGCTCAAAGCCCCGTCCAAGCTGGGCTTGAACCCTCCCCGGGCTGGGGCATCCCCAGCTGCTGGGGGCAGCCTGTGCCAGTGCCTCAGCATCCTCAGGGTACAACATTTCCTCCTGGTGTCCAGCCCAAGCCCACCCTCGCCCAGTTTAAAACAGTCATCTGGTGCTGGGGAGCCCCGAGCTGGGTGCAGGGCTGCAGGGGGGTATGGGGGGAGCGGAGCCGAGGGGGAGCATCCCCTGCCTCCAACTGCTGGGGCTGCATCCCAGGGGATGCTTGGCTTTCTGGGCCCATCCATCCATCCATCCCCCAGCCTGTGCTGGTACCAGGGGTTGCCCTGACTTAGGTGCAGGACCTTGCACTTGGCCTGGTTGAACGTCACAAGGTTCTCATGGCCCCACTCCCCCAGCCTGCCCAGTCCCTCTGGATGCCCCCCTCCCCTCCAGCATATTGATGGCACCACTCAGCTCGGTGCCATCCTTCCCATGGCTTCCTAACCCTCCACACCAGGTGGAAAACGGGAGTTTTTTCTGCTCCAGGCTTGGATGGGAGGCTCTGCCTGGCTGCGTGCGATGCCAGCAGGAGGGTGAAGCAGCAAACGGGGAGGACACTGCTTATCCCATGTCTCTCGTTCCCTCTTGCATTTTTAATCCCCTGGGCCAGGCAGAGCTGCTCACTGAGCTCCTGCTAACCTTGGGCCGGCCCTGTCTTCAGGCGCTGTCTGAGTGATGGTGCTCGAGGCTCCTGCGGTTGCTGTAACACCAACGGCCATAGATTGAACAAGGAGCTAAAAATAACAAACAATCAATAACAGCAGCATGAGCCCTGGTGGGTTGGGGTTTTTTTTCCCTAAGAAAATCTGTATATTGACAACACAACAAAGCGGCTTCCTGCAAAGGCAGGAGGGATAATGGAGCTGGGCTCCCTGCCCATGCCCTGGCCTTGGGCTGGCAGTGGTGTCGGCTTTGCCCATGCCCATCGGGGGTTGCACCCTGGGAGCTCTTCATTTACGCTATGCCCTACCCCTGTGCTGGTCCAGCCTGCGGCAAGGGGCTGGGGGAGCTCGGTACCAGCTGCAGTGGCCCCCTCACCAGCAGCCCCGGGCTGCCCACTCCTGCCCGCGCTGCCCGCTCCCTGCCTGCACTGCCCGCTCCCTGCCTGCGCTGCCCGCTCCGTGCCGGTGCAAGCCTTCAATGTGGCTGCCAGCCCTGGACCCACGCCCGCTTCAGGCTGATCTGCTTTTTCCTCTCGCTTTCACATGCCCAGGAAACTGTGGCATTACAAGGATTTGAAAATGGCCTTGAGCTTTTTAAGCACTGCTCCAGAGCGGATATTTTTCCTAAATCAAGATTTGCAAAGGTATTTGGGCATTAGTCAGCTGGGGGGATTTCAAGAAGTCTCCGAGCACCCAAACACCCTTTAAGTCTGCCTCCTGCATGAAGGCGGATCTGGTACTGAACAGCAGCTGGGTCACCGAGCCTGTGACCATTTCAGGGATATTTTTTTGCACCACCACTGTTAATGAGTGTTAGGGTTTTCTGAAGGTTGTTCATTGCTGGATCCCTTCTGAAAATTGCGGTGCTGTGGGATCAGCACAGAGGGGTTTGGCCATATTGCAATGTCCAAGTCCAGAGAAACTCATCACACCCTCAGCTTCTGCTGATGTGGCTGCTCCGTCCCTGTACCCCAAATAACCCGGGGGGTGATGATGGCTGTGGGGACAGTAACAGAGCAGGTCTCAGCTCTGTTTCAGAAGGACATGGAGCAGTGTGGGGGATCAGCCAGGTCTGTGGTAAGATGCTCCCACCTCCCAGCTCAGCTGGAAAAAACCCCACTGCCACAGACGGCACGGGCGAGGTAGGGTTTTCTGCCAAATCCCACTATCACAAATACACCCCGGCACCTGGCATTCATTCTCTTCTCCTAAAAACCAAAACTCCTTGCACAGCCAGTGACTCTCACCCAGCTGCACGGACCAGAAACTAAACCCAGCCTAACGCGTCCCTGAAGGCGCATTGCCCAGGCGAGAGCTCCGGGTCTGGGGGGACCCTGAAAAGAGCCAAAACCCACAAAATACCAAATAAATGGTTTTCTAAGTGCTCAGTGGTTTTCTCAATGAACCTGCTGTTGTGCTTTATACCCAGAGCTCTGAAAACCCCAGGATCCCAGAGATCCTTACGGGAATGGGGCTCCCACACAGCATCTTGTGTGGGCAACCCACGCGGCAGGACTAGTTTGGCATGAGCTAAGAGACCTGCTCTGGGGAGGCGAGTTTAAACTGCTCCTCCACTGGGAAAAAAATGGCATTCCCCAAGGAAAACGAATTCAAGAGGATGAGAATCCGAGGAGTGGTTTGAAAGCGTGGCTCACGTTTGGTTCCTTCCCTCAGGGAAGACTTGGGAAATATAGAGAGATCAAGAGGGAGCAACAGATATTAGTCATCGGGGAGGGAGGCGGCTGCAGGGGAAGAGGTTTTAAAAGGCTTCAGAATATTTTTAGACCTGGTAAAATGAACAGTGGAGAGGGGGGTAGAGGCAGGAGACCTTTGAGAGCAACGTAAATGCTTCACGAAGCAGAGCAGAGTGGCCCGCACTTTCCACTCCATCCCACCCCGAGTGTTGGTGGAGACTCGCTCAAGGAGAAGTAGGGGGTGTAAAACCAGTAAAAGAAAATGCCTTCCAGGTGACAACCCGGCGAGCCTCGTCGCACCAGCCCTAGCGACTAAAGGCCACATTTGCTGCGATGCTTTAGCCTTAATTCCCTTCATTTTAGCAGGAGTTGGCTGCCAAAATGAGTTTAAAAGCTGCTCACGGAGCTTCTGGTGGGCTCTGGGAAGATGCCGAATGTCTCTCCTCCTCCTTCATCCATCGCGGGCTGGACCGCACGACCCGGCCCAGCAGCTCGCAGCGTAGTGGGGCTGCAGGGGGATTGAGGGTGTTTCCAGGGAGGTGTGAGGGGTCTCAGAGGGAAGCGCCGGAGGAGGTTAAATACAACCACGGGGAGAGGAGGGGGCTGCCTGCCTCTGCAGGTGGGCCAGGAGGTGGATGAGGCTATTGGGGGGACAGGGTGAAGTGAGGGGCTGCCTCCCCCCAGCTCCCCAGGGAAGCAGCTCTTGCTTTGCCTTCCCTGTTCCCTTCTGGGAAAGGTCCCTTCCCACCCCCTGAGCCCAAGGGGCTGGCGGAGGCAGCACCTTTGCTGTCCTGCAGTTTCTCAGCACATCCCCAGCACCCCCCACCTTCATGCCCAAGGTAATTCCCTCCATCCCAACCAGAGCATGTCTGCTCCAGAGAGCCTGGCTAGGGCTGGTCCTCTGCAAGCTCATCCCAGGTTGCTGGGGTGGGATGCAGCCCTGGAGTGGGCTGCTGGAGCCTGGGATGCTCTGTGTATCTCCCTGGCTCCTGCCACAGTGGAACGGAGATTTAAAGTTCACTTCTTGCACAGCCTTCATGGCTTTTTACAAGTGAGTTAAGTACAATACACAGGTGTTCTATCTATAGCAGTTGAAGGAATCTGGAAGCAGAGCTGATGCTCCTGCAGCTGCAGAGCATGCCGTCAGCTCCTCGGCAGCTTTTCGGGAGCCCCTGGGAATAACCCGTGAGCCCTGTGGTGGGCAGGAGCGGCTCCCGTGTGCCGTCACCGGCATTTCTTCACAGCAATGTGGAGAAGCACAGCAGGGAATTCCCCTGGGCTCGTAAAGCGAGAAGGAAATTCCTTTCACCCCAGTGCATCCCCATAGCAGTGGGATTTGTCCCCACGGGTGACAGCGGCCCCTCCTTAGCCCTGGCGTGGTCGTGGGCACTGCTGTCCCCACTCCGTGCTTGGGGAGTGCAGCTTTGCTTGCCACGGGGGAATTTGGGTTCCCCTTTGCTCCAGGGACCCTCCTGAAATTGCCTTTAAATTAATTTTCAGGTTTTCTTCCAGAGCTGCTTTGACTCTCATTCTTGTCCGCTAAGCAGAAGCTCCCCCCTTGCTGTGAAGCCAGGGGGACGTGGAGCTCTTTCCCTTTTCCCCAAGTGCTTCCCAGGGGCTTCCAAAATCTGGGCTTTGCCAGCTGGAGCAGCTCAACCACGAGGAACCCGGCGGTGGCCAGGGCAGCAGCCAGACGCTTGCATGTCCCAGCTCTGCAGCATCTGCGGGGGAGCATCGATAACGGGGATAACCAATAATGGGGAGAGCTGATAACAGGGATAACCGGTAACGGGGAGAGCCGATAATGGGGAGAGCCCAGAATGGAGAGAGCCATCTTCTCCCTGAACTGGCTTGAGCACCAGCTGAGACGTTTGGGTCAGGGCTGAGCTTGAGTGAGAGCTTGGTTTTGAAAAATAAGGTTAATGATGATGAGCTGACTTAATTTGTGGGATTAGGGAGGGATGTTTGGAGCACAAAGCCTGTCCGTGGGAGGCAGGCAGCTCGGCGTGGCTGCCCATGGGTTTTGACGGCATTGCAGGGTGTCGGCATTGCCAGTGCCCATGGCCGAAGGATGGGTCCTGCAGATGATTTTCCAACCTGTGTATTTCCCGTGCAGGTGGCGGCGTAGGAAAAATCACATCATGCCATGCGGGGGGGGGGGACTTGGGTTTTGCTCCAGAGGATGCTCTTTGGTTTGCATGCCTGCCTTAAGGTCTCTTCATGCAAATGAGTCATCAAACCTGATGGCCAAGTGCTAATTGCAGGGCTGCAGCCTCTGGAGGCTGTGGCTTCTCCATGCCTCTGGAGAGGGTGCGGTGGGAAGCATGGGCACCTGTATCCCTGGAGTCGCAAAGCAGCAAGGTTGCGGCGCTGGGTTCAGTGTAATGCTAAACCCAGCTGAGGGTCAATTAATTAATTCCAGAATCCCATTAAGCCAAGGGGAACACCAGGCTGGGGGCTGGGCTGTGCAGCGGGGAGCTAAGCTCCCACCTCCAATGCCCAGGGCACAAACCCCGTTGTCCCTTCCCAACCACGGTGCTCAATTCTGGGTTTGCCCCCTCTGCTGTCAGGGCCCGGGTGCCCTGTTCCGGAGATGCTGGGGCTGGTGCCGTGCCTCCCGTGGTAGGGACCGTTTGAGCCATAGCGCTGCCTTGTGCTCACCCCTGGCTCAGAGCAGGGCCCAGCCCCTGCTCCCAGAGGAATTTGGCTGCTGCTTGGAACCATCTGGTCCAGGAAAACACATTTGGTCCAGCAAAAAGCTGACGAGTTGCGTACCCACGGCTCTGCCGAGCGGTGCATCCGCCCGTCCATCCCAGGAGTCGCAGTGCAGGCTTTGACCTGAGGAAAACACGACCTGGGTCTTGGCCCTGAAAGCTGCTCCCCCCCATCCAAGGGCTGGGATTAACTGGGGGGGGAGGGTGTGCGGAGCTGGGTGCTGGCCGGGCGCGGGGGTGGTGGTGGCTCTGTCCCTGCAGGGATGCAGAAACCTGTTATCTTGTTCAGAGTGGCCAAGTCTCCGTGCCGGAGTCAGCAGCTGAGCCGTGGCTGGGATGGTGATTCTGGGGGGCAGCATGTTCGGCCAGGGCCAGCGCTGCAGGAGCATTGTTTTTTATTTAAGGCCACGAGGCTTCTCCTCCACCTTCAGCCGGGGACAGCTGCGATGCTTTTCCTACTCCCTGCTTTGGGGTGGCTTTTAGGGGATTTGCAGAGTGGTAGAAGAATTGTTTGGGTTTCTTCTGTGCCTCCCATCGGAAGGTGAGCACTGGCAGGAGCTGTGAAAAACCAAAATACCCCTGCTCGGGTGCTTGCCGGTCACACGGCGGGACGGCAATCCCTGCTCGGAGCACAGGCAACGCAGGCTGTCGGTGTGCTGTGCCTGCCCGGGAATGGCGGGCTGAGGCCGGGGCGACTCCTTTACCAACGCCAGATTAATGGCTTTTGTTGTGGGAGCCCAGACTGCAACAGCCGAGCAGGCTCCTGCACAGGGGAAACCCTGTGCTGAGCACTGGCCCCGGGGGGCTTCCCCCAGGCTCAGGGGTGGGGCAGGGGGTCTGGCAGGGGGTCTGGTGATGGGGCAGGGGATGGGGCAGGGGGTCTGGCAGTGGGGCAGGGGGTCTGGCAGGGGGTCTGGTGATGGGGCAGGGGATGGGGCAGGGGGTCTGGCAGTGGGGCAGGGGGTCTGGCAATGGATCTGGTGATGGGGCAGGGGGTCTGGCAGGAGGGCAGGGGGTCTGGCGATGGGGCAGGGGGTCTGGCAGTGGGGCAGGGGGTCTGGCAGTGGGGCAGGGGGTCTGGCGATGGGGCGGGAGGCCTGGCAGTGGGGCGGGGGGCAGGCAGGGAGCCTGGCGGTGGGTCAGGGGAAGGGTCAGGGGGCCGGGCGGGCCGTCGGGGGTGCGGAGCCCCCGCTCGCCGCTGCCCCTCAGGCACCGGCCGGTTCGCTCCCGGGCCCTCCGGGGCGGCTCAGCGGGGGCAGCGCCCGCCCCCTCCCGGCGCCCCCTCCCCTCCCCCTCCCGCCGGGCCGCCCCTCACGGGAGCGCGCTCAGCGCGGGCGCGCGCCCCCACCCCCACCCCCCCCACCCCCGGCAGAAGCTTCCAGCGCCGCCGCCATGGGCGCCGCCGCGCCCCGCTGAGCCCGCGGGGACCCGGCCCGGCCGCCGCCGCCCCCCGCCATGGAGCTGGGCAAGGTGGTAAGTGCGGGGCGCGAGGACCCGGGGCCCGGCACCTCGGCGGGGGCGGAGCGCGGCGGCCCGGCCCGTGCCTGGGCATGGGCTTGCGGGTGGCGGAGCCCCCGCGCACCGGTGGCCCCCGGGGTAAAATCGGGGGGGCCCAGGGGCTGGGCGGGGGGCGGCGGCGGGGCCGTGCTCCCCCTCCGCCGGTTACCATCCGCGGTCGAGCCCATCAGCCCGCCGCGCTGCGGCGGCCGGGCCGGGCTTGGCGCCCACCCGCCCCTTGCATCGCGCTCTCCCCCGGTGCCAGCCCGAGCCGAGCTCCCCGAGCCCCCGCGTCCCTACGCCCGCTGCTGCTGTCCCAGCCCCTTCGGCCCCTGGGGGCAGCCCCCGCCCGGGCGTGAGGGACGGCAACGAGTTTGGGGTGAAAAGGGGGGTTTCAGGGTCCGCTCTGCAGGGCGGCGCGTCCACCCCCGGCGCTGCAGACGGGAGGAGGGTTTTTTGCTCCTCGGGGTGCTCCGGCGGGGCCGGGGAGGGTCCCTGGGGTGCAGCGTGGAGCGCCGGCTGGCTCCCGGCCCCGCCGCAGGTTCCGGGCCCCCCGGGGGGACAGCGGGCGAAGGGAGCCCCGTCCTGCCCGCGGAGCGGCTGCTCGGCGGGAGGCGTCGTGAAGGACGGATTTCCACCAAAGCTACCTTGCTACCGCCGGGCTCTGCATCCCCGGGGCATCCCGGCTCCCCTGAATTCGGGAGCATCCCGCTAGGGCGATGCACACCCTGGGTGTTCCCACCGGGGTGAAACTTCCCAGGGGAGGTCGGTCCTGGGACAGCAGCTGAGCGCCAAAACACGCAGACGGAGATGAGCTCCTGGCATCTGCTCCCTGCGTCCTCCGGCCTCGCTCCTTTATTTTACTCCCATTCTAAAAAAATGCCCAGATTTTTTCATTTGGTGGGAAGATGATGACTCCGGTCAGGACCATCAGGAGCATTTTCGAAATATTTGAAGGCACTGGAGGACCTTCCTGAACCACCAACCCTGGAAAACACAGCCATCCTCCCTCCCTGGACAGAAATCACCGCTGCTGGAAGAGATTATCTTTGTGTAAAATCCCCACTTAAATTAAAAGCCTGGCTAACGGGGCAGCTCGCAGGAAGGGCTCCGGCTGCGGCCGAGGCGGCTGAGCAGCGCGGGGCAGGAGTGACAGAGCACCCGTGTCAGTAATTAAGTGAGTGAGGAGTTTTCTGTGGGGAGCGGCTGCGGAGGGGTTGCACCTGGGGAGCCTCCTGGTTTTCTGCCCCTCCTCGGGTCTGGCCCTTCCTGCCGGGGTCTGGTGCCAGGGTCTCCAGTTGCAGCGGGGGAAGCCGGGGCCTGTGCTGGAGGTGACCAGAGCGTGCCCCAAGCCCTCCTGCAGCCCTCCTGACTTCTCTTTTCGCTGTTATTTCAGCTGGAGGCTTCAAAGGGATCCTAGTTTTACGGTGTCAGCCCCCCCGATGGTCGTTGGTGAGGTTTGGCTCCTTCTGTAGGCAGCTTTTTGCCAGCTGTTCTCCCCAAAATCGGTTTTACCTGAAAGGTGACTGGCCTGGTGGCCAGCCCAGCTCTCCCCTCCCGGCACCGGACCTCTCGAGTCCTTGGGACTCGTTGCGTCGGGTGGGTGGTGGCCTTCACTCTCCCCCTTTGCTTGCCTTGGAGGTGGAGGAGCGATCGGACCGCATGCCCTCGTCCGGCCCTGGCTCTCGTGATGGCGGTGATCTCGTTATTTTTGCTGGGTGCCCTGGGAGGCCGGGAAGAGCATCAGGTTGGGTCCTTGTGCGTCACCCTGTGGATCCCAACCTCTCCTCTGATGCCACCTTGCTGCCCTCAGGCCGCTCTGTTCAGATACACTCAGGATGCCTATCCTTCACCTTACTTTCATTTTCCCACTGTGATGATGGTACCACAGCTCACGAGGCAAAGGCCTCGGTGGCAGCCAGGTGGCAGCTGCCATCCTCTCATGTCTCCTTGTGGTCTGGAGACCTCCGAGCACCACCTCACCCCTCCCTGGCCCAGCCCAGGCGGTTTCTTCCCTGGAAGCACCCCCTGTGCTGGAAGAGCTCCTCCGTAATCACCATGCGCTGGAGAGCGCTGATGGAGCGTAGACCAAGGGTGACGTCCGTCTGAAGTCATCATCCTTCCAGCCTCGGGAGAGCAGCCCTGTTGGCAGTGATGCTGCAGGGTGTGGTGGCCAGGACAGGGCTCTGCCGAGAAGAGTGTTGTGGCAACGCCATCGGCTTCCAACACGGCTGGCAGAGCTCGTGGCTGTCATCCCAGTGACTCCAGTTTGGGGTGTCCCATGTGCTGTGGGGCGGGCGGGGAGCAGCAGGGGCGGGTGTGGGGCAAGGTGTCCCCAAACACCCCTTCAAGGCCCCCATGCTGGTGTCCCTTGGGATTCAGGGCTGCCTCTGGAATGCCTTGGTCCTCCTTCTGCTGGCACCTGAGTTGGTGGTGTCGGCATCTCCTCCAGGAGAGGTTCATCTCGAGAAAGGTTTCAGCCCTGAGCAAAGGAGGCTCAGAGGGGATCTCATCACCACGTACCAGCACCCAAGGGGTGGCTACAGGGACAATGGAGACTCCCTTTTCACAAGGAGTCCCATGGAGAGGACAAGGGGGAATGGACACAAGTTGTTCTTGGGGAGATTGCGACTAGACACGAGAGGGAAATGTTTCCCCGTGAGAACAGTCACCCATTGGAATAATCTCCCCAGGGGAGGGGCTGACTCCACCACATTGGACACTTCCAAGCCTCAGCTGGACAGGGTGCTGGGCCATCTTGTCTGGACTGGGCTCTTGTCCAGAAAGGTTGGACCAGGTGATCCTTGAGATCCCTTCCAACCTGGGATTCTATGATCTTGAGCCACCACAGCTGGGAGCAAACCTTGGTGGAGGCAGTCGGGTTTTGGGGTCTCTTAATGCCAGAGGCAAGCATTGCTTTGGGGAAAATGTGCTTGTTTTTATGGCCCGAGTGAAGGGAAATCCGAAACTCATGTAATTTTGGTGGTTATCTCTTGCCTGGTGGGAGCAGGCGCTAAGCTGAGCCGAGCCGAGCCAGTGGTACCTTTGAGGAGATGCTCACACAGCCCTGGTCAAGGCGATTCATCCCTGGAGTGGCTCCAGCGCGTAGCCAGGGGAGAGAGGAGCACTTTCTCTCCAAACTCATGGATCCATCAGCCAAATAGCCCGGATTAAATGAAGGGAAGGTATTTTTTAGTGTCTCCTCTCACTCCCTCTTCCAAGGGAGCATTTAGGGCTGAGTGGGAAGGCTACAAGTTACCTCATTTCTGCTGAGCATCCTCTTCTCCTATAGATAGGAACACATCAGCGGGCATCCGAGGCATGGCACTGGCCCCCACCGTGCGGCCAGCCCTGCCGCCGCTGCCGCTCCACCTGCCTTTCCCTCCAGCTGCTGACAGGCACAAAGCCGGGCTTGTTCCCTGCTCCTGCTGCCGCTGCCGAGGGCCAGGGGCTCCTGGCGGCCCTGTGGAGAGGGGACCACAGCCACCACGGCTCTGCCCAGGAGCCCCCACTGCTCCCCAGTGGGGCATTAAGCACCCCCAGCCTTATCCAGCCGGCTTCACCTTGGGATTTTGCTGGAGAAGAACCTTTCCTGAGACCCAGCTGTGCTTTGCTTTTAGCTGCTGGTGGCGAGCAATGTTTAAAGAGATGCATGCCTTCCGAAAAAGCTTGCCCGCCCCCCTGTGCCCTGCACACCTCCAGAGTGAAGCTTTGCTCGGCTGGGGTTTGCATTTTAATTCAGCTCAAGGATTTTATTTCCCGCCCTCCCCCAGGCTTGTTGTGTTCAGGTCTCCTCCTCGCTCACTTCTCCCGGGGCCCCTGCGTCTGCAGGGCTTCGTTGTGAGCGGTTTTCCGGAGGTATGCTCCATCCCGGCTCTCCATTTATAGAAAGGAATTAAGGAGAAATGAGGGAGCATTACTAAGAGGATTTGCACCGCGACTTACTCAGTTTCTCCAAATAATTTGCAATAGCTCTGGATTCTTTAATCAACACTCATTTCCTTTCGGAAATAAGAGGAGAAGCGGGAAGGTGTTGTGCAGCTCCTGAGCTCAGCTCTTGGCCACAGGGTGGGAGATTTGCAATGCAGAGGCTGAGAGCGTAATTTGGGGAGATCTGGAAGGGGGGTGAGGGTGTGCATGTGAAAGAGAGAAGCGCTGCTGGGTGCTCCAGCGCCTCTGACACTTTCCTGGGTCCCTCTGTGCAGTTTTGGGCTCCTCTGTCCCTGTCCAGAGCCTGCAGTTGCACACCTGGGGGGGTGTTTTAGTTGACGTGAGCCAGGGTTGGGGGGTTCCTGGAGCCCTGCAGTAATCCTCTCAATTCCCCTGGGGGCGTATCAAGCCAGGGCAAAAGGCACGGGTTCTGGGGACCCCCTGGGTGCTGTGGAGGGAGAAGTGGCTGGGGCAGGTCCCGCTGCTCAGGGCGGAGGGATGGTGGGGCAGTCCCTGCTCTGGATTGCCAGACTCTGCTTCCCCCCTAAGCGGCCTGAGCCTTGCCGTGCTCCTGGCTCTGAGAGTTCCTTGCCCTGCTCAAGAGGAGCTTGCAGCGTTGCCGGTGCTGCTCTCCCAGCCTGGGCAGAGTACCCATGGCCCCACTGAGGTCTGCCCTGCACCCTGGCCCCGTGGCCCTGCTGGGGGGAGGCCGGCATGGTGGTGTCCCCCCTCTTGCAGCTCTCGTTGTGCAAATGGGGCCCCACCGGCCTCTTCTCGCCTTCCTCCCAGCCCCGCTGCCTTGGCAGTGTTGCACAAGAGGAAACACCATGGTTTCCTTCCCCGGCAGCAGGGAGCGTCCGGGACTGGAGGAAGGGCCCGGCTGCCCCACACAGGCTCCCTGCGCCTGCTGTGGTCCCCTGCCCTGCTCCCGGCACTGGGGGGTGGCAGCAGGAGAGGAGCCCTTTGGCGCTTGTGTGGGTACGGGGACCGGAGGCTGACATCCCGCCACTGGCCAGAACCCGGAGCCGGGCGGGTTACAAATGGCCCTTGTGGTGTAGAAGCTCATAACGGTGCCAGGTGGTAGCAGGAAGCAGTGCCTGCTGGTCAGGGTGAAAGATGCGCTCCATGGCCAAGAGGTCAGAGCTTTCTTTCAAGGCAGCTCCAAATTTTCCTCCTTCTTCACCCATTTTCACAGCCAAAACTCATGGGCAGGAGCATGCGCCATGGTCGCCCTCCCCGACCTCCTACTCGTCCCTTGGAGGTGACGCTTGCAGCTGGAGCCCCTCGCTGCTGTCCCGCACGCCTCTGGTTTGCTCACATGGGCACTGTCAGAGCCACTGGCCAGCGGAGCAGCGGTTTGGGCATCTCCTGAGTCCCGGTGCCTGCGCCGAGTGGCTCCCAGGATGGGACCCCTGCTTGCCCTCCTGGGCGACACAGCTGCATCCACGAGGACAGAAAGGTGGGATCCAGCTTTTCCTTGGAAAACCTTTCCCACCATCTGCACAGACCTTGCGTGTGCTTCAAATGGAGCAGGGGGCTCGGGGATGAAGGATCCTGGAGGCCACCGCCTGAAGCCAGGGGCTGCCAGACCCCCCCGTCACCTTCCCGTCACCTTCCCACCATGTCTCCCCGCTCTGGAGGGTCACTGGAGGCCTCTGGTGCAAAAATCTGTCCCTGCTTTTCCAGGAAAAGCCAGCAGGAAAGAGCACTTAAACCAGGAGCTCTGTTTCCAGCTTTTCCAGGGATGCGGCAGCCCCCGGCACTGCTTCCCTCTGGAGACCACCCCTGTCCGGTCTTCTGAGGACAGGGGAGCAGACACATGCCGTGGCTTCAGGAGAGCGGTGGCCCCATCCCGCCTCAGGCTATGAACTCCCACTCGCTGGCTCCAGCGTTGCGCTTGGCTTCTTACTCGTGGCACGGGACTCCCATTTAAACGCTCCTCACTGTGCTGGCTGGCCCATCGCGACCGTCCTGCCTGCCTATGCCATCCCAGCTGCCAGCTGGGATTTCGGATGAGGACAAGCTGTGACGGCCTAAAGCTGGATCCTTGGAAGGTGTCCATGGGCATCACACTCCAGGCTTCCGCCGCTGGGAATTTTTTAATGCTGAATTTTGTTTTATGTTTTCATAAATGGCAAGGGGCTGCTGTGGCCGCAGGGCTGGGCAGAGCTGCAGAGGTGGCTCCCGCCCTTGGGCCTCCTGCATTGGGAACCTGCTCGCCTCCATCGGCCCTCAGGAAGGGACGCCCGTCATGGTCAGGTCTCTCCACCGCCAGTGTTCCTTTCAGCTCTCCATAAAGCCAGGCTAAGGCACAGGTTCTGGTCTGCAGCTGGACTGGGGTGCTTGCGCTTTGCAGCTGGTGATCCAGATCCCCCGCCACCCCAAAATGAGCCTCCTGCACCTTATGGATGGCCTCCATGGTCACCTCCATGGTCTTTACTGGTCACCTCTGTGATCACCAGTCAGCAGGGACCTGGTGGTGAGCGCAGGGATCAGCTCGGCACGGCCAGAAGACCCTCCGTGATCCCCAGCAGAGCCAGCGCCATAGGGATGGGGCTGCAAACGCCACAGGGCTGCATGGACCGGCCCTGCCAAGAGCAGCCAGAGCGAGCAGCAGCATCCCCGCAGCAGAATTGGTTCATACTGGGACATCAGGACCCAGATGCCGTGTTTCAGCTAAAGGGCTGCTCGGCCCTGGGCTGGGGGTGCTGTTGGCAGCTGTGGGTGACAGCAGAAGCCATCTCAGCCCTGCACCGCACCATCCCTGCTCCAGCTTGCAGATGCTTCCGTGGCAGAGGGACTTTCTGGGGACATGGGGTGGGCTCAGCGCTGGGGGGTCTGGGCCGGGCCCATGAGGTTTGTGCCCCATGGGTCCCCCCAGCCCCGCTCAGCAGAGTCCTCAGGGTCGGTCATGGTGAAGCTGTGTAAGAGCCGCCTTGGAGAGAGTGAGCAAGCAGGGGTGCAAGAAGGATTGCAGTTAACTGGTTTATATCGGTAATTAGCTACTGCTGGCAGCATTGAGCCAGATGGTTTCTTCCCTTGGCAGCGGGATCCTCACGGAGCAGGTTCCAGGCAAGTGCCCAGCACCGCTGCGAGCAACACAGGATGCCTGTGCCAGCATCACCACGCTCCCACCTGGCATTGGCTGTGGTGTCCCCCCACTGCTGGCACAGCTCCCCGAGGGGCAGAAATGGGGTAGGGTTAAAAATCCTGCCCAGCAGGTGCTGCCAGCGGCTGCCACTGTCCCTCCGGAGGCTCAGTGTGGTGTTGGCTCTTCCCTTGGGCTGGGGCTTCCCAAGGTCCCCGACATCTGCGCCACAAACCTCCCCTTTCCTGGAGGAGAGCAAAAGGGCAGCGTGCGGGCAGGGTTGTGCTGGGGAGAGGCCACCCGCCCCACGGCGGGGCTGTGCCACTGGCGATGGGGACCAGTTGTGCCGTGTCTAGATGCGCCAGTGGCTGAGCTGGGATGCACCAGTCGGCGGTGGGTTGGGGAGGGGACAGCAGGTGCCAGCCAGGGTCAATCTCCTGCCCCTCTGATCCCGCAGCCGGGACCGTGCCCAGCCGTGGGATGGGTGGGCTGGGGCAGAACGCCAACAACTGCCGAGGCGCTCTGCGTCAGTGGTGGTTAAGTTGGGACCTGTCCTTTGCTGCCAGGCAGAGCCGGCAGCCCCGGTCCTGCTCTGCCCTGCAGCTTGTGGTGGTCTCCCCATCCCGCCGCCACATTCCCTGTGCCCCCTGAAATGCCCTCACCACTCAGCACCCCCCAAACGCGGAGCAGGAGCCAGCAGCTGCTGCCCCTGATGCAAGGGCAGAGGAGGGATTTGCCTTCTCTCTGCCTGTCCCCCTGCCCCAAGGGCAGGAGAGGGTCCTTTGTGGTCGCTGCTTTAATTGCATCGTTATTATGCCAAGTAAATGAATCCTGGCAGTGGCTGAACCTGGCGGATGCCAACCACATCCCAGAAAGGCATCCGGCAGCGGGCAGCATCCAGCTGGCACGAGCTGGGGCCGGGGCCCTGGATGGGACCCAGCCACTGACAGGTGCCGGTGGAGCCGGGGGGTCTCGGGGGGCCTGAGCCCTTCCCATCTCACACATTCTGCCCCCCCCCGCCCCGCTTCTGTTTTGCAGACTGTCAGCATCAATAAGGCCATTAATGCACAGGAAGTGGCTGTCAAGGAGAAACACGCCAGAAATATCCTTCCCGAAGCTGGCTTCAGGACAAACGAGCGTGGGAGCAGGGCTGGGGCTGCCCGGAAAAGGGGCAGCGTCAAGGCAGTGCGTGGGGAGAGGAGCTGGCATGACCGGGCTGGTGCCGCAAGCCAGCTGCCGGGGTGCTGGGGGCAGCCGGATGGGACCCTGGGGTCCTCTCGGTGATGGCTCGGGTTTTTCCAGGGTGGCACGGGGTCTCTGCTTCCGCTGCCGCAGCCGGTGGGTGCCCAGCCTCGTGCTGCCGGCGCTGCCGTCCCGCGGGAGGGCAGGAGGCATGGATGCCCACGTTGTCTGCCCCCAAAGCTGCTCATGAGCATGCCGCCACGAAAAGCAGCTCCCAGCGTCCCAGCAGGAGAGCCAGGAGGGCTCGGCCGAGACACAGCCCCAGCCCTAAGCGTGCCACGGTGCTTCCGGACAGTGGTGTGGGGCAGGAGGGGAGGGGACGGCATGTGCCACCCCTGGGGACGGCGTATGCCCAGGCTTGGCAGCTCCTCGGCTCCCCGCGGCAGCCCGGCTCCCCTGGGCTCTGCGGGTACCAGCTGGTGTCGGGGTGGCCACTGTCCCTCACCACCGAGGAACGTTTCCTTGACGGGCCACCACCATGCATCCTGGGCACGCACCACGAGAAGGGGGCACAGACCTTCTGGTCGGTGGTGAACCGGCTGCCACTGTCGGGCAACGCCGTGCTCTGCTGGAAGTTCTGCCACGTCTTCCACAAACTCCTTCGGGATGGCCACTCAAACGTGAGTGCCACAAGCTTGGCTTGGCAGCCGCCCTGGGGGCGAACCCTTTCTCCTGTGGGGCTGCACGGGGTGGTGGGAGATGCTGGTGGGTTGGTGCCCTCCTGGGTGTCACTCCAGGGTGGGGACCAGTGCGGGGACCCTCCCCACTTGCTTTGGCAGAGCCTTCTCAGTGCTGCTCTGCCCACAACCCCCCTGTGCTGCACCCACGGTGCTGACTGCGGCACTGGTACCAGATGAAACTGCTCGGTACAGGCATCAGTGTTGGTGCAGGAGCCATCAGCGGGGATCCTCCTGCCCTGTGTGTGGCTGGGGAAACTGAGGCACCCTGCCTCTGGGGGTCATGGGACTGCTGATGGGCTGCAGGGTCACAAACGCCTCCAAACCTCCTGTTCCTTACCCCAATTGCCGGCTCCAAGTGCGGCACGGCTTGCCCTGGTGCTCTGCCTCTTACCGGCATCGTTCTTCCAGGTGCTGAAAGACTCCGTGAGATACAAGAATGAGCTGAGCGACATGAGCAGGATGTGGGTGAGTGGACAACCCCCCAGCCACTGCAGCGGGGACACCTCGGGGTCCCTCAGCAGCACCTGGCACCCCGGCTGGGCTGTGGGTGCTGGTGGCTTGGACAGTGGCCTGGCCCAAGAGGAGCCAGGCTCCAAGCAGATGCTCCACCGTGGCTGAGCTGTGGTGGCTGTGACCTGGGCTTGCCAGTCATATTCCACCAAAATCAAACACCTTCTTCCTATTTTGAGGCAAACCCCAGTAAAACTCTGCTCTGGTGGTCAAAATCTGCAGAGAAGGTGATGAGAAGATGCTAACCAAATCACTTTGTCACGTTTGCTGCAAGCCAGCCTCTAGCCGGGGTGCTGGCAAGGAGGGCTTTGGCTGTGGTTTTGGGGGAGATAAGGGAGGGGTCACTCGTGCTGCAAGGGGAGGCAGCTTTTTCCACAGCCTGCCCTAGGTCTCAACAGCTTTTTGGTGTCCCCAGGGCCACCTGAGCGAGGGCTATGGGCAGCTCTGCAGCATCTACCTCAAACTGCTGAGAACCAAGATGGAGTTTCACACCAAGGTGAGCACCATCCTGTCCCTGTCCCCACAGCCACAGCAAGGGGTGGGTGACAGGGTGCTGGGATGAAAGCGGTGGCAACGTTATGGGGCAGGAGAGGGGCTGGCAGAGCCGTTCTGGTGCTGTCACCCCTGCAGGTTCTCTCCTCTGTCACAGCTGTCCTGCTGCCTCCATAAAACACGTCCCAGGCTGTCAGGGTCCATCATTAGCCTGGACCAAAAGTGGCCCAAGGACCAAGCCTCAGAGGTGGACAGTTTCATGGTGGATCAGGGCTCCTTGGAGGCACCTGGGTTGGGCTGGAAGTTCATAGAATCATAGAACCCTAGCATCCCAGGTTGGAAGGGATCTCAAGGATCACCTGGTCCAACCTTTCTGGGCGAGAGCCCAGTCCAGACAAGATGGCCCAGCACCCTGTCCAGCTGAGGCTTGGAAGTGTCCAATGTGGTGGAGTCAGCCCCTCCCCTGGGGAGATTATTCCAATGGGTGACTGTTCTCATGGGGAAACATTTCCCTCTCGTGTCCAGTCGCAATCTCCCCAAGAACAACTTGTGTCCATTCCCCCTTGTCCTCTCCATGGGACTCCTTGTGAAAAGGGAGTCTCCATCGTCCCTGTAGCCACCCCTTGGGTGCTGGTACGTGGTGATGAGATCCCCTCCGAGCCTCCTTTGCTCAGGGCTGAACAAACCCAGCTCTTTCAGCCCATCCTGATATGGTTGAGAGTGGCTTCCCAGCCCTTGGATCACCTTGGTGGCCCTGCTCTGGACCCCTCCAGCCTGCCCACAGCTGTTTTGCACAGCGGGGACCAGAACTGCACACAGGATTCCAGGTGTGGCATGACCAGCGCTGAGCAGAGTGGCGTGATGACTCCTTTATCCCTGCTGGTGATGCCCCCCAGCGTCCTGTTGGCCATGTTGGCCACAGCAGCATCCTGCTCGCTCCTATGGAGCTTGTTGGCCACCAGGACCCCCGGTCCCTTCCCACAGAGCTGCTCCCCAGCTGGGTGGATCCCAGCCTGTGCTGCACTCCTGGATTGTGTTTTCCCAGGTGTAAGACCTTACACTTGTCCGCGTTGGACTTCTTAAGGTTCTTGCGAGCCCACTCTTCCAGCCCATCCAGATGTCCGTGCAGGGGGGCTCTCCTTTCTGGAGTGTCTCCTCCCCTGCTTGGGGGCCTACAAGAAGCAGTAAGAGACCCCCAGCGTTGGGGTGCATGGCTCCTCCCAGGTATCCCAGTCCATTTTCCTCTCTCCTCTTTGGGCTCTTGTGCCATGGATGCTCCTGGGCATGGGAGTGTCGCAGGGGAATCCCGGGGGACCATCACAGATTGGGGTTTTTCCCCATCGCCAATTAATTCTTAGACTCCAGAGCAGCACTGTGGTGCAGGTCCCTTCTTGGGCTGGCCTCTGGAGGGGATGTGCTCAGAGTTGGCTGGCTCCAGGTCTGCTCCATGCCATGCTGTCTGCCGGGGTGATGGGGAGCATGGTTGTAGAAAGGGAGAAGTGCTCTGTCACACCTCAGGAAGCCGGGCTTACGTTGATGGAGCTTATTATTTAGGCAGGTGCTTTCTTAATAGAATAGAATAGAATAGAATAGAATAGAACAAAGCAGAACAGGTTTGTGGCATTAAAATGACAGTGTGCTGCCAAGAGGAGGATGGGAAGTGATGCTGGGCTTGAAGCCCTGCGTGGCTTCGAGCACCCTCATCCTCACACCACCCGGCTGCAGCAGGTTTGGTACCCATGGGGTTTCCTTCCTTTCTGAGCTCTGCTGGAAAGAGGTGTTTGCTGAAGCCAGGCTGCACCCACCACCCCGATTTGGTCTGGAGCTGTACTATGACCTTCCCCAAAACTTCTGGGCAGTATGAAGAGGCTTTGCCCCCTGGAGCAGATATCAGCTCCTTCCCCTCCAGCTCTCGGTGCTGCCATGCACGAGCCCCATCTCCTCCCTGCTTGATGGGTTTGTAAGCCTGGGTGCCATGGATTGGAGATGCTGCAGTCACCCAGCGCTCAGCAGGCCTCATGTGAGCCCTCTTTCCCCCGGCATCACTCCCTCAGCGCGTCCGGAGGCGTCCCAGTTGCTTGCACCAAGGCTGCTGGCTGGATTGGCAGCCCTGGTGTTCCCAGAGCTGTGGCCGGAGCAGGCGATGCTCTGAGACCCTTCCCTGACTTCTGTTTCCCCACGCAGAATCCCCGTTTCCCTGGCAATCTGCAGATGTCTGACCGGCAGCTTGACGAGGCAGGGGAGAACGATGTCAATAATTTGTGAGTGCTGGGAGGGGGTGGGAGGTGGGGGAGGAGGGAGGGTGCAGGTGCTGCCCACCCACACCGGCAGCCGGACCAAGCTGGGGATGGGACCATGCAGCTTCCCCCACCCCTGCTGCAGGTGCTGGGAGCGGGCAGAGCCCCCGGGGTGGGTGCTCCCACACCGGAGCACCCGCTCATCCCTCTGGGGTAGCACCTGGCAGAGCTGGAGGCCCATGGGTGGCTGTGGGGACGCTCCCCAACCATCCTCATCCCTTTCCCTAGTTTTCAGCTGACGGTGGAGATGTTTGACTACCTGGAGTGTGAGCTGAACCTATTCCAGACAGGTAAGCCCCCACGCTGCCGGGCCAGAGGCTGGGTGGGGGTTCCTGGGGGCTGAGCTGCATTGGGGGAGGCTCTGGGGAAGGATGCTCTCTGAGGGCATCGCAGCTCATCTCTTTTTCTGGGCACTTCGCCCCAATTTTTATTAGCACTGTGTGCCGTGCTGCCTCGTGGCAGCCCGCTGGCAGTGCCGTGGGGTGCCCACCCCACCCTGCTCCCACCATGTGCAGTGCTTCCACCGCCCAGACGTGGGGCTCCCCGGCTCTGACAGCCTCCCCGGGCTGCATTTCTTCTCATCTTACTCCTGGGCTTGCAGCAGGTTTTGGTTTTTGTTAGTGGTGAAGGCAAGCTGCTGTAGGTGTTTGCAGTGGTGCCGGAGCTGGGGGGGCGCGGGGACACCCTGCCTTCCTCCTGCGCAAGCGAGCAGAGGGGTGAAACAAGCCAGTCTCAACCCTCAGGGCTGTTGTGCACCTCTGCACGCCTGAGCGGGATCAGGTTTGGGGTAAATTAAAGCAATTCTGGGGCAGGCCTCCATCTGCTTGCATGCACCAGGCTGTGGGTGCTGGTGGGACAGGGCTGTCTCAATGGAACTGGAGCAGCACCCTCATCGTGTGGCCACACGCCGGCACAGTGGGACGGGGACGGTGCTGGGGGGCTCATCCAAGCAGCCCCATCCCCAGCGCGCTCTTGGGAGCTCCCGCCGTGCTGCCTGTCGGAGGGGGGTCACTGGGTGGGGGGAGATGAAGCCAACATCTTCTCTGACCGCCCTGCTAGGCTGCCTGCTGCATCGGCACACTTCGAGGGCAGGTGCCCCGCAGCTCATGGGGGACCCACAAGGCTGGACCGGGAATAGTCACTGGGCATGTCTCTGGCAGCCCGTGCCCCAGGCCAGCCTGTCCCCGCTGCAGCAGAAACCGCTGCACGGCCCAGTGTCGCCCCGGCGCGAGGCGCAGTCCAATGCAACGCGATGTGGGCAGCATTTCTGGAGCATCTCCCAGCACCCCTGAATGCCAGCGGGATGGCAGTGACGGGCAGAGCACAGGGGCTGCATGCCGTTGCGGGGCCAGGAGCTCTGCCCAGGGACCTGGCTGGGGCTCAGGACCAGAAACCTCCAGCCCGCGGTGCCAGGCTGAATTGTTCCCCTGCCTGCAGGGGTGTCCCGAGTGGGAATTTTCCCCCCACACTGAGCCAGCAAACGGCTGTGCCTGTGTCGCAGCAGGCTGGGTCCCCGAGGGCCAGTGGGTCTCTTGCTCCAGGTGACATTTGCGGACGCAGCCGACATGGTGTGGTGCCCTGCGGTGCTGCCGGTGCTGCTGGAGCCTGATTCCGTGCTCCTTCCCCGCAGTGTTCAGCTCCCTGGACATGTCACGCTCAGTGTCGGTGACAGCCGCGGGACAGTGCCGCCTGGCCCCACTCATCCAGGTGATCCTGGACTGCAGCCACCTCTACGACTACACAGTCAAGCTGCTCTTCAAGCTCCACTCCTGTGAGTGTCCCCAGCACCACCGCCTTGGGCAGAGGAGTGACACGGCGGGGGGACATCAGGAGTCACTACCCTGCTCAGGCTGGGCCATTCGTCCCCCATCTCCTTTTTGGAGTAATGGAGGGAATCACCAGGGCAAGGGACAAGGAGGTGCAGGCACTGGGGGATCGAGCTGACCCAGGAGCCTGCCCTGCCGAACACCCCTCAGCCATGAGGACGGTGCCCACCAGGAGCCCCCCTGGCTTTGGGCAGGCAGTGGCTGCAAGGCCCACGTCCCCCAGGACCTCGAATTGGGGTGGCAGCTGCCTGAACAGCAGCTCACTACCTGCCCTGGAGGTGTTCTGGGGAGGATGTGGTCCCCTCCCACAGCAGGACGCTGAGCCCGGAGCTCTCAAACCCTGGGAGGAGGGTGGCTATCTCTGGGAAAGACCCATCCCCATGTGGCTGTGCCAATGGGCTGTCCCCCGACCCGTGCTCCTTCCTGGCATGGAGCTGCCCGGTGACGTCTCTACTTGCTGCTTCTTCCAGGTCTGCCGGCGGATACACTGCAGGGCCACCGGGATCGCTTCCTGGAGCAGTTCAGAAAGTAAGTGCCCAGACCTGGGGCGCTGGCTCTCCCCCCTGCTGGGGATGCTCTGGGGGTGCTCCCAGGGACCCCAGAGGGACCCCGGAGCCCCTGTGCGAGGCTCAGCAGCTGAACGGTGGGGCTGGAGGAAGCACAGGCGTTGGCCTCGCCTTGGGGCTCTGAAATCCAGCCTGCTTCGACCCCTCAGCTTTCCCTGGAGCTTCCTCCAGGACAGCCGCTCTGCTTGGCTAATCCACAGCTATTGAATTACCGGATAATGGCGTTATTAATTCTAATGAGGCATTCAGCCACTGATGGCACAGCCGACAATTTAAAACCCTCAAACCCTTTAATTGCAGTTTTAAATGCAGTTGACGTGCTGAGATGAAAGTCTGGGCGCAGGCTGAGAAGCTGAGTGGGGGGTTTGCCAGTGGGGAGACCCCCGGGATGCCTGGGCTGGGTGTTGGGTGAACAGGGTGCTCAGCACCCTTAGCAGTGTTTTCTGCTTGTGATGGCTCTGTTGGCTCCGTTGGGAGAGGGATGGGTTGGTAGGAGAGATGGGGTAGGAGAATGGAAGCAGCACAAGGACGCATTTCGGGGTGCCGCTGCGGGAGGGAGGGTCTGCCCAAGCCCCAGGGGGGACTCACGGTCCTGGCACTGGGGGTGTGGGACAGGGAAAAGAGAACTTCCCCCCAATTCTGTTGAATTTAAAAAAAAAAAATGCCAGTTGCACAAACCTTGTTAGGAGCTTGTGAAAAGGGTCAGCCAAATGGTGAATCCTTTGGGTGTTGCAAAGCTGAGGAGGAGTCCACAAGGAGCCTGGGTGCCAGGGATGCTGCTGGGTGGTACAGGGGAGCAGAGGTGGCTTTTGGGTGGGAAAAGCCATCCCTGCGGGGACATGGATGGAAAAGGAAAAGGTAAAGCTCGTGGCACCCGTGTCTGTCCCACATTAAGACAGCGATAAGAGAGATTTTAAAAGCGTAAGGTAAGATAAAACCTAAGATACCCAAGATAAAAGGTGTAGGAGGAGAGAGCCAGAACCAGGTCATGGTCGCCCAGTTCCCAAGCCCTTGGACATGAGGGGGCTGTGATGCAAGGAATCGAGGAGTGGGAGAGGGTCTGCATGAAAGAGACGGCATGGGGTGGGGTGGGTGCTGCTGCATGCGGGAGGTGGGCGTTGGGTTCATGAGAGGCCATGAGCTGCTGCAGGGTGATGTACAGTGGGAGCGAACATATTTATTCCCAAAAGTCTGGGAAAAAATGGAGCTACCCTGAGAAATGCAGATGACACTGAGCCGAGCGGTGCCGTCGATGCGCTGGAGGGAAGGGGGGCATCCAGAGGGATTAGAAAGGCTGGGGGAGTGGGGCCATGAGAACCTCGTGACGTTCAACCAGGCCAAGTTCAAGGTCCTGCACCTGGGTCAGGGCAACCCCTGGTACCAGCACAGACTGGGTGAGGGAGGGAGGGAGAGCACCCTGCAGAGAAGGACTGGGGATACTGCTGGGTGACAAATGGGCCATCAGCCAGCAATGGGCTCTGGCAGCCCAGAAAGCCAAGCATCCCCCGTGCTGCAGCCCCAGCAGTGGGGCCAGCAGTTGGAGGCAGGGGATGCTCCCCCTCGGCTCCGCTCCCCCCACATCCCCCTGCAGCCCTGCGTCCAGCTTGGGGCTCCCCAGCACCAGACGACCGTTTTAAACTGGGCGAGGGTGGGCTTGGGCTGGACACCAGGAGGAAATGTTGTACCCTGAGGCTGCTGAGGCACTGGCACAGGCTGCCCCCAGCAGCTGGGGATGCCCGAACCCAGGGAAGGTTCAAGCCCAGCTTGGACGGGGCTTTGAGCAACTGGATCCCGGGGCAGATGTCCCTGCCCCTGCCAGGCCGCTTCCAACTGGAACCATCCTGTGAGCCCATGGTCCTATGGGATGTAAGGGCAGGTCTCCCCTGGATTAGTACCTGCACCAGGAAGAGGAGACAAGTGGTTGGGGTTTGTACCAGCGAGTGTCTTGGGGTTGTCCCCAGTGATGGTGCTGGAACCCGTCCTCTCGACATATTTTAAATGAGATCAAAAAAGAGCGAGCAGCAAAGTGCCCTGGCCTCTGTTACGTGATTGTTTAGGGTAGTCAAAATGAAAACTGGCCACCGAGCGAAGGGGAGGATGTCACGGTACTGAGGGAGAACCCAATTCAAGGCCACAAACTGCAAACCAGCGCCCGTGGGAAAAACACCAAGGCACAGGTGTCAGCAGATAGCGGGGCTGTCCATGGGCTCTGACCACCCAGGACAGACACCTTGGGGCAGGTATCAACAGCGTCCAGACACCGGCCAGGATGCCAGGGTGGCTGGAAGGGAGGGGAGCCGCAAGTGGGGCGGCTGGGTGCTGCGGCTCCTCCCCAGATTTGGAAATCCTGAAGGGAGGTAGCCCTGCTCTGGGGGGAGATGCTCCTGCCTGGATCTGAGGGTGATGGTGCAGATGTGGCCTCCAGGCTGGAAGCCCCCGACCTGCTGGTGGCTGGGGCTGTAGCGGGAGCAGTGGTGGTGTTCCCCAGCTCTCCCTTCAAGCTTTGGCTGTGGCGAGGGCAGCACAGGGCAGTGGCTGTACCTTGGTGCCACACCAGTTCATGGTTTCATAGACTCAGAGAGTGGTTTGGGTTGGAGAGGACCTTTGAAGATGATCCCATCCCATCCCATCCCACCGCTCTGCCATGGGCAGGGACATCTCCCCTGGGATCAGGTTGCCCAAGTGTCAGGTCCTTCTCTCTGCTCATGAGGTGCTGGGTTTATAGGAGAAAGCCTCCAGCGGTCGGTGCGTGCCAGAGGTGGGCAGCTGGCAACAGGGTCTTCCCAGAGCCAGCTGTGGATTTGGTGGCAGCACATACCACCATCCCCTCTGGCACAGCACGGTGGCCTGGTGACACCCTCCTGGGGCTCCGCACATTTGGGGTGGGGTGTCTGGGTTGGGCAATTGCTGTCCCTAACCCTTCCCTGCCCCTCGCAGGCTGAAGGACCTCTTCTACCGCTCCAGCAACCTGCAGTACTTCAAGCGGCTGATTCAGATCCCGCAGCTGCCAGAGGTGAGACCCCGTGGTCCCCGGTCCCTGCGCTCGCTGTCCCCATGGCCAGGAGCAGCAATGGGGCCAGTGGCATGGGGACGGTGCCCAAAAAGGGTCGCTTGCTGCCTTGCCCAGCTTCCCCGGGCTCGTGGCAATGTGGGGCTTGTGGGGCCTGAGGCTCATCCTTGCATCTCTCCCTGGGTGGGATCCTGCAGGATGGAGCTGCCGCTCCAGCCAGGGACTGGGATCCATCCCTGTGGGTCCTGGCTCCATCCCTGTGGGTCCTGGCTCCGCTGCCATGGGTCTGGGCATGGCCAGCTTGGCACTGGGATTTCGATCAACCATGCCTGAAGCCCTGTGACTGTACTGGTCCTCCCCCACCCAGCTGTATTCCCCTCCCTCTCCAGAACCCTCCCAATTTCCTGCGTGCCTCAGCGCTGTCGGAGCACATCAGCCCAGTGGTGGTCATCCCCGCCGAGGCGTCCTCACCCGACAGCGAGCCCATCACAGACCTGGTGGAGATGGACACGGCCTCACAGGTGAGCTGCTGCGGCACTGCCTGCACCCCTCGGGCTGTGGAGAGGATGGTAGCTGCACTTTTGCTCCGAGACCAGGGCTATTGCTCCAAAACCACGCCACGGTGGGGGCTGAGGCAGTGGGGGTGGCCTCAGGTGCCCGGGAGTATGGCTGCAGGAGGCTGCATGGGTGCTGGGTGACGCATGTGGGTGCTGTTGGGTCTGGGCCAGGCTGAGTCCATCCTGCAGTGCTTCTCTTGGTGGTTTGGTGCCCTCCAGTGATGGCCAGCTGGAGATGTTTGGCTTCCCAGCATTGCCCCTCAGCTCTGTGCGCTTGTGTTAGGTCTTCACCCCCCTCTCCAGCAAGGGCTGTGCCCAGGTGCTGAGCATTTCATGGTGTTCAGGGTTGGGCCCCTCACTCCCAGAAGGACATGGAGGGGCTGGAGCATGTCCAGAGAAGGGCAAGGAAGCTGGGGAGGGGTCTGGAGACCAAGGCTGCTGGGGGGCGGCTGGGGGAGCTGGGGGTGTTCAGCCTGGAGAAGAGGAGGCTGAGGGGAGCCCTTATCTCTCCCTACAACTGCCTGACAGGAGCGGGGAGCCGGGGGGGATTGGTCTCTGCTCCCAGGGAACGGGCGATGGGATGAGGGGAAACGGCCTCAATTTGTGCCAGGGCAGGTTTAGGTTGGACATGGGAAAAATTCTTTCCCTGAAATGGCTGTCAGGCACTGGAAGGGTCTGCCCAGGGAAGGGGTCGAGTCCCCATCCCTGGGGAGATTTAAAAGCCAGGCAGCCAAGGTGCTGAGGGCCAGGGTTTAGTGGTGGGATGGCAGGGTTAGGAGAACGGTTGGGCTTGGTGATCTTAAAGGGCTTTTCCAACCCAAATGATTCTGTGATTCCATGATTTCGAGAGAGGGAGGGGTGTGTGGTTGCATGACTTTGGGGATTTTCTGCCCCTGGGAGTCAAGTGGGGACAGACCAGAGATGCTCCATGTTCAAGATGTTCAATGCCCTGGGAGCAGCAGGGGGGATCCAGCCCTGGTGCCCGGGCAGCAGCATGTGGACTGGCTTGGCGGTACCACCAGGGACGTGGGTTGGGAGCGAGGGCTGCCGGGTGGCGGTGGGTTGACTCCAGGTCCATGCTTCTCTCCCTACAGAGCCTCTTTGACAACAAGTTTGATGACATCTTTGGCAGCTCTTTCAGCAGCGACCCCTTCAACTTCAACAGCCAGAACGGGATGAAGAAGGATGACAAGTGAGCAGTCCTGGTGATGCTGCGGAGGCAGCCGGGATCAGACCGGGAGCTCCCTCCCTGCCCCAGCACCGCAGCCATGGTGGCACAGGGGATGCCTGCCCTCCCAGGACTGCATCCTCGTGGCACCGGCGCAGCTGGTGGCACCGAGGGTGTACCCGGTGTCTTTCCTTCCCAGGGACCGGTTAATTGAGCAGCTTTATGGGGAGATTGCAGCCCTGAAGGAGGAGCTGGAAAACTTCAAGGCCGAGGTGGGTGACGACCATCTGGTGCTGTCACGCAGGGCAGTCCAGGGGCAGGACTGGCGGCTCATGCTGGGAATGGGGACGGCAGGGTGGTGGCTGGGGGGGCAAGGTGGTGACCCTGTCTGTCCTGCCCCTGTCCCTGGTGGCTTCTGCAGCCCTGGTGCGGCCATCCCTGCCCATACAGGGGGTCCACAGGTGTGCCGGGAGGGGGCTGTGTCCCTGCTGGGGGGCCAGATTCCCCCCGCTGCCCGGCATGCTCTGTGCTTCACCCCACTGCGTTTGGGGCTCTGAGGGATGCTACCCACCGGGCGGCCACCAGACAGTACCGGTGGGCACGGGATGGTGCCAGCAGCCATGGAACAGTGCCGGGAGCTGCCTGCCTGCCATCCCGCAGAGCGCACGGGGTGCGGTGCAGCTGCGCGGTCGCGCCAGCGAGCTGGAGGCCGAGCTGGCCGAGCAGCGGCACCTGAAGCAGCAGGCACAGGACGAGAGCGAATTCCTGCGCACAGAGCTGGAGGAGCTGAAGAAGCAGCGGGAGGACACCGAGAAGGCACAGAGGAGCCTGACAGAGATCGAAAGTGAGCACGGGGAGCCGGCACCTGGCTGGGGGTGGGGGTGAGCCCTGGGGGGTGGTCCCGGGTGCTGATCTAGGTGTCCCTGCGTGTGCGGCAGGGCGGGCGCAGGCCAACGAGCAGCGCTACAGCAAGCTGAAGGAGAAGTACAGTGAGCTGGTGCAGAACCATGCCGACCTGCTGCGGAAGGTGGGCTCCTCGACATTCCTCTTGGCATCCCCTTTCCCAGCCACGCCCCCCCCCAGCACTGGGGGTTGCTGAGCTCCCTCTCTGCCATTGCCAGAACGCAGAGGTGACCAAGCAGGTGACAGCAGCCAGGCAGGCCCAGGGGGATGTGGAGCGCGAGAAGAAGGAGCTGGAGGACTCCTTCCAGCGGGTGAGCGAGCAGGCTCAGAGGAAGGTGAGCAGGGACGCGGTGGGGGGACACCAGGGGTGGGCAGGGGACTTCCCCATGGGGCAGCAGTGCTGGCAACCTCCCTTCTTGCCCGCAGTCTCAGGAGCAGGCAGAAGTGCTGGACACACTGAAGCGGGAGCTGACAGCCAGCAGACAGGAGCTGCAGGTCCTCCAAAGCACCCTGGAGTCCAGCGCGCAGGTGAGAGCCCACGGGTGCCCCCCACCACCCTGCCACCACCCCAGGACAGGCGGCCCAGGTGAAGGGGAGGGCTGCCTGCTGTTGCGGTGCTTGGCCGAGGTGTTACCCATCCAGGGGGATGTTCCCCACCATTGGCCTGATAATCAGAACCCTGTTGTCTTCCTTCCTGCGTCCTGATGGGTTTAGTGACCGTACTGGGGGTTGAATGTTCCCAGGTGCAAGAGCAGCGTCAGGCAGGACGGCTCTGCCTGATGTAAAACCCCGGCGGGGAGTGTGCCGTCACACCGCAAGGCTTTGCAGGGGCTTGCTGCCATGCAGGAGGGTATTTCACGCCTGCGAAGCTATGGGGGGCAGCAGGGGTTTCCAGGCCCATTGTAGAAGGCAGAAGCTGGCAGGCAAATGGAGCTGCCCATCCCCGGGGTGGGCAGACACGCTGCAGCAGGACAGGGATGGGGCAGAGCCAGCTCTGGGGCCAGCAGCCAGCGCCCTTCATCCGTTCCTCCGTCAGGATGCTGACAGTTGTCATAAAAGTGACTTTTCAATGATAAAAATGGAAGGGAGGCTGGCACCAGGCGAGGCCCTCCATGCTGCCAGGGCGCTGCGGGGCTGCGGGTGATGCAGGGCTGCGATGCACCAAGTGGGGACAGTTGGGGTGGCCTGAGCCCAGACCATGTTCCCAAAGTGGAGGGTTCACCCTCAGCCCAGCCCTGACCGCTGTCTGGTGCCCACTCAGGTGGGGACAGAGCAGAGCACCCGGATTGCCGGCCTGGAGCAGGAGAGGGACGGCCTGAGCCGGGCAGCAGAGCGGCACGGGGAGGAGATGGCCGCCCTGCGGGCCGAGCTGCAGCAGCTGCGGGAGGCGCTCAGCCGTGAGCAGGAGAGCAGCAAGATGGAGCTGGAGACATTGCAGACCCGGCTGAGAGACAAGGTACCCTGGGGGCACCGCCGCACTGGGCATCCCGGCATCACCCTCCCTACCGAGCTGTGGGGGTTCGGCAGAGCTGGAGGCAGGCGTGGGGCGCGGGGGTGACTCGGTGCGGGTGTGGCGGGGGCTGTGATGCCTATGCTGGCTCGGCAGGAGACCGGGGAACAGGTGCTGCAGCGGCGCCTGGCCGAGGAGCAGTTTGCCCTGCTGCGGGGCACCGCGCGGGAGGCGGAGCGCATGGTGCAGGATGCCCTCAGCCGCCTGGAGGATCCCGCTCACATCAGCTGCACTGGCTCAGCGGGTGAGTTCCCCGGTCCTTGCCAAACCTGGCTTTATCCCAACCTGCCGCCGCACAAAGTCCCCCTCCCTGCTGTCGTCCGGGCCATGCCGGTGGCAGCGAGCGGCCATGCCGCACACAGGGCTGCCCCGCGTTTGAGTCCTGCCTGCTGTCTGCCTGCAGATTGCCTCCTGTCCAGGACGCTGGCGGCCTCCGAGTGCGTGGAGCGGCTGCGGGACGCACATGGCAAATACCTTTCCGATCGCGCAGGTGAGAGCTGGCAGCACCGGGCTGGGGCGGGGGCCAGGGGCAGCTCTGGAACTCGTGGGATGGGTGGGCAGTGGCCGCCGGGGCTGACGCATCTGCCCCTCTTCTGCCACAGCTGTGGGCTCCCTGCTGCCCTGCGTGGCCCTCTTTGCCCACCTCGTCAGTGACACCCTCCTGCAGGGCAGCGCTACCTCCCACGTGGCCCCCATGGAGCCCGCCGACCGTGAGTGCTGCCCCACAGCGGGCACGGTCTGGGGTGGGCAGGGGCCAGCAGGGACAGGATGCTGGGGCGGGCAGGGGCCAGCATGGGCAGGATGCTGGGGTGGGCAGGGGCCAGGCATTTCTGTCCCCATGTGCGTGCCACACCCTCAGCCTCTCATGCTGCCTACGCAGGTCTGCTGGAGATGTGCAAGCAGTGTGGCAGCGAGGCTGTGAGCTACCTCAGCACCCTGCAAGATCCAGGGACGGTGGAAAGCGCTGACTGCAGCCCGGTGACCGCCTGCCTGGGCCGGATCAGCACCATCGGGGAGGTGGGTGCCCCAGGAGGGCTGGTGGGATGGAGTCAGGTTGTGGCAGGCACCACTGGAGGAGCTGTGCCACTGCTCGTGGGTCCCTTTTGTCCCATCCTATCCCCAGGAGCTGCGGCCCAGAGGGCTGGATGTCAAGCAGGAAGAGCTGGGTGACCTGGTGGACAAGGAGATGGCGGCAACAGCGGCAGCCATCGAAACAGCATCTGCCCGCATCGAGGTGAGAGTCCCTGCGTGCCACGAGGCACCTGTGGGCGCTGTGCCTGCCGGGACTGCCGGCGTGAGGCCAGGGCGGTGCACGGGGCTCAGCACAGCCTCTCCCTCCTCTACCAGGAGATGCTGAGCAAGGCGCGGGCTGGTGACACTGGGGTCAAACTGGAAGTGAATGAGAGGTGAGCAGTTGGCTGGGGCACTGGGGAGAGACGGGCAGGCAGGATGGGGTCTCCCTGCCCCACAAGCAGGGCTCAGTGGGGTTTGTCCCACAGGATCCTGGGCTCCTGCACAGGCCTCATGCAGGCCATCCACATCCTGGTCCTGGCCTCCAAGGACCTCCAGAGAGAGATCGTGGAGAGTGGACGGGTGAGCTGTGGGCAGGGGTGCAAGCAGGGCAGGGGACAGTGGGCGCTTGGCCAGCTGGGGGTCCCCACGCACTTGCTGGGGACATGATGCTCTGAGCCTTGGCCCGTTGGGGCATCAACACCAGGATCTCCTGCCCCAGCCCTGGGGTCTCACCATGGCTGCGGTCCCTGGGGTGTCAGGGAGGTCCCTGATCTCCCTTCCCACCCAGGGAGCCCTGTGACCCCTGGGGTTCGCTGTCTCCCCGGTTCCCACGCACATTCTACACGAAACCCTCACTTACTCTGTTTCCCCGAGAGAAGGGTTTGGGGGTCCCAGGCCCTGCCCCCCTGCTGTCCCCAACGCGTGACCATGCCTTTCCTGGTGGCAGGGCGCAGCATCCCCCAAGGAGTTTTACGCCAAGAATTCCCGCTGGACCGAGGGTCTCATCTCTGCCTCCAAGGCCGTGGGCTGGGGTGCCACTGTCATGGTGTAAGTGCCACTGTCACTGGAGGGGGGAGAGGATGGCAGAGTCCTGCTGTCCCTGCAGGAAGGAGGTGGGGATGGCAGCGGGATGCTCCAGCCCCTCTCTGCCCTCCTGCAGCGATGCTGCCGACCTGGTGGTGCAAGGCAAGGGGACGTTCGAGGAGCTGATGGTCTGTTCCCGGGAGATCGCAGCCAGTACTGCCCAGCTGGTCGCAGCCTCCAAGGTAGAAGCCTGGCACCCGCGGGGCTCCCCTGCTGCTGCCTGCATCCCTCACCACTGCTCGCACAGGGCTCTGGGGGATGCTCCGTCCCCCAAGAATGCTCCGTCCCCCCAGGCTGCTCCCCTGGCTGTGGTTTGGGGTGGCCCTGGAGCACCACGTGACCACCCCAAACCATGGGGCCTAGTCCTCTGCTCACCTGGTGGGGCGTAAGTGCTCTCCTCCTTGCTGCCCTGGCAGGTGAAGGCAGACAAAGACAGCACCAACCTTTGCAAGCTCCAACAAGCCTCCCGGGGCGTCAACCAAGCCACAGCTGGCGTGGTGGCCTCCACCAAGGCCGGGAAGTCGCAGGTGGAGGAGAAAGGTAAGCGTGGGGCTGCAGGAGCATAGACCTGCCCTGAAATCTCTGCTTTTCGCACTCGCCATCTACAGTCAGCCGTGCTCCAGTGGTCCCTGACTGCGTCTCCCGTGGTGGTGGCAGACCCGGCCAGTGGCACAGGAGCTGCCAAGGGTCTGGGCAGGGGAGCGGAGCTCGAGGGGGGCTGGCGATGTCTTTCTCCACAGACAGCATGGACTTCTCCAGCATGACGCTCACCCAGATCAAGCGTCAGGAGATGGACTCACAGGTAGGAGGTTCCCCCATGCTTTGGGAAACACACCTGCCCATGCCTCATTTGGGCTAATGAGGCTGCCCAGGCTGGAGGAGGGGAGGGCACCAAATGCAGTGGGTGTGGGCACCCTGCCTGGCTGCTTGGCCCCGGGCACTTCCAGCTCGCAGGGAAGGCCCAGGGCATGAGGGCAAGGGCCAGGTTTGCCCAGGAGCTGCCTGCGTTTGGTCCTGGAGCCTTCCCCGACACTTGTTTCCTTCGTGGCACAACAGCCCAAGGCCTCTCCCTGCTCCTGTGTGCCTGCCGGGTGGCCACCTCCATGGGACATCCTAGGGAATTGCCCTTCCCAGTGCCTGCGGGGGTCGCTCTGCCTTCACGTGCCTGCACAAGCAGCACCCGCCTGAGCTCCATCCCCTGCCCAGGACCATTTGCCATTGGAGTGCTCATGGCGTGTGCCTCGGTGGTCTTTGGGCTTGGTTTTGGGAAGATAACGGGTGTGAAGGGGGGGTGCCCAGCCCTGCAGGGTGCCGTGCCAGCTGGAGCAGCCGGGTGCTGTGCCAGGGTGGGGGGTGGCCATGGCATGCTTTATGTCCTTCAGGTGCGGGTGCTGGAGCTGGAAAACCAGCTGCAGAAGGAGCGGCAGAAGCTGGGGGAGCTGCGCAAGAAGCACTACGAGCTGGCAGGAGTGGCAGAGGGCTGGGAGGAGGACGGTGAGTGGATCCCAGTCCTGCTCCGGCCAGGAAGCTGCTCCGGGAAGGTGTGGGGTAGAACAGGGAAGACCTGCGTGCAGTGAGTGGGCATGGGTTTCACTCCAGCTGGCACAAGCGGAGCCTTGGGGTAGTCGACACACATGGGCAGAGCCACAGAGACCCTGGCCTGTGCAAGAGCTTGTGGGACCCACATCGCCCCTGGTGCTCGGGTGCTGCTGGGGCTCTGCTGCCCTGCAAAGTCCTGAAGTCCCGAGCGGATGGGGCAGAGGGATGCTGGGGGGCCTGCCCTGCTCTGCACCCCCTTACCTTCTCTTCCCCCTCCAGCTGCGGATTAACATCTGCAGCAGAAGCAGCCTGCAGGGGACCCCCCCAGGGTGGGCTGGGGCCCAGCTTGGCGCAGCCTTTTGGGAAGATCCACAATAAACCGGTGCAAAAGCCACCCCGAAGCACATGTCCTCCACATCCCCCCTGCCAAGAGCCGCCTCCAGCGCCGGAGCACCCAGAGCTGCCTGGCGAGACCCCGGGGCTGGGAGCGAGGGCTCGCCTGCCTGACGCCAGCCAGAAACCGCATGTGTATTTATTAGAGCTGTTTGGGGTTGGGGGGGGTCTCGGGGAGGGGGCTTTAACCCTTTAGTTTTGTTTTGCACAGATTTTCAGAACTCTTTGAGCCGGCCCTGGCTGAGCAAGAGCAGTCGGGTTTCTTTCGCCTCTTGCTGCTTCTCCAGCCTTAACCCAGTCCCCGGCTCGGTGCAAACATCTCCCCCCTGCAATACAAAGGAGCCTGCCACAGTGCCGAGGGCGCTGGGGGTGCTGCCAGGCCGGGAGCCAGCTTTTGAGGTGCTGCTGGGCTTGGTGCTAGGTGTGCTCCCCCCTCCGGCAGGGGCACTGAGTGCCTTTGGCCACTGCAGAGTTGGGGAGAGCGTTCCTGTGGGACAGCCCAGCTGGTGAGACCGGGGTGCCGGCAGCAGTGCCAGGAGGGCACCACCCGGCTGGTGGTGAGGGAGCAGGGTGGGCAGGCCGGGATGCTGCCGTAAGCTTCTACCCCCCATCCCGGGTCCCCAGAATGCCCCCCCTGCCCCAGAGCTGGGCTGCCCTGCCCCGACAGATCACTGTGTTCATGCCAGCAATAAACCCTCTGCAAGGTGCTGGGTGTGGGTTTGGGCAACCATGGTGCCACCGCACAAGCCACCAGCTCCTGGGGACGGGTGGCTCTAGGGCAGCAGCACAGAGGGTTTTAGGGGGGCAGCTGGGGTGCCCTAAAACCAGAGCACCCCAAAGCCAAGGCGAGCAGCTCCCCATGCCTGCTCGCTCTGGGCTGGTGCCACCCTTGTGTCCTTGCCATCCTTTTCGGTGCACGGGGGATTGGTGCCAGCTTTGCCACCGGCAGGGGCGGCTCCGGGGCTGGCACCAGCCGGGGAACCTTTGTGCCTTGGAGCAGGGGGCTCGGAAGGCAGGGGGGTTTCTGCCAGCTCCGAGCCCCCCAGCTCGTCTCGCTGTGGTGGGGACAGTGGTGTCAGCCTGCACAGCGATGTCCCTGTCCCCCGCAGCCACCCCCACGGTCCTGGCGGTGCCCCTTGCAGGGCCAGGGTGTCCATCCCAGCCTAGCACCATCACTGTCTGCACCCTGCCAGGGTGCAGGATTTGGCCTTTCTCCCCTTAGGAAGTGGTGGCATCGCCCAGAGTGGCTGGGCTTGTCACCCTGTGCTTTCCCACTGGCATCCGCCAGATCTTGGCTGGCACTTGGAGCAGCGGTGCCTGCCTGCATCCCCCACCTGGCCTGGCCATCACCATGGCCTCGGGGCTGCCACCCCCTACACACAGGAGAGCGCAACCCTCCCACCATGCAGGGACCTCATGTCCCTGCATCCCCCAGCCAGTTCTGCTGCCAACGCACCTGCTCTGTGCCCCCAGCCTGCTGGGGACCCCCCAGGGCTCCCCCCGCCTCCCCATGCCCCGCCACAGCCGTACCCCAACCCGTGCTGGCTCCCTTCCGAATGCAATACCAACCATCGCATTCCTGCAGGACACAGGGAGCCCCCAAACCCTCCCTGTTCTTTTGGGGGGGTCTCACCTGCGCGGGGTACCCCCAACTACCTCAGGCCTCCAGGCCGGGTTGGGGCTAGGGGGCAGCGAGGGGGTCGCGGTGGCGGTGGGGACTCGGGGACAGTGGCGTCCCTCTCGACCAAAACCACTTCTCCTTTTTGTATCTCGGCCGGGCGCTGGCAGGGGGGGATTGTCCCCCACACAGTCCCCGGCGCTGGCGGCTGGTGATGGGGACAGTGGGGGTGCCCCTCCACTGCAGGTTGGGTTGATTTTTTTTTTCATTGTATAATAATAATTACTACATTGTGTGTTTTCAATTTTTCAATAAAGCCTTCGGCCCCGCCCTGCTGGCTCCGGGGTGGGTGGCAGGGGACTTGTGTCACTATGGGGGCCCTGGGGCTGAGACCTGCTCAGCACCCCCAAAAAATAACTTGGGGAGATGTTGTCAAGGTGACCTGGGTGCTGTCGTGGCGATGATGTCCCCATATTGGCTCCAGCCCCAGGGCCACCCTGCACATCGCCTCTGTCATTCCTTGGGAGGGGACCAGGACCTGCTCCCTGCCTGGCCCCAAGGAGCAGGGGTGGCTCTGGCCCCCCCACTGCCCCAGTCCCCTCCTGGGGGGGTGACACTGTGTGTGGGGGGACACAGACCACCCTGCCCATCCCACCTGTGCTGCAGGGTCACCCTGGCAGGGCTGTGGCAGGGGGCCCTGCTGCTGGGTGGCCCTTGTGGGCCACGGACGGGGAGATGCTATGGAGAACATCCCCTCCTAGGTGGGACGCAGGCGTGGGGTGTCGCGCTCCCGAGGTACCCTCCCGCCCTGGGAAGCACCCGGCCTCCCCCAGCACTGTCCAGGGCCACCTGGCCGCCCTGGGCTGCAGAGAGCCCGGTCACAGCCTGTCCCTCAGCTGGGTCTGTCCCCGCAGCCATGATCTATCCCCACAGCCGGGTCTGTCCCTGCAGCCGTGTGCCGCCTGGTCCCCGCCGTGGTCCCTGCTCCGCGGTGCCAGGCAAGAGTGGCCTCCCGCGGTCCCCAGCCGTCCACGCAGCACGGGCCGGCGCTGGTGGCACCCAGGGAGCTGCCCCCGCACCCGGCGGTGGCCGGGGACGGGCGGGAGCAGGCGCGGGCCGAGTGCACACGGGTGGCAGCGGCGGCGGGGTCACAGGGGGTCAGGGACGGGGTCAGGATGGGGTCGTGCGGGGACACGCCGGTGGGGCGGGCGGGGGGCTCGGGCTGGGATGGTGCAGGGGGGCTGTAGGGGACAGGAGGGGGGCGGGGCCGTAGGGGGATGCGGGGATTGGGACGGCAACGACGACGAGGGGATTGGAGCCGGGATGGGGAGATGGGGGGCGGTTGGGGCCGGGGGGGGCTGGGGACAGGAGGCCACAGCGGTCAGGAGGAGGAGCCCCGAGGGTCGGGGCGGCGCGCACACGGGGTCGGAACGGGGCGGAGCTGGGGGGCCGCGGCGGCGCGGGCGGGGGCAGGCCCCGCCCATCAGGCCAGGCCCCGCCCCCCGCAGTGCATGCCGGGTGTCCGCGGCTGGCGGGCGGCTCGGCGCGGCGCAGTCGGCAGCGATGGCGGGGGGCGGGCCGGGCGCGGGGCGCGGGGGGCGGCGGGGCACGGCGGCGCTGGGGCTGGCCCTGGCCCTGGCCTTGGCCTGCCTACTGCTGCGGGGCGCGCTGCTGGGCGCGGCGGCGCTGGGCGCGGCGGGGGCCTGGTGCGCGATGCGGCCCGGCCCGCCCGCGCCGCGCCCGCCCGGCAAAGCCGCCGCCAACGGGGGCCCAGCTGCCGCCTCGGGCCGGCCCGCGAGGGCCCCGCCGCGCCGCCTCGGGCTCGGGTAAGCGGGGCGCGGGGGGGCAGCGGGGGGGCGGGGAGCACCGCGCCCCGGCCATGCTGACCCCTCTGTCCCTGCAGGGCCGTGTCGCCCGCCCCGCTCCGCCGGTACCCGCTGCCGCAGGCCCGAAGCGCCGTGCCGGCCGGCTTGCCCGTCGCCCGCTGGGAGGGCAGCTCGCCCAGGAGTGCGCCCTGGGCTCGCCGGGCCGGCCCTCTCCGCAGCCCGGTCACCGTGAAGATCGCCCGGCCGGCCGCCGGCCTGGCCCGCTCCCCGGCGTGAGTACGGGAGTGGGGACCGGGCCCCGCCTCGGCCGCGCCTCTGCGTGGGCAGCGCTTGCGGGATTACGCCTGTATGGGGCTGAACGGGGTGGGTGGAGACCAGTTACCTAGCCCGCAGCCGGTTGCACCGCCCGGAGCAGCCCCTGGGCCGAGCACACCGCTCCCGACCCAGCAGCCATCGCTCTGGCCCCGGCCCGAGCCTTGCTGCGTTCGGGGAGGATCGCGTGATCCCCACCCCCTGGAGGGGTGTCACAGGGGAGCCCTCTCCCCACTACCCAGTGGGCAGCCAGGGCGTGGGGCAGGGGGACCTCGCTTCAGGGATCCCACCCCACCCAACGCTTCCCTTTGCCCCGCAGCCTGGAGCAGCTGATCTCGCCCGTGGCCTTCCCGGCCAACAGCAGCCTGGACCCATGTGCGAAAGAGACCGTGCTGAATGCCATCAAGGAGAGCAGGAAGAGGGCTGTGGAGGAGGAGGAGGAGGACGACCAGGCTTTTGGGAACGACCAGGAGAGCAAGAGAAGGTAACACGCCAGCAGCCTGGGTTGCTGCCAGTGTGGTGGGAAGGTTATCAGTGGAGCTAGCACTGCAGTGGTGACAAATGGGATGTGTCCCAGAGTGTGCCAGGCCCAGCGTGACCAGGAGTCTGGGTTGGAAAAGCGCTGTGGGAAGCGAACCAGAGAGAGGAAGCATAGCCCATCACCCGTCCTCTGGCCTGTGTTGGAAAGTTCTCTGAGATTTTGTTTTCTTCTTGAGATCAAAGGGACGTGGCTTAAGTTTTTGCCTGGGCAAGCTCATGTGTCAAGTGTGTTCCCCTGCGTTGCTGGGAGAGGCTGAGATGTGGTTTGGGGAAGCCTGGCAGGGCTCCCTGGTAGAGAAGCGGCTTCTGTCCTCACGAGGGTTCCTGTCATTGCTGATGGGAAATGCTGGAATCTGCTGTGGGCTCATGGGCTCTATCCTTCCATCAGCCCCAGGCTTACAGAAGAGATGGGATCCCCAAGTCCTACAGCCTCAGGTGGAAGCATTGTGCTTTAAAAGATCCGCGTGCTTCCTTCCTGTGCTGTGGCTAGCAAAAAGAGGTAAATACCCAAGGGTAGACAAAAGAGACTATCTTCTGCTTTTGTTAGCCACAGTCAGCGATTTCCAGCTCTGAGCTCAAAGAAATGAGGGTGCAATGTCTTTGCCAGCGCTCTAGGAAGGACACGGCATAAATCCTGGGTGCTAAGGTCTGCCGGAACCTTGCTAACTGACTGGGCACAGTGCTGCTTCACCGTTCTCCCCCCCTGTTTTTCATCCTTCCCACTTGTGTACATGGAGGCCGTTTGCCTTGTGCCCCTCTGCCCCTCACATGCCGGGGCTGCCTGCCTGCACCTGTGCAGGGGAGCTGAGAGATCACAGAGGAGCGGTTTGGGCACGGCCCAGGCGCTTTGCTCTGCGCTGGGGCTGCTGCTAGAGGTGGCCCTGAGAGCACATCAGGGTGAGGGGCGGTTTGCAGGGAGCCACCGGCTGCCTTCCCGCTGTCACTGGATTTCCCTCTGCCTTTGAACCTCAGCTTGGTGAATCTGAGCCCCGTAAGAGCTGAGTAGGATGACAATGGGATGGGTGCATGGGCAGGATCAGCTTGGGGTTTTTTCTTTCTTTTTTTTTTTTTTTTTTAACATGCCAATACCCAGCTCTGCCACGAAAGCCAACTTTGAAGGCATTAAAGCCTGGCAAGCATGAAGAATTCTTGTAGGCAGAAAATCCTGCAACCTTTGAGGGCAGAACGGAGCCTGCGTCAGCTGGAGAGCACTGGATTGCCTGTGTGGCGGGGTCAGCATGCCTGAGCTCGAGGGAAGTGCTCAGGCTAAGGGACAGGGCAGCTCGAGCACCTCCAGCTCTACTTCCCAGCAGGGTTTGCTTTACGACTCTCAGACTTCAGAGCTTCACTGAATCATTGTGGGAAGGGGGATTTGGATTCCAACTCAAACAGTCCAGGGCACTGGCTAGGAAGAGGTAGGAGGTCTGAGTTTTGGAGCTCAGTTCCGTTCCAGAAATGAGCTGCTGAGATTCTCTCAAAAGTTTTGGCATAGAATAATGGATTTGAGCAAAGATTTCGTTATGTCAAAAGTACTCTGCCCAGCAGGAGGCTAGTGGGGCTGCCGGTGCTTGGGAGGAGGCAGCTCAGGGTGAGAGCCAGTGAGGACAGGACTAGGTGGAGAGAGAATCCACAGCAGGACATGGATGGGGAAAACCTCTGTCCTTGGGTATTGGGTGGCAAGAAAAAAGCAAGCATTATGCTTTCTCAGTGCCAAGCCCACCTGGAAGGGGCATTCTCCCGTGTCTGGGGGTCAGCCCCTGTCTCTGCTGCCTCCACACTGCCACAGGCTTCTGCCCTCTCTCCCGCAGGCGCCACGATAGCAGTGGAAGTGGGCAGTCGGCGTTTGAGCCGCTGGTAGCAAACGGTGCCCCCGCCTCTCTCATACCCAAGTAAGTGCCCGTCAGGCCAAAAGCAGCCTCTATGGGCTGGGAGGGGGGGGTCTGAAAGCCTGCAGGCTGTGGAAAAGGTGCTTGGCTTTTACTTGTGGAGCTAAGCTTCAGGGGAAAGCAAGAGAGACTGTGGCCATGCCTTCAGTCTGTCACCCTGCACACAGGCCAGTGGCCGTAAGGGCTCTGCTGCTGCCGAGGTCGCTTTCCAAGCCCTGTGCTGTGAGAAAGAGCAGGGTTGCTTTCTTCCATCCTCCCTGCTTTTAAAGGAGCTGTGGGCAAGAGTGGTGGGGACCTCGTAAAATCTTCCATAACTTCCTCTAGGCCTGGCTCTCTGAAGAGGAGCCTTGTCTCGCACTGCCCAGATGACTGCTCAAACAAGAGGTCACGCACCTCTTCCATGAGTTCCCTCAACAATATGTATGCTGGCGGTATCCCTGGCTCCATCCGCAATGCCATCGCCAGCTCCTACAGCTCCAGCCGGGGCCTCTCCCAGGTAGGAAACACCCTGCTGAAGGCAGCACTGGAACCCCGGGGGATCCTCAGGGATTGCACCATGTAACTCAACCCCTAGGCTCGTGTGAGGAGAGCGGTGCTGCGGGTGCCTGGTAGTGAGCACTGCGGGGCGTCTCCAGCGCAGCGCAGCCAGGCAGTTCCATCTCCTTGTGGGTTAGGTGGGCTGTGGGGCCAGCAGCAGCAGGCAGCGGCGTTACTTGTCCTTCAGTGGACACTACTGCAGGGCTCCCCAGGCTGATCTGTCCTGCTGCAGTGCTTGTTTTACACCAAAGCAAGAAGGAGGCTGGTTTTTTCCCCCCTCCCTGTTCAGCCTTGGCCAGTCTGCTAGGGTGGATAGATCCAGGTGAAAGGAAAAAAAAAAAACACCAAAATAACTTTGCTGCGCTGCCACTTTTTCAGCTGGAGTCGGCAAGTACTGGAGCCGTGCACTCCCTCTTTGACCCAGGTCCCCTCAGCAGCTGCTGAGCTATAATAAAACACTGCTCACGTCCTGGCTCAGGCTTGCAGACATGGTGGTGGGATGTAGCCATGGCTAACGGAGCTCTGCAGTCTGTGGGGAAAGGTTTCTTCCAGGATATATTGGTAGGGAAAGGTTTCTTCTGGATGGGGCAAATCTTGAGGTGGGATCTGTCCACTCCAAGCTCTTGGTGTGGAGGTGGCCACCTCCTGCCAGAGCAGCCCTGCGCACCTGAGGGTGTCTGCAGCAGCTGCGCAGCCTCTGCCTGTGCCACGCAAAGGCAGGAGCCGGCATCTGACCAGCAGCGTCCTCCCTGTCCTCTCGACCAGGCTGTAACGAGCCTGGAGGCCACTTGCTCCCGGAGTGGATTCAGTTTGGGGTGGCCAGACCATGTGCTCCATGGAATGTAGAAGGGAGTTAAGCAGTGCTGAAGCAAGAGAGGCTCTGGGCTTGCTAGCCATGGCCCCGGGAGAGGGGATTTAATTTGTGGGCGAGCAGGAGGATGGGAGGTTGTGCTCCCTGCAAACCCCTGTACTGAGTTACTGCTGGTCCCTCTCTGCATTCCAGCTGTGGAAGAGAAGTGGTGTGAGCGTGTCCCCGCTGTCCAGCCCCGCGTCTTCCCGCTCCCAGACGCCAGAGTGGCCTCTCAAGAAAGCCAGGTAACTAGCCGCTCGCCCAGCAAGCGCCCGCTCATCGATGCCAGCCAGGCCATCCTGGTGCCCGAGTTCCACTCTCCACTGGAGCCGGGATGGTCCAGGCCCCTTTCTGAGATGTGGTTGCTGGGTCACCCACCAGTGTGGGAGCCCCCCTTGTGTCAATTGGCATCTCTACCACCTTGTTACCCTGCGGTCCTGGCAGCAGCACTGAGCTGCACCACCCCTGCCCTGCTCCCAGGCCTGGTTAGAGGTTTAAGGGCTCGGATTGCCACAGGGGCAACGTTGCCTCGTGGCATTGGCGTGACCTGAAACAGTTGGAAGAGACAGGCCCCCATTTTTGCCATCTCCTCAAAATCAATTCACAGTAGGGCTGTATTTTCGTGCCTGCCTCGGAACGTGGGCCCTTGTTCTCCTCTCTCCTGGCTCAGAGAAGGGCCTTGCATCAGAACTAAAACCAATGCAACCGCCTGCCCTGGTGTCAGGGTGGGTCCAAGCCAGGGACCTGTGAGGGCCAACGACTCCTGTCCAGGAGCCCCAGCTGCCGCCCTGAGGCTGACTTACCCTGTGGAGGGTGCAGGGGCTCGGCGTCCTGGCCAAGCTGGGGTCCCAGGGAGGGGAGCAGCTCCTCTGGCAGGAGCCACTTTCAGGCTGGTGCAGTGAGGGCAAGGCTGTTGCCCTGAGATCTGTTGTTTGGCAGAGGCAGCACCAGGGATGCTGGTGGGAGTCCTCAGTGTGTTTGGTCTCATCCTGCTCCCTGGGGATAGGGCCAAGCCTGGGGTTGACCCTAACTGGCTCTCTCACGCTTGTGCAGGGAAGAGGAGATACATCGCTCCAACACTTCCACTCCAGTGAAATCGGACAAGGAGCTGCAGACAGAGAAAGGTGAGCGTAGGTGGGCCCCAACTCTGGGCCCGGGTTGGATGGGCCACTGGCACGAGCAAGCAGCGGGACAGGAGGTAGCTGAGGTCTTCAGGTGGGATTGGCTTGAGGTGTCGCCTGGAAACCAGGAACATGCTGGTCCCGAGGCAGTGGCGCTTCTGCTGGCCTCAGTGACTGCCCTAGAGGGATTTCCAGGTGATCAGCAAGGGGTGCCGACAGTGTCAGTGTGCTAGCGGTTGCCTGGGAGCTGGGTTGCAAGGGGGAATACCAGCTCCCAAGCCAGCATGGGTCCAGGTGTCAGCCTTAGGGCAAGATCTGCTGTGGTACAAGTAGCACCCTGATCAAATTCCAGGCTGAGCTTTTTCCAACTCTTCCTCAGCTAAAATGGAGAGGAAATCCTTTGTGCCGGTCACAGATAGGGCCCCGTGGCACAGCGCTAGCTGTGGTTGACACAGGTTGCGTGGTTTGTGGTTCGGGTAGGTGGTGTGCACGGACCATCCAGGGGGGTGGGAAGGGGCTGCTGCCCTGCGGGGCCCTAGCAAGCTCTCTTAACAGACTGCCCTGGGATGTGCTGCGGCCAGCTGCCTTCCAGGGCATCACAGCCTCATCCTCGGCTTAAAGCCATGCCCCTGGCTCTGCCCTCTGAGTTGGGTCATGCAGAGGGGGCTCAGAAGGGACAGCCCATTGGTACAAGCCAAGCGCCTCCTCTGTCCGGAGCTGGTCCTGACTTGTCTCCTTCTATAGCGGTGGATACACCGGTGCGGAAGAAGCAGAATTCCCTGAGCCCACCATCTGTGTCGGGGAGCAGTGGGAAGCGCAAGCGGAAGATCCAGTTGCTGTCGTCTCGCCGGGGGGACCAGCTGGCGCTGGTACGTCGCTGTCTCGCAGCCCCTTTTGCCCTCCTCTGGCGATAGAATGTGCTCACTGCAATTTCTGCAGGGCTGGGGGGAGACTGACCTGCCTGCCCTCAGGAAGGAGGCCCCGTCCTTGGCCGAGTGGGAAGTGACGCTATCCCCAGCCCCAGTGTCTGGTGGGCTGTGCGTGATTGTGCTGCCTGCTGCCGGACCAGGTAATGGCCTGGGGAAGGCCTGCCATGCCCTCAGCGCCAAGCCGGGGGCCAAAATGAATGGGGATCGGAGCTCCGCGGTAGCGTGCTGTGGCAGAACCACCTGCTTCATGGGTCTTGCGACGGCCAGCCTTCACCACACGTTCAGAGAGGCCCTGACCGCTTCCCTGAGAAGGAGCTAAGCTGCTGCTCTCTCTTGGCAGCCCCCACCACCTCAGCTGGGCTACTCCATCACGTCAGAGGATCTGGATGCGGAGAAGGCGGCGGCATTGCAGTGGTTCAACAAAGTCTTGGAGGATAAGGCTGGTAAGGGTGGACTGGGAACACAGAGGGGATGGCAAAGAGTAGAAACCCAGGGCGAGGGCTGGCAGGGTGGGGGGGGGTCTGTGTAGCACAGGCTGGGGAAGCTCCTGGACCAGTCCTGCCCAGTCCTCAAGTCTGGGGATGTTCTTGGTGCATCCAGACTCAGAAGAGCTTGTGCCCCAGAGTCCCAGGGCGATGGGTGAGGTCCCCCAGGACCAGAGCTGTGGGACGTTCCCTACCTGCCGGGGAAGCTCTGCTAAGGGGTAGTCCCCTACAGCGAGTTGCGGGTCCTGATTTCTTGCTCCTTCCCAGTAGATGAGGTCCCCAGCACCACTGCAGAGACTACGCCTGTGTCCAGGCCACTGGCATTCACCGTGACCTCCCTGGGGCCTGTGCCTGCCTCCACAGCTCCTGTCCCAGCCAGCACCAACTCACTCCTGGACAGCCTGAAGAAGATGCAGAGCAGCCAGGCAGTGCCCGTGCCAGTCGGTGAGGAGGAGAAAGAGGAGGGTGGGCAGAGCGGGACTTTGCAGAGCAAGGCAGGCACAGTGGGAGCTCTGCATTGCCTCTGTGGGAGACGGGTGACAGAACTCCCTGTTCAGATGCTCTGCTGGCAGCAGAGCCAGCAGGCAGGTCCTGGGGGGCAAGTCAGGGGCCACCGAGCCCAGGGCCCTGCTGGGAGCTGCAGTAAGCGTGGAGGCCTGCGTCTGTCTGGTACAGGCAGGTGCTGCACCAGGAGCCTTTGCAGCAGCAGGGGGGGTGCCTGGCAGAAGGGCTGCCTGTCTGTAGGTGACCCCCTGTCCCTAAATAACTCTCTCCCTCTTTTCAGATTCCACTGGAGCTGTAGTAGCATCCCAGCTGCCTTCATCAGCTGCGCAGCCGCCCGCTCCTGCTGTATCGCAGGAGTCAAGTTCTCTGCCTGCCACCTCTGCTGACACCAAGCCCGTGCCTGTGCTGAGCGCAGCTGCCCCTGCTGCCCCCCCTGCCTCAGGGGTGCAGGCCTCCAGCAGCCTTGCACCTCCTGCGTTCACAGAGCTGGGCCAGACCCCCAGCAAGCCTCCCTCCTTCCCGACGCCAAGCATCCTTTTTGGGACGTCGAACACCCCTCCTGCCAGCCAGCCGGCAATGACTGCGGCCGCTGCTGTGCCCACCACAACCACTGCTGTGCCCACCACAGCCCCCGTCTTCAAACCCATCTTTGGTGCTTTGCCGAAAAGCGAGAGCACAGCACCCTGTACGGCTGCTGTCTCTGCCACAGTCACCGTGTCTGCGAGCTTGGGCCCTTCCTCGACATCCTCCACCACCGCCATGTTCAAGCCTATCTTTGGCAGCGTCACTGCAGCCTCATCTCCAGCGAAGGCCTCTCCTTTTGCCTTCAAGCCAACATCACAGCCGGCCTCGGCTGCAGATCTGCCAGCAGCCTCCATGACTACCCTGGCAGGATTCACAGGTCTCCCTAACGTCATTTTCACCACTGCAGCTACGACTGCCACCACGCAGAGTTCCTCCACGGATGCCACCATTAAACCTGTCTTCAGCTTTGGACTCAACCCGCCCACCTCCACTGGCCCCACCGCCAGCCTGACCGTCACTGCTGCCACGTCCACCAGCACGTCGCAGCCTTTCCTGTTCGGGGGCCCAGCCAGCTCAGCTCCCAGCACAGAAACCAGCTTTGCCACCCCGGGGCCTGTGTTCCAGTTTGGAAAGCCGCCTCCAGCCACAGTCACTGCCACCACCACTGTCCCAGGAGGCCCTGCCTTTGGCCAAGCACCTTCAAACGCAACGGCTCCTACCACCACTGTGGGCTTTAGCATATTTGGGGGCACCACGCTGAGCTCTTCTACCCCAACCACCACAGGTCAAGTGACGTTGACGTTTGGCTCCTCTGTTTCAGCTTTTGGCAGTTCCTTCAGCACAAGCGCAAAGCCGCCACCACCATATCCCAGTGCAGCAAGTCAGCCAGCCTTCAGCACCAGTGCTGCGGAGAGCCAGCTGCCCGCCAGCAAGCCCACAGCTGGCCATGTCAGCTTTGTCCCCCCGTTCGGTTTTGGAGCCCCCAGAGCCCAATCCACTGCTCAGCCAGTGTTTGGCAGTGGTGCTCAGCCAGCCTTCGGCACAACCAGCACCCAGAGTTCCTTCGGCACCAGCAGCACGCAGGCAGCATTTGGGACCACCACGTCAGTCTTCTCTTTCGGGACAGCCACCTCCACCACCTCCAGCTTCGGTTCCACCACCCAGACCACGAGCAGCAGTGCCGGCACCGCCGTCTTTGGCACCACCCCTTCTCCTTTCACCTTTGGGACAACTGCCCAGCCGGGCCCTTCCGCCAGCTCCTTTGGGATCGGCACACCCGCCCTGAGCAGCGGCTCTCCCACCGTGGCCTTCAGCTTCGGGGCTGGGCAGAGCGGGACAGCCCCGGCAGCAACACCGTTTGGTTCTTCCCTGACGCAGAACACGCTGGGTGCGCAGAATCAGAGCACACCCTTTGCCTTCACTGTGCCCAGCACACCCAACAACAAGCCCATGTTCGGAGGTGAGTCAGGGTGGGCCAGCCTCCTCAGGGGGTGACGGGCAGGGATAGATTTAGGCAGCAGCTTTCCTGCTGGACCTTGCCAAGCTCCCCAAGCTCAGCAGCCCTGGAGGAGCTGGTGCTTGTGCTGCGTGGAGGCTCGCTGTGCGAAGGGAAGGACTTCATCACTCTCTGTCTGGGTCCCCAGCCCTTGGTGGTGGAGGGAATCCCTAAATTCTGCTCCTTGGCCCCTCTGAATGCACCGGCTCCATGGCTCCATGCGAGCACCGAGCCCAGCCAGGCGCCCTACAGAAGCCAAGGTCTTGCCAGTGCTTAAAAGCAAAAAAACCCTGCCAGCCAGCGATTGCAATCGCTTCTGAGCTTGCTCTCCAAGGTTTTCCGTAGCGCTTTGGGTGCTCACTGGGCTGTCTCGCCTCCCACAGAGCTGAAATCCCCATGCTGAGCAACTGCTTGATCTAGAAAGACAGAGGTCTTTATTCCTCCCTGGTCTGCAAATCTTCCCATGCTGCCCTGCTGCCAGGAGAGCCTAGGGATTAACATGAGAGCGCAACTTCTTGCATTAAAAGGGCTTCTTGGGTGAAGAGGCTGGTCCTGGGGGACTGCAGTGCTTTGGCCCCTGGAGGGAGATCCGTGCCTCCTGTGGGTGCTGTCAGATCCCAAAGGCCGGGCTCTTTCTCCTTTGCTGCCCTCGCCTCATGGTGGGATGTTGCCTTCCAGGAACTCCTGCACCCACCTTTGGGCAAAGTACGCCTGTCCCAGGAGCAGTGGGGAGTGGAAGCAGTAGCCTTTCCTTTGGGACACCCAGCACTCCTGCCTCAGGCTTCGGAGGAGTCGGTGCTTCCTTCGGTAAGGAAGGACTTGGTGCTTCAGCGCTGGGGAGCTGATGGGTCACGTGGTCCCCTCGGGCTGGGGATGATGGAAGGGCCAGGCTGTGCTCTGGGAGCCAGCTGGGGTGGTACCTTCTGGGCTCTGGGGGATGCAAACCCTTCCATTCCCCCTGGGATGGGGATTACGCTACCCCTCATGCCAGCTCTGAGTGAGGCTGCAGAGACCTGAGCAACCTTTCTGCTTCCAGGTTCGTCCACCCCTGCCTTTTCCATTGGAGCAGGATCCAAGATGGGTGCTCGCCAGCGGCTGCAGGCACGGAGGCAGCACACCCGCAAAAAGTGACCTCCAGTGCTGCTGGGCCCCACCGCCAGCCTGCACCAGGAGCCCCCCCACATGCATGGGAGGCTCCAGTCCAGCGCGGTCCCCGTAGCAAGACCAGTGGTGATGAGGCCAGGCCTGTCTGATACCAGCCAGAGAGCGTGCTGGGTGCCAGCGACCAAGGTGGGATGGGATAAACCAAACACTTCTTACTTGAACAGTTCCGCAGCTGAGGCTGTATGAACTTCTGTACATATCTGCGGCGTTTCCTCCCTCCCTTTATTTTGCCATGTTTCATAACGTGTAAATTTTTCACGTTTGCTTCTTCTAGTTGTTCCCGTGCCCTCCTCCACAGCCCCCGCCAGTCAGCCCCCTGCCCCGTGGCATGGCAGCCAGCAGAGCTGCACGTCCTCGCTCGGAGCCCAGCTGGAGACGTGCTGCGTTCTGCTGGCCACAGTTCCAGGCTGCTGGGGGATGTAGTCTTCACCAGGTCCTGAAACTTTCCCCGTTGTTTGATCCTGTGGCCTGGTGAATGTGCTCCCTCTGGAGGGCTCTGCTTCCTTGCCATCCCTGCAGAACATGAGCCGGGCTTAGTGCCAGCCTGGCCTGGGGGCCTCAGTGCCGTGGGTGACCAGCCTGGCTTCTGCAGCTGGGTGAGGACCCCCTTTCTGTGACTTAATCTCCCACCAGGCCTCCAGTCGAGGCTGTGCTGCAGCCTGGGCCCCCATCTGGAGGTGTGGGGTGGGGACAGGGGTCCCTCCACCCCTCTCCCGGTCACCGAGCAGCCCCCTGGCCCTCACTGCTCCCCGCTGGCCTGCGGGCTCCCCCTGCCCTGCTCGTCTGAAGCCCCTTCTGTTTTGCTTTGCTCGTGCTCCCATTTCGATGCACTCATTGAATCGAGTTTGGAGGAAGAACTGAACCGTGTGCATGGCGGCATGTTGGTATTGCCGGATTTGCTGTTTGGAGTTTCTTTTTCTGGGGGGTCGCTGGTCCCTTTGTGGGGGACGCGCCCTGGATAATTGGGTGTTGACAGTAGCATCACTGCGTGGCTACTCGTGCTGGGGGAGTTGTCCCTTTGTTGTTGTGACCGAAAGGCAGGCAGCTGGGGTGGGGGGGACGGGGCCTGGACCCCAAGGTGGGGGCTCCAGACCTGGCAGTCTCTTCCCCTCCCTTCCCCTCTCTCCTGGTGCCCCTTCCCCACCTTGGGGTGCTCTGGAGCCGCTAACAGAAGGAGTCCAGAGTGGATGGGTTCCCCTCCCCAAATCCAAATTTATTTTTCATTTTTAGCTCATCCCCATCCTTTTGGGTTTTACCAGCTTCTAGGAGCTACGGTGCTGCCTCCCCTGTTCCCATCCAGCCAGGAGCAGGGCCCTTCCCCTGCCTGGGAGCTCCTGCAGGAAGAGGCTGCTGGAGCTGGGGGTTGCCCAGAGCTGCCCCCACCCACCCCAGGCGAGGGACGGGCACCCCTGCCCATGGGCTCCCCACCACTTCCAGGAGTGCTTTGCTGCCAGATTTTTTACTCTCTGAGCCGTGTGAGTGTGTGTGTCTGCCGAAGTCTAAATTAAAAAAAAAAAAAAAAAAAAAAAAAAAAAGAAAAAAAATCACAAACAAATATTTAAACGTTTTTTAACAAAATAAATTTATTTTTATATTTAAGCTAAATTGCCTTTGAATTCCTTCAAGCTTGGTTCAGTGAGGTTGCCAGACCCCGCAGTGCTGTGTGTTCTCCTGTGCCCTCGCAGCCCAGTGAGGAGCCGGCCCCAGCCCCGCTCTGCCCGCAGGATCCAGCTGTGCCGGGGAAAGGCGGCTGGGTCCCGCCGGCTCTGCCACTGCACGCTCCTCCTGGCCTGCGACAGCAGCTCCGTAGTTTTAAAATGTGTGTAGGTGGATGTGACTAAACCTTCCTCCTCCCCCCCCCCTCCCCGCCCCGAATTCTCCAAGGATGAGAAGCAGGAGCTTGTGCGTGTTGTGGTGACGAGCGGCTTTCTTGTCCGCCAGGAGCAAGGCGTCTCTCCCAGCAGGTGGGGGGGCTGGGTGCGGCAGCAGGGACGCAGGCAGTGCTTTGGGGGCTTTAGCCTTCCCCATCGCCATAGCCCAGGGGGTGCAGGGCTCCCCCGTTGGAGTGGGGCAGGCAGGCGCAGGAGCCAGCCCGGGCAAACCCATCCTGGGGGTCAAGAAAGTGGCTGGAAGGGCTCAGCGCAGGCGCAGGCTGCACTGGCCCCAGGCAGGGTGCTGAGCCCCCAGGGGTGGCGGTGGCCCAGGGCAGAACAGTGGCTCTGGGGGTGAGGGAGCTGGGGTTTGGCCCCAGCAATGCCCATGAGGCGGAGGGTGATGGGGCTGAGCGAGGCAGAAGGTGAGGGCGCCCTGGGGAGCGCTGGCTGCGGGTGCTGCCCCCGTGGGTCCCCTGCACCCGGCCCTGCATCCCTTCCCTGACACAGAGACCCTGCTGGGAGAGACCCTTGCACCTGTGCTGCTGCAGGTGGCGGGGAGGCTGGGTTTTAACTCCGACGGAAGCCTTGGATCATTCCTGGTGTGGCTGATGAGGATTTTAGTGTGAATGTGCAATTTTTGTTTTTTTCTTCCTTGCTTCTTCTGTCCCTGGTTTACAATAAAAAGCTCTGTATTCACATCTGCCCAGCCCCCCCTTGCTTCCTGGGCCCAAGTGAGGCCAGGCCTTGCTGGGCGGCCCAGAGCCCCACTTTCCAACCCCCTCTGGCGTAAGTGTCCTTGCTCCTCCCCATCAAAAGCAGGTGCAGGGACAGGATTATTACTATTATTTATTATTACTATTGCACTTCCCCCCCCCCTTTGCCTCTCCTCCCAGCAGTGACAATTTCAGGGCACGGCTGCACAAACAGGCAGGAAAAGGCAGCGAAGAGGGAGAAAGAAACTTTAATCTGGTGCATGCCTACAGTTGCAGGGTTTTCTGAAATCCCACATCAGGCTGGGGCAAGGATTAGGGGTGGGAGGAACATGGTAAAATGACACCCATAATGGGGCTCCAGCCCTGCAGGGTACAGGAAGGGGTGGTGGTGCTAGATGCTGGTGCTGTTTGTGGCCTTCCCAAGGCTGCCCCAACCCCGGGAGCAAACCTGCCAACCCAGGGTGAGGTGGTCCCGCTCCCTGGCAACAGGGTGGCACTGGGGGGTGGCACTGGTTGCCGGGGAGCAGGGCCACCAGGGCCGCAGCTGGCACAAAGCTTTTCTCTGGTTCAGAGCCGCAGCAGTGGAGCATCCCCCGCCAGCCCCAGCTGGGCACCATGCAATCCTGAAGATGTTCTTTCACTCCTTCACCCACTGCTTTTTCCTCTTCCTCTTCTTGTGAGCCGTTCCTGGCTCCGCTCCCTCTCCAGGCTGTGGGTTCTCCTCAGCTGCCACAGGTGGGGAGCTGCAGACAAGAGCAAACAGCCTGAGCCAGGCACCAGGGCTCCTGCCCTCCCCTCCCTGGGGGCCCTGGTAGGTAGCCCTGAGCCTGGCCATGGCCTCCCCAGAGGCTGCTGGAGGCAGGCAGAGCCCCCGGGCCCTCCTCTCACCTAGGGGCAGGAACCCCTTCCCCATGCCGCTCCAGGACGGCTACAAAGAAGCCGTGGGTGAGGGTGTCTGTGGGAGAGGCACGGAGGCAGCCCTCTGCCCCGGGGAAGGCAGCCAGTCCTCGGCATGGCCAGGAAGGGAAGGCGTGCACCAGCCTGTGGCATGGGACAAGGGTCAGGGTTCAGCCCAGCAGTCCTCCATGCCACAGCCCACCATGTCCCCCCACACCTGAAGGCCGAGCCCTGCTCCTGCAGCACAGCATGCACCACATCTTCATTCTCCTCCTGGTGCAGGGAGCAGGTGGAGTAGACAAGGCGCTGGAGGGCTGGGAAGTTCAGGGCATGGCTCAAGACCTTGCGCTGGAAGCTGGCCAGTGCCTGCAGCCGCTGGGCGCTTGGGGCAGCCTCCTCCCTCGGCAGCCGGTTCACCATCCCTGTGGGGGGAGCAGCTGTCACCCGGGGCTCCCCTGCCCAGAGCCCGGCTCTGGGTGGGGCGGCTGGAGCCCCATGCGTTACCTGAGCCGCTGCAGGATGGGTCTAGCAGGATACTGGTCACCTTGCTGTACTTGGGGTCGCCAGGGTCCACAGTCAGGAAGTCCTGCTGGGCCAGCTGGAAGCTGGTGACCCCAGCCCGCATCAGCATGGTATTCATGGTGGCCAGGCGCTTGGTGTCCACGTCAAAGGCAAAGATCTGGCTGAAGGCAGAGACCAGTACCCAGGAGAGGCATGAACATCCCACCCCAGGGACGGCCGCAGGCTGCCCCAGCAGCCCCTGACACTGGGTGGGCAGAGCTCGGGAGCTGCTCCCTGGGGCAGGAGCACAGGGGGTCAGGCAGGGAACAGGGGCTGGGGAGCGAACCCCTGCGTGACTTTGCGTCCCCTTGGGCCCTCCCAACAGCCCAGCGCTGTCAGAGCCACCAGCCTGAGTTAGCAGGGCAGGGTGACAGGGCCACAGCTCCTCCTGCCCCCTTCTCCCCATGCCCTCTGTGGGTTTGGGGGGCACAGGGTCCCTGTGCTCCTTCCCTCCCCCCGCAGACAAACCCACACTCACCCCTTGTTCTTCAGGATGGCGGCCAGGTGGCTGGTCTTGTTCCCAGGGGCTGCACAGGCATCGATGATGTGGGAGCCAGCAGCAGGGCCGAGGAGGAAGGCAGGGAGGCAGCTGGCCTGCGAGAGGGCAAACCCCGCTGAGAGGTGCGGGCAGCGAGCACCCCTGGCCCCTCCGTGGAGCACGGCCAAGGCTGCGGGGTCACAGGCAGCCACAGCAACACAGGGCCCAGTCCACCACCACCACTGGCAGCCTCCGCCCAGCCCGCAGCCCTGCGCTCCTCCCAGCTGCTGGTGCCTGGTGTCACAGCTCGGTTCAGAGCAATTCATCCCAAACCTATTGGTGCAGGGGAACCCCACCGCCGCAGGCTGCGGTCACGCTCTCCGCTGAGACTTCAAGTGCTGCAGCAAAGCCGACACAAGCCCAGCCCACGGCACGAGGGAAGGGGCCAACCCACCACCCGTGTGGGTATTTCCCGCCCCTGCAGCCTCCTACTCCCCACCTTGTCCTGCAGAATGATGTGCCCTGAGGTGTACAGCAGGTTGTCATGGAAGTCCGTCTGCGGAGGGAAAACCAGCAGCTCTGGGAGATGAAGATCCAACAAGAATTTCTTCCCGGAGAGGGCCCTCAGTTCCTCCACACTGCCCAGGAGGCACAGGGAGGATGAACACGCAGTCCCGCTTCACCGTGCCCACGCTGGAGCCCAGGCTGAGAATCCCCTTCACACCATGCCCCCTCTCCATGTCAGCGCCAGGCAGCACCCGGGGAAGCGGAAAAGGTGTGGAGTGACAGGGCCCCCAACCTGGGCACCAAGAGCACCGAGGCCAACAGCCCTTCAGCCCACAGGACCTCGTCCCCAGCCCTTGCTGCTCGCTGGCGCCCCAGATGAGGTGGGATGGCCAAAGGAAGCACTCACCTGGCTGCCTTCCCCAGATAGGAGTAGCCCTGGCGCTTGAAGAAGTCAATCACATTGTCCACACAAGTCTTCAGGGTGTTGACTCGGACGTAGCGTGGTACCTGGGGGGCTGGGGGAGCCAGCTGGGTCGGACACAACCCCTCACTGCCGCCAGCGCAGGGAGAGCACCCGGCCCCAAGCCCACTCACCTGTGGGGCTCGCTGCCTGCGGGGCCAGGAGGTCCTCGTTGCGGCTCACCTTCTGCTGCACCTTCAGGCGGGCCAGCTCGGCTTCCAGCCGCGCCCTGTGCCGCCGGGCCAGCGCCTTCCAGCGTCCCCCACACTTCAGGCCCTTGCCGAAGAGAAGGTCGTAGACCAGCACCTGCGGGGAGGAGGGTGAACCCGGCCCCGCCGCCCCGGGCCCCGCCGCCCGCGCCCCCCTCACCCACCTTCGCCAGCTGCGGGGGCAGCTTCTTCTCGGCCTGCAGCAGCGCGGCACCAGCCAGCAGCTTCTCCAGCACCGGGGAGTAGCGCAGGGTCTCGGCCACTAGGGCGTACAGCTGGCGGACATGCTGTGGGGTGGTCAGGGGCGGCCGGGGGACGGGGCACAAGCCTGCCACGACCCCCCGGGCCTCCCCGCCTCGGGCCCACCCCCCCCGCCTCGGGCCTACCCACCACGGGCCTAACCCCACCTCGGGCCTAATCCCACTTCGGGCCTACCCCACCCCCTCGGGCTTGACCCCCCGCCTCGGACCTGACCCCCCCGGAGCCGACCCCCTCCCCGGTCCCGCGCCCCCCGCACCGGGAAGCCGCTGTTGTACACCAGGGTCTTGACGCCGCCGTCGCCGCGCTCCAGCCCCTCCAGGACGGCGGCGGCCGCTCCGTACAGCGCCATGGCCCGGCCCGGCCCGGCCGCGCCGCGTGCACCACTTCCGGCCGTGCGACCTCCTGACCGGCAGGGGGCGAGCGGCGGCGCCGGGCGCGGGCGGGCCCGGGCCTGGTAGGTGGGCCGGCCCCTGCGGCGTGGGCTCGCTTCTGGAGGCTGGGGGCTGTCCGTGAGGGCGCCCGAGCCCCCGGATGGCGGCAGGAGTCTCCCCGGCCCGGCCTCCCGCAGGACTGGCCCCGGGACGCTGGGTACAGCGGCTCTGCGACGCGCGGCCGGTAACGGGGTTGGGGATGAGCCCCGTCATGCTGTACCCCAGGGCTGGGCGGGTGTAAGAACCCCCCGTGAAGCCACGTTCGGGTGCCCCAGTTTGGCAGGGACACCTCGCGCAGGAATAAACATTTCCCCCTGTAATGGTATGGTTTGTGTCCTGGCCTTCTCCACAGCTGGCGTGGGCTGGGTGTGAATTCTGGTGAGAAGCCCTGGGAACAGGTCCCGGGTGACTGTGTTGGACAGGAGCCGACAATGTGCGCCCGCAGCCCAGAAGGGTGACCGTACCCCGTGCTGCATACCCCGCAGCATGGCCAGCGGGGCGAGGGAGGGGATGCTCCCCCTTGGCTCCGCTCTGGTGAGACCCCCCCTGCAGCCTTGCATCCAGCTTAGGGGTCCCCAGCACAGGACAGACAAGGACCTGCTGGAGCAGGGCCAGAGGCCACAAAACTGATCTGAGGGCTGGAGCCCCTCTCCTATGCAGCCAGGCTGACAGAGTTGGGGCTGTTCAGCCTGGAGAAGAAAAGGCTGTGGGGAGACCTGATTGCAGCCATTCAGTGCTTAAAGGGGGCCCATAGGAAAGACGGGGACAGACTTTTTAGTAGGGCCACCCCCAGGACAAGGGGTGATGGATTTAAACTAAACAAGGGTAGGTTTAGACTGGATAGAAGGCAGAAATTCTTTACAATGAGGATGGTGAAACACTGGCACGGGTTGCCCAGAGAGGTTGTGGAGGCCCCCAACCCTGGACACATTCCAGGTCAGGTTGGACGGGGTTCTGAGCAACCTGATCTGGTTAAAGGTGTCCCTGATCCCTGCAGGGGGGTTGGACTGGGTGACCCTAAAGGTCCCTTCCAACCCAAAGCATTCCATAATTCTATGACTCTGTGGTCGGTGGGAAGGACAACTCACCAAGGGGCTGTGTGCCAGGCGCCCAGACTTGCTCCCCTCACACTGCCCTGGCCCGCAGGCACAGCGTCCCACCCGGGCAGGCTCCCCGCTCCAGCTCACCTCCCTGAGAGCAGGAAGAGGCTCTGCCCTGGGCACGCCAGTGTCCTCCCACCGGGGGCTGACCTCTGCTGCCTGGCAAACATCTCTCTCCAGCTGCTTTTTCAGCTCCCGTTTTCTGCCCCTGGCAGCCCCTCGTGCCTCCGCAGAGCACTGCAGCTGCCTGCTCAGCTCTGGCTGCAGTTTGGTTCCTCAGAGACAGTACCGGTGTTAGCCAGCAACCAGCTCAGCTACCACAAACTCTTATTTATTCAGAAGAAAGTGGTTCCAACAAAGACCCCTGGATGCTCACAGCTCATGCTTTTCAGGCAGGAGCTCCTTTCCATAGGGAGATTTTTGCAGGATGGGGATTCACAGGTCAAGGCTGACATTTTATGCTCTCAGAGAAGAAGGGAAGGACCCTCCCATGCTGCTGATGCTCACTCTGCAGTAGCACAGCTTCCACGGGAGGACAGCCCTGCGTGCAGCCTGACTGTCCCCTGCTGTGGGCCCTTGGGACCCAGCCACACCCGTCCCTGGCCACAGCCTCGTGCCGCTGGCTGGGCTACAGCTTTGTGGGTTCCTCGGGGGCAGGATGGTTGTACGGCACTCGGGGGTGCCGGCTCACAGCGGGTGTGGGCAGGATGATGGGGGGGGAGTAGGGCCCTCGCTCCGGCCAGCACAGGTCCACGATGGGGTAGAGCTGGCCCTGGAACTCCGCCTGGAAGGTGTAGATGGGGCTGAGCTCATCGGGGTTGTCAGCGTTGTAGAAGGTCAGCTCGCCCTTCTCATAGTGCAGGTAGATGCCGATGCGCTGGGGCCGGGCGGTCAGTGGCAGGGCAGCCCGTGGGGTGCTGAAGGCCTCGTAGACCTTCCCTTCCTTCAGGCCGATGAGCCACACGCCGTTCTCAGGAGATTTGCTGAGCTTCCCTTTGCGGCTGACCGTGCCCTTGATGATGCCCACACGCCAGTGGTTCCTGGTACCCACAATCACCTCCCAGTAGTGCTGGCCGCAGGAGAAGCCCTTGCAGGTGAGGATGCAGTTGCTGGAGTTGAAACGCTTGGGGTTGCTGTCCCGGCGCTGGTAGAGCCCGCACTGCACCACCGTGTCGCCCTTGAAGAGCTCCAGGAGGGGATGTGCTGTCACCGGGTCCAGCTTCAGTGTCTCTGGAGCTAGAAGGAAAACACAGGCTCCAGGCACGATGGCAGGCAGGGGCCTGGCTCTGGGTGGCCCCAGGGGCTGCCACAGCCAGACAAGCTGGCACTGCTGAGCTTTAAGCAGCTGGAGCATTGTGCCAGAGCAGGCTGCTACCAGCATGAGGCACAGCCAGCTGCTGCGCCAGGAGCGCTCCTGGGGGTGAGGAGCGCATGAGCAGGGAGCAAGACAGAGGCCGGGGCAGCACAACGCCGGCTGGGCAGCCAGTCCCACATGCCAGTGAGCCAGGGCACCCAGCTTGCTGCCAGCAGAGCAGGTCGGTACCTGGCAGGACGCGGCGATGCAGGCGCTTCCACACAGTCATCTTGATGTCATCTTGGTGGAAACACGGCTTGAAAGACACGGGGCTGAAGATGCCATCACTGGGGTGCAGGCTGGGGAGCTCTGACCTGGAAAGACACAGGCAGTCATGACACAGGTGACAGGGACAGTGTGTGACCTCTTCTCACCTGGCTGCTGTTTATGATGGAGCCACTGCTGTCTTCTGGGGCTGAGCGCATGGCTCTGGCCATGGCTATCCATCACAACAGCAGTGTCCATGTCAGGCTGCCCCAGCAACACTGAGATGCCCACTGGCCTGGGACCTCTAGCCCTGGTGCAGAGGCACTGCCATCCCCATTGATGCTGTTTGCTGCTGGGTCCCACCACTCACCTGAACTGGAAAGAGCCGTATTTCTGGAAAACACAAGAGAAAGAGGGAGTTGGTGGTGGGAGCCTGACATAGCAGCAGCCCCTCTGCTTGGCCACAGCTGCACACGTCTGCACCCTGGGCTGGAGCGGCCAGGGCTCTCCTCTCCTGGGAGAGCTAAGGGCATCACCTCTCATGGAGGGCAGGTCTCTCCATCGGGGGAAGCCCTGGCTGGACAGAGGGCACCTACATCTCACTTCTTGTGGTGTCCCAGCTGCTCGGTGAGGGTTCCCTCTGCCCAGGGCAGGGCCTGGGGCTACGAGCAGCGGGCTGAGAACCTGGCTGACTGTCATTGCCTTCCCTAGCACACTCACCCGGATGAAATCGAGCTGACTTTCGTTGCTGAGTGCCTCCAGAGAGCTCTGCATCTGCTTAAGCCTCTGCAGGGCGTCTGATGTCTGCTTGACCTGGGACTCAATGGAGGTGATGAGCTGGGCTGCCTTCCCCTCGATGCTCTCCAGGAAGGTGGCCTTCTCCTCGTCAATGTACTTGTGCAGCTCCTGGAACTCCTTCCGGATCACCCACTTGAAGACATCTGCCTCGTTCTGCCAAGAGACAGCAGGCGGCTGTGGAGGGCTGCCTTGCTCCGTCCCCTTCACTCGCTTTTTGGTTTCAGAGATGCCACCAGCCATGTCAATGTCCCACCAAGCTGCCCTCCGCTGGCTTTCCAAAGGAAGAGCAGCTCTGTACAGCAGGCTAGATGTTGTTTCATCCTGCTGTCCTCAGCCACTCACCACCACAGCACCCCTGTCTTACACCTCTCCTCCCCCAGATTTTGATTTCCTGATGTCCCAACCAGTTTTATCAGAGCCTTGAAAGTGCAGCTCCAGTTGCATTTGGATTGAGCCCTTCTGAGGAGCCCCACACTAGGAAGCTTTAGCCTCAGAAGGGATGCCAGGAGGTCCCTCGGAGATATCCACTGTGTGGGAAACGGACACACAGCTAAACCAGGCATAAACTCACTGTGAAACCAGTGGCGTTGCTCTGACTGGAAAGCCTGCTCCGAGTGGGGTCCTACCCTCCTGTTACCTCCCCACCCCCAAGGACATTCGGTCAAACCAGCACTGACTGCTACTCCCACCAGGACGCTTGGTGAGGGTTACATCACCCTTTCTGAAACCACGGCTGTGCCACCAGAAAGGGCTACGTCACCCTTCCTGAAAACAGGTCTATGTTTAATCCCCGAGTTTCATGGAGAACATGAACCTCAGGGAACAGGGTGGAAAATAAGCCCTGTCTGCTGTCCCAGGGAAGGGGGAGGAGAAGGAGAGGAGGTGAGCTGGGGAGACCCAGGAGCAGAGGTTGCTCCAGGGGCTGCGTGGGACACGGTCTCCCTTGGCACATGACACTCACTGCGATGCGGCTTTTGTTGTTGATGAGCTTGCTGAAGTGTTCATCCAGGTTCCTCTTGTACTGGTGGACATCGGTCAGCAGCACAGACAGCTCCTCCTGAAAAGACAGCACTGCTATAGGAGGGACCTCTGTGGCAGCCTCCCTGATTGCCCAAGGTGCTTGTCAGCCCCTTGAGGACTACAAGGCCCTGAGAAGCCATGTTCTCCTAAGCTTTCTGGGGCCCTGCATGTTCTGCTGATCTTTCCTCTCTTGATCTGGAAGATTTGGGGTTGCCAGAAGCAAGAGAGCACTCAGAGCATGGCCCCAGTCTGGATGCTGCTGACCAAGTACTCTTGCCAGGAGCACCATGTCTCCCCCCCCGATCCCAGCCCTCCGTATCTCACACCCCATGGTGGCTCTGCACTGGGCAAGTGGGCGGCAAGTGGGTCATGAGCTGCCACAAGCCAGCACCAGGCCGGTGGCACCCTCCCAGTGCCGGTGCTGGGAGCCTGGCTGGCATTTCTGGTGCCTCCTGCTCTTATCTCCCTGGTGCCAGGAGCGGAGGGGACGGGTAGCCCCGTGCTTTTCCATTCCTGGGACTTTCATGTGATGCTGGGCAGGGGACGCCAGCTATTTACTCTGGTTTCCCTGCCTCCGTGCTCTCCTTGCCTCAGCCCTTATCTCCAGACTCTTTTTGATGGTATTTGGAAACAGTCTTGAAAGGCCCCGCCAACACTCCCCGCCCACCAGCTCTCTCCACCATGGTTCAGCCACCAAAACCCCGAGCCCTCTCAGCCGGGGATGTGCTCAGCCTGAGAAACGGCTGCCCCCAGCCCAGGAGCCCTGCCCCACACCTGGCTGTGCCGTGCTTCCCACACCTGGCTGTGCCATGCTCCTCACACTGGCATAATTTCCAGCCTGTCCCTCCAAGGAGGGAGGGCGTTTTGCCAGCAAGCGCTGCAAGCACCCTAACCCCCACCCCAGGAGCCCTGGCCAGCTCTCCCTGCCAACCTTCATCCGGCAGTATGCAGTAGAGATGGGGGTGATCTTGTGCTGGCGGTGGTTGCCGATGGTGCCGCACAGCCCGCAGATCACCTCTTGGTCAGCCTCGCAGAAGAGGCTGAGGGGGTTGTGGTGCATTGGGCAGGACTCTGGGGTGGGCTCTGCCTCACCCCGGCTCTGCAGTGCCTCGATGACACGGGCCAGCGTGACGTTGGGTGGCGAGGCACTGCAGTCCACGGTTTGGCGGCACACGGGGCAGAGGAACTGCCCGTCCAGCTCTCCAGAGAGTGACACCACGCAGGACTTGCAGTACGAATGCCCACACTGCAGCATCAGAGGCTCCTTGAAGACCTCCAAGCAGATAGGACAGAGGAGCTGGTCCTCCAGCTCATCGATGCTCATCCTCCGCGCCATCTTGCCACCTTCCCACAGAGGCCTGGCCAGGGAAACACAGGTGGGAGGTCAGTCCTGTGCCAAGAGCCGGATAAGTGGAGATGAGTGAAGACAGGAGCTCAGCACCTGGTGAATGTAAAAGAGAGAAACACCTCCACCCCCCAGCAGTAGTGCAGACAGTTGGGAACTCATCATCAGGCTTCACGCAAAGTCTGAGATGCTTGTTCTAATCCGCGATGGGTTCAGGCTCTGGATACATGAGACCATGCCTGGCCATGCCTGCTGGGTCTGCCTAAGGTGTCAGAAGTCACTACCAAAATGTTCCCATCTGGGGCCTTTGCCTGGCAGGTGCATCAGACTGCAGCCCACCTCAGGGCAGACCTGCCTATGGGTCAGGGCTGGAGACAGAGCCAAGGGGAACTTCCTGGTGAAAAAATCCAGTATTGACCCTGGCCTGTACCAAGTCTTACAGATCTCTTTGGGCTCATCGTCTCGGTCACAGACATCCTCAGAAGGATTGGCATTAGCTCAAGTGATGCACCTAACCAGAAGCAGAAAGAAATCATAAAGAGTGCATTTATCGAGGGGACAGGGACAACCACCACACAGCAAACAGCAATGAGGCTGGATTTCACCGATACGAGGGCTGGGAAGCTGAGGCACAGTGTGCAGGGCTGTGACTGTGGCTCACCCCCTGTGGTCTCTTGTCCCCACAGCACTCCATGCTCAGGGCCAGCACCCCCAAGAGATACAAGCCCCAATCCCTGCTTCTCCTGCCGGCCCTGGGGCTGCATGTGGCCAGCCTCTTGAGCTATAAGGTGTGTGCTATTCCCTGCTGTTCCCAGCACTGCAGGATATAACCGCCAAGATCCTGGGCAAGTCAAAGGCATGACCTGAAGCCAAAGAAAATAAACCTGAAGTCAGAGACTTGGTCATTTCCCCAGGGACAAGGGAGGCTGTGACCTGAGCTCGACTTTTATCATCCATTGCTATAGGAGCTTGGTGAATCAAGGAAAGGTTGAACGTCAGCCTGTGACCCATCAGACTCTGTAGGACCCTGTACAGGGGAAGCAGCTTCAGCTGCTCCCTCTGCTCACACAGCAACACCTCCCGGAGACCCGAATGACAGCCCCCGGCTCGCCACACCACTCACGTGCTCTGCACTACTCCCTCCTGGCCTGGGCTTGGGCTCCGCTCGTCCCACTGCACCAACTCTTGACGGATGTCACTCCACTTCTCCCGATCAAGCTGAAGATATTTGTCCCTGTCGGATGGGTGGACGTCTCCTACAGCCTCAGCCTCAGCCCCACTGGGGTTGTCCCTGCTTGCCGGAGAGAGGCCAGGCAGCCTCTTGTCCCCCTCTCCTGCTCTGAGGACAGTGACACACCCCCTCGAAGGCTGCCCGCCGTGCAGGTACGGGCACATGCATCATATGACTGCGTGGGCAGGAGCCTTGATAAGAGCCGGTGGTGTTTGCCTTCCTGAGTGGCCAAATCTCCCTGAGTCCCGATGGGGTTTTGCTCATCTGCTTGGTTCAGTGGAAACATTCTCACTAAAGCACTTGATCAAGTAAAGCTCTTTTTTGGTTGAAATGGTATTTTCTTGTTGTTTTGTAAAAAAACTTTTCTTTCTTTTGAAAAGGATTGGAAGGAATCCCAAAGCATTGCTTGTCCAAGTGTGGGGCAAGGCACGCACGTGTTTTGGTCTGACTGCAAAAACCGGTTTCTTGTGTGATTCCTCTTGGCCCTTGACTTGCATCCAGCCCGCGGCTTCCCCCTCAGCATCGCTGGGGGAGGCTGGGATGAGGGAGGCTTCCCAGCCAGGAGGGTCCGGCCGTGGGGCCCCCCTCCGGAGGCTGCGGGCTGAAGGATCAGCTGGGGCTCCCACCTCCGCGCTGCAGGCGTCGGGGCTTTGAGCCGCAGTCACCCAGGAAGCCGCAGCGCCCGCTCCCCGGGGGGCCGGGGCGAGGACAGGCCGCGAAGATGCCCCTCCCTCGTCGGGTCCTTTCCTGCGGCCCGGGGAGCACCCAAGGCACCCCAGTCCGCAGGCTCAGCTCAGGGGGGCGGGCCCGGGCGAGCGGTGCCGGGGTCACTGCCGGCGCCACGCGGGGGAGCAGACGGCCCCGGCTTGTGAGCAGAGACTTCCGGCGGGACGACCCGGGCCTCCCTGAGGCTATCAACGCCCGGAAGAGGCCGCTGTCCCCAGCGGGCCCGGGGGAACCAGGGCACGGTCGCGGCGGCCAGGCCCAGAGCAGGCGGTGCACACTACATCCCCCAGCATGCACTGCGCGGCCCCTGACGCCGCCGCCACCGCCCATTGGCCGGCAGCTGCGCAGGGGCGTGTCCTCCCCGAGAGGCGCCGGCGCGTGGCACTTAAGCAGCGTGTTGGGACGCGGTCGCCCCTCGGAGCGTGGTTGGCTGGAGGTGCAAGCGTGTGGTGGGCGGTGATTGGCGAAGCGGCGAGGGGAGGGGCGAGGCCAGGTGCTGCGAGCAATGGTGGGGCGCGGTGGGGCCGCTGGCGAGGCCCGTCCCGGGCCCGTGGGGAGGCTCCCGTCGGCGGGGCAGGCCCCGACCGTGCCCCCCTTCCAGTGGCTGGCACGGGCCCGGGGTCTGCGGGACCTGAGCGGTGATGGAGGGGTGCGTAAGGAGGAGCTGCGCCCCGGCACCGGGCAGGCCGTGCCCCCGGCTGCCTCTGTGGCAGGTACTGCTGGGGCTGCTGGGCCTGTGATGCTGGGCGGGCCCGGGAGCCTGCGGTCCTCCCCTGGGCTGTGGGAGGCCATGCGGCAGCGGCTGGGCCCCCCCCGTCACAGGGCCCGGACCCTCCTTCACACCTTCCCCAGGGCCCCATCTCCTCTGCTCTGTGCCGGTAGCCAGGCCGCCTGTGCCCACGAGCTCACGGCATGGCTTCCCTGGTGCCTGGCGGCACTCTGCCCCGGCTGCGCTCTGCCCCGCTTTGTGGGTGCAACCTGCAGGTGCCGCTGACCGTCTCCTGAGCCTCTCTCTTTACAAATGGCAGTTGTTTAATTTAATCTGTAGTTGGCAGGACTGAGAAAATCTGAAATCCTCAGAAGCGTAGACCAGAGTCAGGGTCTTGTGCTCCTCTAAGTCATTTACATCTCCGTGCAAGGTCCTTGCTTTGGTTTGTGTGACTGGGCCTGAAATGTGCACTGAGGGAAACAGAGAGGGCAGAAGCTGTTGTTAAATATACCCTGAGCCTCTAACCTTGAGGTGCTTGCCACTGGTAAAACCCAGTGCTTTGGGCTTCAGCATGAGATCAGGACAAGAACTTAAAAGTGCTTATGTTATACAGCAGTGTCTTTCTGCTTCAGAGACTACTCTCCCTTATCAGTATTTTAGCACTTGGGATACTCTGTTTAACTTCTGGTGGCTGACAGATTAAATGAAAGGGCATCCTGACATTGAGGAAAGCGAGATTTCCAGGTCCCACCTGTGTTCACAGTGCAGGGAAGAAGTCTGAAGCTGAAAGTGGCTCCTGAAGTGCAAGGGAAGGTGCCGTGTCAAGGGAAGACAGTTACAGTGGGTTTTCTAACATGAGTGGGAACTGGAGTTACCCCTACAGCTCCCTGGGGAGTGGCTGAGCTTGGAGGCGTACATTTCCCCCTTTGTTTCTCTTCCTAGGGCTCCAGCTTTCATTGGGAAAGGCTTTATTCCCTGTCTCTGCAGATAATTGGGGCGTTTTAATTTCTACAGCTGAAGTTCCCATTCCAGTTCTTAGGAACACAAAATTGCATCTCTCGATTAAAAAGGCATTAAGCTGCTTTATCTGGTGGTAGTGCTAAGACAAAGTCAACGCCACTTGGCTGCTTGGATGTGACCAGGTTTTTGCTATAAAGGCAAGGTAGTTTGTGCTGCCTCTGCTGTTCTACAGCATGAGGAAGGAAGAAAAGCAGGATAAAAGGGTGGTGTTGCACATCCAACTCTGGGTGTGCTTCCGATGGCAATGTTACTGGACGTGAAACCAAACTCTTGCTTTTCTCCTCACTTTGGGCTACACAGTGAAGTACTCTGGGTACCTGGAACACCGGGATGAGCCCTTCTGCACAAACTGCTACAGCAAGTCTCCTGAGCTGATGAAACTTGGAAAAGGTGGGTTTGAGCTGAAAAGTTTGTCCTGGGACTCGGGCTTATAAAGACAACCCATTAAGACATGTCCATTTAAGCGGTGTTTACTATCTTTAGGTTATTTGAAACCTTTAAACTTGTTAATGGAATCCAAAAGCCTCCTGCTTCACTCAGGTGATGGTCAGGCTGGAACCAATCACCCTCTGCCCCTCTTGACTGTGGGAGTGAGCAGTAGTGCCCGGCTGTTTGTGGCAGCGGGGGTGCTTGCTGCCTCCCCTGATGCAGCTGCTTGTTTGGGTGGGTTTAAATCACTTGAGAAGACATGGTGCTGTTCACTGTGTGCTTGGTCCCACAGCCTTGGTGAGCTGTAATGGGCACCAGCTGACCATTGTAGTTGCTGAACTATGAGCTACCAAGGATTTTTTCCTCCAGACTTTGAGAGAAATTGTTGTTTGGTGCCTGAGGGGGTTTCCAGGTTTGCGATTCTCATGATTCCATTTTGTGTTGCGACAGACATTACCCTGGGGGGCCTGGAAATTGGCCTGCTGACGATGAAGAAGGGAGAGGTGGCAAGATTTGTCTTCACACCAGAGTATGCCTATGGGCGGCAGGGCTGTCCTCCGCTCATTCCCCCAGATGCCACGGTCATGTTCGAAGTGGAGGTGCTGGACTTCCTTGACTCAGATGAATCTGACACGTTCTTCGAGTTGACTGCTGTGAGTTGCCTTAATAAGCTTTGGGACCTAAATCTGGAGGCTAAACCTTTGTTGTCTTTCCTTCTAGTTGCTGTTGCTGGTGTATTACATATGTTTAGTTTAATTGCCAGTGCAGTTACCCTCACCCCGGGCTGCTAGCTCCTCTCTGATGCAGATGTGTGCCCTCTAACGCTGCTCTGTTTGCACTCCTGTGTGGCGGGAGAAGCTGGCTGCTGCCTTTGTTTGCTCCCCTGTGCTGGAGTCAGTGGAATGACTTCCAGTTATTTTTAGCTTTATAAGAAACCTCATGGCTTCACTAGAGGGCACCAGCTTCCAGGAATTTCTTGGAAGGAACAGTAATGAGCTGTCTGTAAAAATCCTGTTCAGTCTGCAACATTCAAGTGCCCCCCCGCCAGCCCCCACCCTTTGTCTCTGCTTCTTGGCTGCTCTTCCAAGTGCTCCTTGACTGTTCACTCCCCTCACTGGCGAGTTACGGTGTTATTGTTAATTCCCTCTTTTCATGCGAAGGGCTTTGGGCTGTGGTTGTGGGTCAGCGAGTGGGGCACGGGCAGCAGCGCTGGTGGGGGAGGCCCTCCTCATTCCCTCCTGCTGCTGCTCAGGCCTCTCTGTCCACACATGGCCCTGTGAGCAAACCACGCTTGTTACAAGAGAGCTTACTCCCCTTCCTGCCAGTTCCCCACCCTTTCTGGCTAACTTATCTCTCTCTGAACTGGTTCAAACTGGGAAACCCAGGAGAACACCTGTCCCTTGATTTTTATCTTTTTAAATTATTGTTGGGGGTTTTTTTGTTGTTGTTTTGCTGGGTGGATGTCTTGTGTGGGTGTCAGGCTGGTCCCAGAACTGGCGTGAAGCAGCCACCCCGGGCGATGCTAAGCCATTAGAGTAATGGGGCCTTTCAGTCAGCTTCCCCTTTGGTGCCAGCAATAGCATTTGCGTTAACTGTGTGCTCTGTGCTAAGCAGGTGAGAGAGTTAGGCAGGATTTAAGAACAAATTCCTGCTTTTTTTCCCGCCCTGGAGTCCCTTTGCTCCTGGTGAGCTTTCTGACCTGATTGGTAGCACTCTTCACCGGGAGTTACCAGCAAAGAGTGGCATGTTTCAGCCCAGCGCAGGGAAGTGCCACGTGGTGGTGGCCTGGCTGGACACTGCGGGGGGCCTTGGCAAGGGCCTGGCTCCTGCGCTGTGAATAGAAGGGGACTGTGCAGGACTGTCCTGTCTAAGCTCTCTGCTTGTTTTCTTTTGCTTGAGCTGAAATCCAGGTATTTCTTCATACAGGAGCAGCAGGATACATTTCCGCTACAAAAGGTGTTGAAAGTAGCAGACACGGAGAGAGAGTTTGGCAACTACCTTTACCGTAAGCAGCACTTTGAGGGTGCCAAAGACAGATACAAAAGGGTATGACACCAGAAAAAAATGTGTTTTCCATTGTGAAAAGCTGTGAAAGCAGTGATTATTAAGTGCTAGCTCACCATAACAATTCAGAGATCAAATAACTTTGTTATATTTTCCAGGCATGGTTTGTTATTTAAGAACAGATCTTAGACACCTGCTTTTGTGTGAGCAGTAGTGGTAAACGAAGGAGAAAGGTTGGCAGAAACAGGCAGAACCCTTTTCCTTCAGGCTTGCTCCCTGTGGGCTCTAGCCAAGATGGAAGAGTACATCTCGCGAACTGTGCAAGCCCTGAGTGGTTTGCGTGGCTGACGGCTGAACTGGAGCCTTTCACGTCAGCTTCTGCTGGGAGATTTTTATGGTACAGCATGGCCTTGTATAGCAGCAGTATGCTGGTTAATACTTTGAGAAGCAGCCTAGAATCCCCGCAATCTGGAAACAGAGATACTGCTGCTCTCCTGGGCATTCTACTTTTAGCCTTCCATTTGGGAATCACACAGTACTTGAGGTTGGTAGGAACCTTTGGAGGTTGCCCGGTCTGACCGCCCGCTGAAGGCAGGTCAGCCACAGCAGGCTGTGTCTACTCAGGTTTTGAACCTCTCCAAGGATGGAGACTCTGCAGCCTCTCTGGGCAGGAAAATACTGAGTTGTTCCCAAACTGGAACCCACCTGCCTTTGTTTCAGACGTAGTAAGGCTTTGTGAGATTTTTCCTCCCTGCATTTAGAGTTGCTTTTTCTTGGTATTTCTTTGTAGCAAAAATAATTTAAATTGCCTTTCTCTCTGTAGGATTCCTTTTCTGTCTTTGGCCTTAAAATCTGGGTGTAATATTTTTATTCCGCTGCTTTCAAGTTCCTCAGTAGGTTCCTAACCCTGTAGTCTTATGGCTGAGCTGGCTAGTCATGCTGATAATGCCATGCAGTATATTTAAGTTTTGATTATTATTATTTTTAGCTGACCCTGATAAATAGAAGCATGGGTGTAGCTGACTGCTGAGATGGATTTCTCACTTTCCGTAACAGATTTGTTGTGCACTAGTTCTTTTCTCCTGTCTGCTCAGGCATTCTCCATCCTTGGTCGCAGCCCTTCCAGTGAGGCGGAGCAGCATCAGATCAATGCTTCCAAGTTGCTCGTGCTCCTCAATCTCTCACTCACTTACCTGAAACTGGAACGTCCTGCACAAGCTTTGGCATACGGGGAGAAGGCCTTGGAGATTGACCAAAGAAACGCCAAAGCGCTGTTCAGGTGTGGCCAGGTAAGCAAAACTAAATCCCTCCGGTAGCCACATCAAGGAGTACCCTGGTCTGACTGGCTGTGGACACAGGCTTGAATCAACCGAGGAGAACCATGGAATTCTGGGCCAGGCCTCCTCAGCTGCTGCAGCTGTTGAGGTGGTTTGTCTGCATTTGACCTTTTGGAAAATCTGGCTTTCTGTAAATCTGTCACATGGATCTTTTCATGGGGGATTCCTGAGCTACCTGGATCTGTCTCAGAAATATTTGTGGCTGCACGTGTTTCAGTCCTGAAGGATGGCAGTGAGTCTGTATTTATCTTGCAACACATCTGTCTTCTTTCAATGGCAGGCTTGTCTCTGCATGACAGAATACGAAAAAGCACGGGATTTCCTGGTCAGAGCTCAGCATATGCAGCCTTTTAACCACGATATTAACAACGAGCTGAAAAAGTTGGCAAGGTGAGGGAACTCCTTTCCGTCCCTGTGGAAGAGAGTGCTTAGACAGGCTGGAACACCCACTCAAAAATATTTAAATGTTTAAAAAAACCCCAAAAAAACCAAAGTGCAAAATTATTGGGTTAGTAAGTGACTAGGGAAAATGCAGGTTTCTATTAGCATGAAGACAGCTGATTCAAACATTTTGCAGACACCACGGTTACAGGTGATGGGTGGGAAACTGAGAACACCAGCTCTTTCCCACAGTTTCTCTGGGGAGGGTGTATGCGTGTTGCACTCCTTGTGAGTAGGTCAGGGTGATGACGAGGGGCTGCTGAAATGCCTCAAAACCAATGAAATGCAGTAGGCTAGCGCTCGAGCTGATAACATTCTGGATTAATAGTAGGACTTTCATTCCCTTTAATATGTGTTGGTTAATTACAGCAGCTCTTCTGCACAGCAAGTGCTTCAGGGCACAATGCTACAAACGCTGATGTTTGTTAAAAGTGAATTTCTTGCTCTCTTGGAGGTAATAAGTGAGCAATCCTGAAGGCAAACTTTCCCTTTGCCCGCAGGCTGAGTACAGCACAATCCTGCCAGCTTTAGTCATGGCCTGGTCCCACCAAAACATGAGTAATGCCAGTCTCTGCCCTTGTCCTGTTCTTCCCTTTGAAACTGGCAGAAGCACCAGCTGATTCCCAAAAGTGTGTGCTGTACTAATGGCACTGTTCACAGGCACAGGCGGTGGGGTGGCTGAGGGACCTGGGGGTGTTCAGCCTGGAGAAGAGGAGGCTGAGGGGAGACCTTATCTATCTCTACAACTGCCTGACAGGAGGGGGAAGCTGGGGTGGGAGTCTGGCTCTGGTCCCAGGGAACGGGCAATGGGATGAGGGGAAACGGCCTCAATTTGTGCCAGGGCAGGTTTAGGTTGGACATTGGGAAAAATTCCTTCCCTGCAAGGGCTGTCAGGCACTGGAAGGGTCTGCCCAGGGAAGGGGTTGTGTCCCCATCCCTGGGGATATTTAAAAGCTGGGCAGACGAGGTGCTTAGGGCCAGGGTTTAGTGGTGGGATGGCAGGGTTAGGGGAATGGTTGGGCTTGGTAATCTTAAAGGCCTTTTCCAACCTAAACGATTCCATGATTCTATGCAGTCCCCAGCTTCAGAGATCACAAGGAGCCCTTGAATACAAACCTCTGCTTTTGTGTGTCGCTGTTAGGCCTTTGCAAAAAGGTTCATAGGCAGCAGTAACATATCTCTTGTTAGAGAGGTGCAGCTGGCAAAGCCAGTCTCATGGGCCGAGTGCTTTCACCAGGTGATGTGTGGTAAAGGGCTGCCCTTGCACATCGGTGTCCTGTACCTCCACGTCGTCTTTAATAGTCTGTGATAACGCCAAGTCTTCAAACTTATTCTGCTACTTCTGAAGTACAAAGAACTTGAAAGCGGTATTAACTGCTGGTCTGGAAATCTGAAATAAACCACTTCTGTTCATCCTGAGCTGCCTCTGGGTGCATAGCTACCAAATTGCTGGGTGAGCGCAAGTGGTTGTAAAACAGACCTGGCTGGCTGGCTGGCTGCTCTCGGAGGCTCGGTACGTGGTGTCGAAGACCCATGGTACAGGTCTAGAAGTCCTGACTCTAGAAGCTTCATGTGTTCCCTTAGACTCGTTTTAAATATGTTGGTAGGTAAAAGAGAAATCTTGCTAATAATGCTGAGGTTGTGCTGCCAGGAAGCAACAAGGCATTCTGCCTTCAGGATGGCGGGCTTGTCGGCTCTGATGCGAGATAGCAGCACGTACAGCGAGCACGCGTGTCAGTAAGCTGAGTACACGCTAAACCACTGTCTCCAAGTTTCTGCTTTGCTGCCAGTAAAAATTGTTATATTTTTTGCTTTTAATATGACAAAGAGGAATTAGTATAAAACAAATGAAGACAATGTTATCGGGTGTTGTTAATTATGTCGCACCTCAGTCTAGATCCTGTAACGTTGCCAAACTGCCTTGCCTGAGAAAACTCATAATGGGATCTGGCAAATGCTTCAGAAATGGAATATGAATCAAAACCTTTGCTTTTCACTTCCTTGCTGAGTACATTTATACTTCGCACAAAGGAATGCTGTGTGTTTAATCAACAGCTACCTTTTGCTGTCTAAACCAAAACTTTGAAAAGCTGAACCCAATTCTTGGCAACATTCGCTTCACTGAAGAAAACCAGGCAGAATCTGGGGTGAGGGTTTTGTGGAACTTATGGCTGGTACCAGCTGTAGTGGTCTTGGTGCAAATTCTGCTGCTGGATTTGGCAGTTCTATTGGAAGGCTTGCATTGCATCAAATCCAGAACAAAATGGGGTTGTTCCGACATCTGGTGTGAATCTGCACCTCCAAATGAGGGTCTCCTGGATTTTCTGCAGTGGTGGACATGTGAGTGTGCTGTCCACAGTCCATGTGGGCACCCTTGATCTGCCCAGAGTAGTGGCAACATCTCTGAGACTTAACAGAAGAGACTGGCTGTGCTGGGATTTCACGGAACAAAATGTTTCGAGGTTCTGGGCCCAGGGGTGCTGATGGCAGGGGGCTGCTATCAGTGTTTAGCCAATGCCACGCTTGGACTGTTCCTGGTGTGTTGCAACAAAAACCTTCTCTTTTGACCTTATATGGTAGCAGATGCAGGAAAGCTGATGGTGTGGGCAGCCATTGATCCCTGGGACAGTGCCCAAACTGAGTCACCGTCTGGCTCAGGGATTCCTCACCAGTGAGACCTCATTGCAAGTGAGGTGAGAGCACAGAGTGCAGAGGATGCTCTGCTTGGAGAAGCAGCCATTAAAATGGAGCGGTCTGGGAAGCTTTTGCCATACTAATGTGATGCTGGCAGGGAAGCTGGAGGAGGAGGCATCTGCCCTCTCACCCAGTTGGTCCAGGTGCAAACCCCTGCTGTCTCCTACCCATCCTCTGCCCAGGCTCACTGGTAGATATCCTGGAGTAGGGCACTTGGATGCTGCCTCCTGCTAGGTGCTGAAGGAGCTCACACAAGGAGCTGCACAAATGAGGAGACATGAAACTAGGCCACAGGGCACAGGTGGGGGTTCCTCTGCATCATCCCTTGCTTGCAAAGCTGGTGTAGAAAGCATCTGGCTACAAAAAGTCAAATGACCTACTTGGCTAATAGTCACCAGCAAAGCAGAGACCCAGGGTCTGGGGATGAGGCACAGTGTTCCCAGCTCTCCTTCCCTAACATGACAGGAAGAAGGGCTTGGAGGAGCTGTGTCTCTGCTATCAGCATGCTAGCTGATAACATTAGGCTAATTTATTTATAAAGGAAAAATAATACATGTTTTCTGACTGTGTGGCACTGTCAGTTGGGCGGTCAGTCCACGGCCTGTGATGCCATGCTGTGCTCTACTTTGCAGCTGCTACAGGGACTACATGGAAAAGGAGAAAGAAATGTGCTGCCGAATGTTTGGCCCTCCCAGCTCTTCTTCTGGCTGACCAGGAATAAAGGTAATCAAGTTGGGAAAGAGGCTGAAGTCTCCCAAAACCTCTGTTGTGTCTGCACTGTTTTCAGGTGGGGAACCTGCTTCTCTTCTGCATGGGAGGATTTTGGCAGCAAAATGTAAGGTAATGGGAGTGAGTGGAGGGGAAGGATGGTGGGGTGAAACCCTGCTACATCGTTGGCTTGGGGGATCTTTCTTGCGGGACAAGCTGGTCTGGGACAGGAACCTGAAACTGGCAGCACCTGGGTAAGTTTGGCTTTGTTGTTTCCTGTGCTGCTCATCCCAGCTATTCCTTGTCAGAGCCAGGGGGAGAAATAGCTGTGTAGTCTTGTTTCTCTGCCAATTAAAAGAAACAAAAAAAAATTGTTCCTGTGAAACTTAAGAATTGGATTTCCTCCTCCCCTCCAGCACTCCTGTCTGGAGCTGTTGGAATGCTTCACTTCAGAAAAATCTAAATATTTTATTTCTGTTTTTTTAAATATTAAAAAAACCTGTTTGTATAGAAAATTTCAAATAGATGTTTTGGACTCTTTAAAGCCTTAAATCTTCCAGGAAAATTGACGGGTTTATAAATGCACAAAGGCTCTTTGATCTTTTTTTTTTTTTTGTCAAAACCTTCGGGGACTGTAAGGGGGAGTGGAAATCTTTGCTGGTCTCTTGCCTCGGGGTAAACCCTGGGGAAAGAGTTTCAGAAAATGACAGCAGCCTTCTGTCAGAAAGCGTCACCAGCTCAGGGACGTCAGCTTGCTGCCGTTCCCTCTCATGCAATACAGGCAGCACCTCTTCGACTTGTAGAAAAAGAGTATTGGCAGCCCTTCCATCAGCAGCAGTGTGGGGTCAGTTCTGGTATTTTAAGGTTGGCTCTTTTGTCTGCACTTGTGAGGAAGCTAAGGTGGTGTTTGAGGAAGACGTTTGATTGAATGGCCTCTTCTAAAGCAACACAACCCTCTTCTGGCTGGACGTGCCTCCCTGCTGCAGTCTTCACCCCTCCCACTGCCCCTGTGCCCTGGTCTGAGCCAGGTGTGTTGCTGAAAGGCCTGGGAGCACACATTCTTCTGCCCTGGGTTCAGGGTGAGACTGATCACATCTGTTAGCGGGTACCTACCCCCAGGCAAGTAGCTTGTGAAAGGGGGACTGACGGATTTAAGACTGAGGTCTTGCAGCGTGTGCAGGAAATCCATGGTTCTGGACTTGGCTCTGATTCCCTGCTTGCTGCATTTCAGAGACTTGCAGTCTGGAAGCCTGTAGGGTCTCGCGCCTGATCGTAGTACATAGTGGTGCCTGACCTGGGAAGCTTCTTGTGCCAATCCATGCATCGGCTGGTCCTGCTTTGCGGTGGGAACTCTGAGTGAATGTGGTGGTCTGCTGGGTCCCCAGACGGGTCCTCCACTGGTATGGTTGTGTGGCCTCTTGTTTCCCAAAAAGTGGCTTGCAAAGATGCTAATTCCCACACAGCTAGTGGAATGGCACATGGCTGTTGTAAGTAAAACAGCATCTTCAGTTAGCAGAGACGTGCAAAGGGGAAGGGAAAAAGAGAAACCACTCCTGCAGGCCAGCTTAAAGATTGAGCTGAGCTCCTCATCAGCTAGAGTTTCTCCCCTGACTCCTGCTGATGCGCACACACACAGTGCTTTCCTGGAGTTTTCCTGCCTTACACAGCTGATGGACAGCTGTCACTCAAAAAGATTTCTAACCTTCTTTGAATTTTATTTTAGTTACAGCATTAAAAATGAACTAAGTCTTCCAGACAAACATAAATCACTGAGACTTACATAAGAATCTACTGTTAACTCATTGCAAGGAAAATCCCTTGCTGGAGGAGGGTCTTGCAGGGCAGGGCCTTGTGCTAGTGGGAGGTTGGTTTGCTGCTGCATCTTGCTTAAAAGCTTCATTACGTATTGAGAGAGGAGCAAAGCAGTTCCAACTGGAGCTCCTGCTCCCTATCAAAGGCACCACTAATTAGGCAGACTTAAGGCAGAACATTCTTTGGTGTTTTCTGACAACTTTGTCCAAGTTCAGCTTAGGGCAGAAGCTTTACTCGATCAGTCTGGCAGGCATGCTTCACCCTTTCATCCTGAGGCACAGAGCGAGTAGATGGCCTGTGAATGCTGCCTGTAGCTCATGTTTAATGATCCACTGGAATCACAAGTTACGGAAAACTTTCCTATATCCCAGCTGGCAAGGTGCTTGTTAAGTGTCAACCTGACCCATTGTCTAGCTTACCAGCTGAAGGACGCGAAGCTGTAGCTGTGGCATCTTATACCTCCTGGAACACTGCTACATCCATCCCCTTGCTTCAGCGCTCCTTCCCTGGTGGGGTTGCTGTACCTTTCGGCGAGTTCTGCAGCAGTTGCTCTCTTACAGGGACAAATGCTTCATTTCTCTGTACCGAATAATCCAGGGCTCTGTTGTATGTTTTGCATAATGACACTCAAACCCAGACATGCTTGAGTACCTTCACTCTGCCTGGGGTTTCTGTGTACCTCTCGCTGTAGAGTCCAGTTCCTCTAATTGCCACAAACAGCGTCATGCTCAGAACACGCTTTCTTCCTTTTTAACGGAGTTTCAGGTCAGAATAAATCTTCTGTTTGGTGAAACGCGAGTCCAGTTGTGATGCTTCCTGGAGGAATTCAGAAATACTCAGACAGAGGGAGAAATAGGAGCATGAATACTTTCTTAAATCCATGCTGCTGCAGCTCTTTGCAAATGCAGTGGCTTGGGTCTCATGCTTGCCCCTCTGTGGGTTTGTGTTATTTGCCTGCCTCTGTACACTTTGTGTGGTGCAGAGGCATCGAGCCAGGTTACTGGGGATGTACACAGCTGAAAGTCTTCCTCAGTGTCCCCTAAACTGCAGGGTGGATGGGCTGAGGACCACTGGCTTATTGGAGTTTTCTGTTCATTCTTGTTTGAAAGACCTGCCAGAAAAAAACCCATAAATTCTTATCCTTGTATTGCTGTGGTCCTTCATGATAAGAGAACTTGATCATAAGGAGTGGGGACAAATTCCCTAGAAGTGTCTGAATTCTAGCAGAGGATCCTTGGTGATGGTTTTGTCCCAGAAAGATGAGTCCCTGAGCTTTTTTTAATTATTATTATAGGTGGGCGAAAGGTGAAAGCTTGCCTCTCCTGTATCTCTGCTCAATACACAGGGAAGTGTTCCAGTGAAAACAAATAATGCTGAAATTAGGGCAGGAACATATGACTCTGAGGTCAAACTCGGATTGCTGCGAATAGCAGGGTTTAACAATTCTGAAGCCATTAATTGGTGAGAATTGGCCGTGTCACCAGGTAGAAGTGACTATAATTGGGCTTAAAATCAGCAGCAGTTGCCAGTTAAACTGACCTAATAAGCTGAAAGAGACTTGCAAATCAACTGAGAAGTATGCGCATAACAGTCAAACCTCTTGCCTTGGGAAGGCTCCAGACTTGGAGTAAACAGCAGCTTGCTCCTTCCCCTCCTGCTCTCCCTTATTACTGAGCAGATCTAAAAGGTGCCTCCTGCTGACACTGTCCCTACCCACTGCGTAAAGCTGAACCACAGAGAACCGGCAATTTCACTTCTCCATTAGAATATGCAAATGACCACACCACCGAGATGTCCTGTGCTGCGAAGGAAGTTGTTAAATATCTGCTTTATGCTGAGCATTGCTGGAGCAAGTGGGAAGGCTTGAAGGATGACTTAATTAAGCATTCTCCTTGCTAAGCAGGAGAAGGAGAAAAGCTTTAATAAGGTTGTTGGATTGGTGGGGGGTTTTTTGCAGGTGGTTTTTTTTTTTTGTTTTCCTTCCAGCTCTTTCCTCTTCTAGCATCTTTGTTTTTCAGAGGAGTTCTGAAGTTCATGCCTGTGAGGTACCTGCAATACCTCTCTGGAAGATTGGTGGGCTTTGGTCTCTTCTAGAAACTGCCAGTGGAGAAATGACATCCCCACCTCTGCCATGGCTTGCATGCAGGTCAGGGTCCCTGGCTTGAATGCACTAGGGCTGGCTTTGCCCAGACCAGGAGGTCTGGCCTGGGCTTAGCAGGGAAAAGATGATGTGAAATGGAAAGGGGGGAGGGGGAGATCCATGCAGTATCTCAGTGCCCTACTGTGCCTGTCCTCCAAGGCATAAGTGAAGTGACGGTTCCCCAGCCTCATCAGAGGACTGCCTTGGGGCCCAGCCCAGGGCCATCCTCTCCAGGCTTGGCAAATCTCTAAAGCCTAGGCTTCCCCTCTGTGTGCCCAAACGTGAAGCTCCCAGGTAAGGTAGGAGCGGTTCCTGGCTGTGTTTGTCCTCAAGCTCCCAACTGCCTGCCTGGGGCACCCAGCACACTTGCCCTGGAAAGGACAGGCTGAGTGTCCAGTGAATACCCCTGCATGGACCTTTATTTCTCAGACCTTTTGCTAGCAGCTGGAAGATAAAATACGCTGCTGTTACAAATGAGTAGAGAGTGAAAAAGATGCTGGGCTCTTGGTTTGTCATGCAGGTAGAGTTTAAAGAGAATGGTCTATGTGTGAGATGTGAATTTCTTTATGAAGAAGTTCTAGTTTTGCAGAGCGTTGAGTTACTGGCCTTTGCTTCCAGCAGCCAGGAGATGCATGGTTATTGCAAGGTTTTCTCCAAACTAGCGTTTTTAAAGTATCCTTTCTCCACCCCTCATGTTTCAGTTGTGAGCAGCTGTATGAAGTGTAAGTAAAAATGTTTTCTTACCTTGGTGGGTAAAGAGGCAAACTGGATAAACTGGCACCCAAGCGGGTAGCGACCAGACAGGTGTTGGATGACAGCCCGCTGCAGGTGCCTGAGACTTGCGCCTGGGGCCAGGTTAGAGCGTAGTTGTGCCAGGAGCTGAGGCACAAAAGTGCTGCTTTTGGTCCTTGTGGCATTATGGACAGTGGTAAGCAACTCTCCCCAGGCTCTCACCAACCCAAGCAGAAGTGGCATGCCTGGCCATTGGCCCTGCTGATCGGGCATGCTCCAGACTTTCTCTCTGGCCTAGCAGAAGAAATCTCTTATCTCTCTTTCTCTTAGTCTTAAATCTGGGGATTTTGAAAGATCATGCCTTACACAGCAAAACAGGGGGCCCTTTTCCATACTTTGCTGTTGTGTGCTTGTTCTTGTAGTGTGGTTTCTCAAAAGAGTGTTGAGAACTGTAACTGTGCCTGTATGAAGAATTGTGTATCTCCTTAGGCTTGGAGGACATTGCCACCTCCGAAGAGTGAAGGATGTTTTTCACTGCCTAATTTCAGAGACATCTCATCCTGAGCAGACGCTTAGTGACCTAAATTACTGTGCATGGATGTGGGTCAGCTGTGGCCTGGACGGTGTGCCCACATGTCCTACCCGTGCTGGGGTCAGTGGCACTGAATGTGCCTGTCCCCATGTCTTGCTGCTTTTCTGCACTGAGGGCTCTGCTACTGGGACCAGGTGTTGGAGTCGACAGCAGTGTTCAGAAAAGAGGGGAGCTGGTACACAGCAGAAGGTAACTTCAGCACACAGTTGGGAAGAGAAAAAACTTCAGATGATGGTGGTGTGAACCATGCCCTCATGGCTGATTTTTCTGGACACCTTCCCTGGGTTTGTTTAGGTTTGGGTTTTTTTGCCGATTCCACAGTCTCCACTTTGTTCAAATGAAACTGCAAACTTCTAATGACCTGATACCCTAGGCTTCAGGTGAGATGCTCTCCTGATTACGAGAGGGTGCAGGTCAGGTTCTTGTGAGACCTGCCAGCTTTCTGCTCCAGCAGAGTGAACGCTGAAACACTGACAAACTTTGGAAGAGCTTAAAATGCTCTAACGGGGCATTGGTAGTAGCTGTGATGATACAGAGACAGCCAAGGCTAACAAAAAGAGTGCTAAATGCCCTCAAAATTGGTCATTGTGGTTTTGGGAAATGCTCCTCTGCTCTGCTTGTGAGCTACGAAGCATTGTTCACCATGTGCAGCCCTGTTACAGGGTGTCCTTTCGACGCAGAGCAGCTAACAGGCTCAGGGGCTTGCATCGCTGCTTGAACAGCACCAGGGCATTGCTTGCCATGTCTGACATGGTGGTAACAGCACTTTGCAAAAAGACAGCGTTTATGGTTGTCAGCACCAAGAGGCAGGAAGATGCTAACGAGGGCTTCAGATGCGGGGAATGTTGCTTTCAGAAAGGCTTTTTGCTTAAGATGCAGGGAGTGTCCTGGCCCTGCTGCGAGTTGGTTTGCAGAACTGCGGAGTTATTTCCAGGAAGGGTAGCCATGACCTTCATGTGCCTCTCCTGCTACCCACCCTGCTTTATCAGGGGCCTGTTGATTTGACAGAATGCTGAGCATTATTGACATGACAGTTATCTGGGCTCTTGAAGGACTGGGAGCCGCTGTAAGGATCTGTTTCAGCCCAGACTTGCTGGATGAAGTCCTTTCTGAGTCAGAAGTGTGTGTTGAAGAGTTCATCCCTTCTTTCACCTTCCCATAATTGTCCCTCTTGTGAGACCTCTTGCTCTCTGAACACGTTGTTTTGTTGCTTTGTCTGGGTGCTGGTTTAAGGGACTCTCTTTAGAAACGCTTGGGAAAGAGTTCTGCTTTCTGCTTTTCCTTTTTGCTTTAGGTATCCTTTTGCTATCGCAGATCTGAGCAGACTTGACAGATCCTTCTTCCATCACCTCAGGTTCAGGACGGTAGCGCATGTCATCAGCATTCAGGGTCTTTGGAGTCAAGACTTGTTAAAGATCTCTGGAGAATTCATCCTGCCACTGAGCTGTCTGTCTAGCGTACATGCAGTGCTTGAAACTCGCTATGGATCTTTTGCGGAGCTGAGGATCATGACAAATTGACTTGTGGGAAAAAAAAAAAAAACCAAACCAAAATCCTGAGAAAAAAGCAGGTAAGCACAGATCTTCAGATGGCAATGGAAGTTCATATGGCTTGGTGTTATAAACGAGGAGTAGCACTTCTGCTCCTTGCACCTTCCTCTGTGAATTTGGACATCTGGTGCACCTGTGATGGGGTAGTGGGAGCCTGCTCAAGCCTTCAGATGTGGGGAGGCTCTGGGCATCTGCGTGCTCGTGTGATACTGCGCTCTGAAGATAGGCTTCACAGCCACCTTGGCCATGAAAGTGAGTCCACTTGAAGCACTAACAGCTGGACATCCCCGAACCATGCTTTGGAGAGAGAAACGAGGGTATGGCTGACTGCAAAATTGTTTCTGCAGATTGCAGATAAGTAGTACCTTAATTAGGTAATTTTATGAAGGCACGTCGCACACTTAGAGACAGGCTCCCTTGGACGGCGATACGTCATGTTCACTCCAATAATTGTCCAGATAAAACCATGATAGCCTGGTGTTGTAAAAAGCTATTTCTTTTCCTCATATCAGGGTGGATTGCCCAGCACATCTTGTTATCTGCTAGCTGATAGCACCCTAGCTGTCACTGGGCTTTCTTCTTGCCATTTGGGAGAGCTGCAGCCTGTCAGTAACCTCTTGTGGGGTCCCCGTGGTGCATTTCAGAAGGAGCTCATTCACCTCCTGGTAGCACTGGATTTTCCTCCAGGCTGCTGTTCCGGAGTGGCGGTTCCTTTTGGACTTGTTGGGGTTTGAGTGAAGTGCACTTCTTGGGCAATTGCTGCTCAAGAAGGTTTTAGCTCCTTTGCTGATCTGCTCTGCAAACATGTGGACATAACATCTACTTTTCCAGTGTGTTCATATGGAGCTACGGTGTAAGATCTGTATGGCGGGAAAGCTGCCCGGCGGAAAAGGACCTGGGGCTGTTGGTCAACAGGCAGCTGAATATGAGCCAGCAGTGTGCCCAGGTGGCTAAGAGGGCCAAGGGCATCCTGGCTTCTATCAGGACTGGTGTGGCCAGCAGGAGCAGGGCAGTGAC
>BOSO01001905.1:89512-139363 GCA_018403395.1 Gorsachius goisagi
GGAGGGGTCTGGAGCCCAAGGCTGCTGGGGAGCAGCTGCGGGAGCTGGGGGTGTTCAGCCTGGAGAAGAGGAGGCTGAGGGGAGCCCTTATAGCTCCCTACAACTGCCTGACAGGAGGGGGGAGCTGGGGGGGGGGGGTGGTGGGGCTCTGCTCCCAGGGAATGGGCGATGGGACGAGGGGAAATGGTCTCAAGTTGTGCTAGGGGAGGTTTAGGTTGGACATTGGGAAAAATTCCTTCCCTGAAATGGCTGTCAGGCACTGGAAGGGGCTGCCCAGGGAAGGGGTCATGTCCCCATCCCTGGGGATATTTAAAAGCCGGGCAGACAAGCTGCTTAGGGCCAGGGTTTAGTAGTGGGATGGCAGGGTTAGGGGAATGGTTGGGCTTGATGACCTTAAAGGTCTTTTCTCACCTAAATCATTCTGTGATTCTGTGATGTACGATATCCTTCTGACTACCAAGTCAAAACTTTTTCTTCTCCATGGTCAGTGAGGATCCTGTTTAGATGTGAACAGAAGTGTTGAAAAGAAGGCATTCCATCTCCCATAACAGCTGTGTGGAGGCCCTGCTTCTCCAAACGCCCTTTAAAGGCACCTCTGGGATGTAAAAGCCAGGCAGGCCAACCTTCCAGGCTGCCCTCCACAAAGCTGATGACTTGATTACGTCTCCTGAGGAGCATTCTCCCCGAGGGTTATCTCTGTGCAACGCTGTTGGGAGCTGGCACTTCAAAGCATGGGTGCAATGAGGGCTGAACTGGCAGGAGCTGCACGTTATGTGCATGCTTCTTACTTTCCAGTCTCCTTGTGCTTTGACGAAAACTTTACCTGCCGTGCTTGGTGCCTGTGTGATGCTGCCCTGCAGCCCTGCTAGGGGTGGAGGCAGGAAAGGGGGAGCTGGGGAAGAGGCAGCAACAGTTCTTTATGCAAGAAAGCAGCTTAAATTTTAAAGCCTTAGTTAAACATTAACTGTTAATTATGGCTTTAATGCAGAGTAAAGGTGACTGCAATTATAAATGACCTGTGACCTGGCATATTGCTTACTGTGAATTGGTGATCGACTGCCTTGTCTTTCTGAAGCATGAATTAAAATAGCTGGTACCAACAGACTTCTGTCTGAACTTCAAAGCAAGCGCGTGCCTCGCTGGTTTGCGTGGCTGAGTCGCTGCCAACCTGCTGTTAAGGGAAGGAGACAAATATTGGAGCAGAGTCCTGGTTGGAGCACGCTGTTCTCCTACGTGCAGGAGCTGCAAGCGCTTTGAACGCCATCCAGCTCTGCATCTTCGGGGCTGTGCGTTTCCCCTCCACTTCTCTTTTGATTGTGTAGCCATTAGGTGGAAATGAAAGAGGTGAACTGATCAAACACTCCTTGAAATGGCTTTAGGGTTTCAGTTTGAATATTTTTTTTTAATTAGTTTCATGTAAAGACTTTATTACTTCAAATAGCAGCCATGAAACCAGAAGACTCGCAGGTTGATCCTTTGTTTTTATGGTGCGCAGGAAGCCTCAGTAGCTGTGGGGTTTATACCCACATAGACCCCTGACCCACAGCTAACAGCCAGTGGAAACATCAGGTGATTTTCCTTTCAGTACGCAGATCAGGGACACATAAAAGGAACTGCTGGGGGGGGTAATATCAGACTGACACGTAGCAGAGTGGAAGTCAGTTGCATTCTTACAGGAGCAAAGATGTTTTTCTCTCACAGCACACAGAACACTACAGCACATCAAGTGTAATGATTTTTTTTTTCCACTGTAGAAACCTTTCTTTCCTTGTCCTCATTGCTAGAACTTTATGCTGTGAACTAGAGAAATGATTTAAGCGTTTCTACCTCTGATTCATTTTCAAAGAGAAGAGATCAGCTGAAGCGTCCTCCAGTAGTTTTCCTTCTCCAGAAACTTTCTCTCTCCCTTCAGGGTAGGTACTGGAAGGTGCTGCCAGCCTGAAGCTGCCCGAGTATCTTAGGCTACAATGAACCTCGTGAACCCCCGGGCTGGGAAGGTTTGGCAATAAAAGGTAGCCTGTTCAGTGAGACTGTAACATGGGGTGACATGAGTCAGGGTAAGCCAGGACAGTGACGCTGCGCTGACTTGTTAACGTGATCCCTAGTTTGTGCCAGGCTGGAAGCCTTTACTTGTGTGTTTCTGGCCGTCTTGAAAGTTGCTCAACTGTTCTGTGCTCTTATTATCCCAAACTTTAAATTGGGGTCGGCCCTTGAGAGAGGTGCGTTGTCCTGATTTGGGCTTAGTTTTCTGGCAAGGTGGCATTTGAGTCACAGGTTTCGTGTGGCTCTGAGCATACAGACTGGCTAAAGCCCGGCTCCTTCAGGGTCATTGGAGGGAGATGAGTCATCTGGCGACCTCTCAGCTAACCCTGCTCTGAGCAGAAGGTTGGGCTGGAGACCTACTGGTGTTCACGCAGCCCTAATTATCCTATGATCCTGTGGTGCCTTTCAAGGGTACATAATGAACGAGGTGTGGATTCAAAACATCATGTGATGCTCCATCTTGTCATCCTTCAGTCTGTAAAGCGTCTGTTTTCCTCACAATTACTGATGGGTTTTTTGCCTTCTGGTTAGCAGGCTGTAAGTCGATATCCTCTAAGGAGCAGGCTTCCCTGGTTTGCTACTAGTAATTTGATTTACATTTGCAGAGATTGCTGCCGCAGCCGAGCCAGCTGAGCAAGCCGTAGTGGCTACGGCTGCAGAGAGACGAGCAAAAATTGGTTTGGGCTCCTGGTATTCTTGAGCTGAGAGAAGATAGGGCACCTTTTGAATGTCCCTCCTTTGATCCTCAGAACTTCTGTAGGAGACAGATAATGGGTCATCTTGGGGAAAGGTTTCCAAGGATTTACTGATTTTTATTTTTTATTTTTTTCCTTCTGCTGTTCATCCTATGGATGACGGAGGGGCGAGGCTGACTTTTCAGCAGTGTTTCAGTGCTGTCTGCACTCTGACAGATCAGGGAGATGCCCTCTGTATTGGTATTCCTCCACGAGTATCCCAGAGATGCCAGTTGCAGCAGCACTGTGAGCAACAGGATGCTGAAAGACGTTAACAGGCATATCAGAAGGCAGTGTGAATACGCCTGCTGAGTGGTTCTTACCCCAGGTGCTTAATGGCTTTGGGGACAAGAGGGGGCTCCACATTATGCTTGCGTGCACCACAGCTCCACCGCAGATCTTGTGGTGTTAGAGCAGCACTTGAAAACTGACTCAAACAGCTTGCGACGCTGGTTCTATCTGCAGGTGGAGAGGCAGAGGGGAAACACGTCTGGGAGAGGCACCGGAGGAGCAGGCCAGCTTTTGGCAGCGGGGTCAGTGTAGCCATGTAGGTGAGGCAGGTGATCGAGTCCTGATCAGTGACGCAAGAGGTTCCCCTTCGAGATACGGGGAAGTGGTGGTGGTGGGAAATCAAAGCACAGAAACTGTTCTGGTTTATATCTAGAGAAAACTGACCCTTCCCCTCAGTACTGGTTTCCTTCCCGTGAAGCTCCTGTGATGCTGAGGAGGAAAGGGATGGGGTGGGGGCTGCAGGTGAGAGAAAGAGGCTTCGCTGGGTGCAGAATCTGTCACCTTCTCAGCGTGTGCCAGAACTCCGTGGCTGGTGAGGACCCAACTGAGAGTGATGGGGCAGGGGGGGGCTAACAGAACAAAATGCTGGGAGTTCTTTGTGATCCGTTGCTGGTGTCGCAGTGGGGTGGCCAGGCCTCTCAGTGCTTGTGCCCTACAAACAGGAGGCGGGGGGGAGGTCAAGGGGGTAAGGTGGGAGCAAGTAAATACGGTGAGCAGCAATAGGAATCTCAGATCAGGGGAATGGTGGATCTTCTTGGAGACAAAGGCAAAGAGTAAGTATCCAGGCGCTGGGTTTTCCAGAACAGGAAAAGCACAAGTGATGGGTAGCATGGATGGCCCTGTCCAGGAAGGGAGGGGGCCTGAAGGGTGTTCTGGGGGTTTCTCTGAGGTGGACCTGGTCGTTTTGAGTTCTTGTCGCTCAATACTCAGCTTCCCTCAGGTCCTGCGTGGGGAGTCTGAATGAATTTTATGGGGATTTCACTGTGCCCATTCCACTTGCGCTAAGCCACAAAATTCTGTGTGTTTCTTTCAGGGTCCCTGCGGACGTATGCTAGTAATGATTGACCATTTAATGTTAAAATGGACTAGGATGTACAGGTGGGATGCTGACTGTGGTATTCTGTTATCCTAGGACCTTGCCAGCTGGCAAAAAGAGCAGTTCTTGAGCAGGAAGGAGACTTACCTCTAGGCACACGAACATCCCAGCATTGTGTCTGTTTTGGGAGAAGGGGCAAGAGCGCTGCCTTGTTTTGAGAGCATAAGCGGAGGTTTTGTGTTTATGCACAACCTGATTTTCCTGAAGTTGCTGTTTGCCATACTCTGGGGCTGTTTCCAGAAGAGTCAAGTTGTGCTGCAGAAGAGAGGAAGGTGTTCCCTCTGCTCCCCTCCATGCTCTTTGGAGAAAACTCTCCCCTGGCATCCTACCTCTTGCAGGTTCTGGGCTGGTTTTAGGAATCTGTAAATGGGCGTAGGGTGCCGTAAAGTTTTGTATTATTTATACAGGTTGTTCTGTAAAAAATGCTGCTTGGTATTTTTGTTCTGAGAAAATAAACCAACCTGAGAACTAACACTGGAGGACTTGTGCCAATTTATTGTGCAAGAGTGATTAATGTCTCTCTCTTGGTATAAGGAGCTGGAATTTGGAAATAGGGTCTGGTTTGTTGTTGTATAGCTCCCTTCTTGGGCAACAGTGTGTTATGCTCTTTGTTTTGGCTGAACGTTCCTGCGAATGTTGATGCTCAATTTCAGATTACTTAAGAAAACCAGCTTTATCCCCTACAAACATTGCTGACTCCTCTGGCTTCCATCAAGTAGGTTTCCTTCTGGAGCAAAATCTGCTGCGGACTCCCCACATCTCTGAACATGCACCTTCATGGTGTAGCTGAGACTTAATAAGCGCAAAATCAGATGCTTCTTGGTGAGACGATGGCAGGTAAATGCAAAAGCTCGCAAGAAGCCATGGAGGAGGAGGAACCTGGCAACATGGAACGATGTTTTCATAGCGTTTGTCCTGTCTGTGCTTGATGAGGATGGATAATGTCTTCTAAACATGATTCAGTGCCTTGTTGTTCACTTGCCGGGCAGGGAGGGTTGCCTGTGGTCACTGTGCGATCCAAGGCGGTCCCTTGCCAGGAGAGAAACGTCTGAAGCGTTCTTGTACTGCCAGTGTCTTTACGGCTTTTGGATTCCTTACCACCAGGCTCTGATGCTGTCTTAAAGTAAAATGTCCTCTGGGTAGGATGTCCCAAAGAGGAGGGGAAAAAAAAGTAATGGTTAGGGAAGATTTGGGTTGGCAGCACCTTGCAGGCATGCTTCTGGACCCTGCTGCTTGTCTACTTGTTCTGGTCCTCTGTGCTTTTGGAGAAAGGGTGGCTTGGTTGCCGAGAGGAGGTCAACTCCCGCTCTGCTGCTTAGTTTGGAGAAGAGAGATCTAAAGGGAGTGCAGCAAGGTTTGGGTTTTGTCATCTGTCTCCTAAGAACAATCCAGTGATCAGGGCCTTTTCCCCAGATCTGCTTTTTTTCCAGAAGACTCCAAGAGCCTTCCTGAGGCCAGAGAGGCAGAAGTGGAGTTACAGGTTACTAGTGCTCGTAACCGTGCACTGCGATGCTTTGTCCTGATGGAAACATGCAGGGGTAATCTGCACCTGAAAAGCAGGAAAGCCCTGATTGTGGGCGAGACTTCGGCTGAGCTTGGCTGGCAGCTCAAAAAACCAAAAAATCACAAGTCTGGGCTCTTGTTGTCCAGCAGGCAAGCGGCTGCTTGGGTTTGCATTCCCCAGCCATTGCGGCCAGGGCTTCCCAGCTGTCCTCTGGTCCCCTCTGCTTGGTGGTGCCCCTTTCCAGCAAGGCATTAAAACTGTCCCTGATCTGTCCCCGTTGGGGAGTGGGCGTCTTGGCGAGTCCTTTTTCCTGGGCTGACACTAGATGGCAATGCCTCCCTCGTAATGCCTTGCCAAAGGCAAGCGGGTCTGGGGTCTGCTTCTGGTGAGCTTTAAATCTGGACATTGGTCTTTTTCTGTACAAACTGTTCCGATAACTGTCTTTGATTGGAAGCTGATGCCTCTTCCCTCCAAGAAGATGAGAACTTTGTGCTTCCTGATTCTCGGGATAACAGAGGTCTGAAGACATGAACGTGGCCGAGTTTTCTGGCGGGAGGCAGCTGTGCTTGCCACGGAGCTTCCTCAGCCTCCACTCGGACACGGGTGAGCTGGCCTTTCTCCGACAGCCTTTGGGCACCTGGGTTGAGCGAGCATGGGCGGCTGGATCTGCAAATGGACACTTGGCGCATCTGTGCCTGTTGATGACCTTGCGAAGGCAGGACCTTGGGCTCTCCAAACTGCAGGAGCAAAATTCACTGTGGAAGGTGTTGGCGCCTGCTGAATCTGAGGTGTAGAAATGCATGTCGGGGGGTGGCTCGCTGTGGCACCCTAAGGAGCTTTGCAAGTCCTTGCAAAGGGAAGGTTGCTCCCTGCTGCTAGTGGTGCATGCTGCAGGAATGGCAACTGCCCGCCCCAGAGCCATCACCTACCCAGGCCCTCCCTTGTATTTGACCTGGAGTCTGTCTCCAGGTCGAGGCCCAGTTTGCTGTCATGTGAGAGACTTCCCATGGTTAACTAGGCTTTGCTGAAGTGCGTTTTTCCATTTTCCTTTACCAAATAATGGCCAAAAATTACTTTCCGGATTTTTTTTTATAATTTTTTTTTATTAAAGAAATGCAAACTTTCAACCTCTGGGCAAAATCAAAGATGTGTTTGGATCCTGACTTGGCATTAAAACAGAAATACAAGTCCTTGAACAAAATGGACCAAAATCTCTACAGCAAACCATGCTTTCTGTTTGTTAGCCCAAAAACGCAGGCCTTTGAGCGGTTTGCTGCTGGAATTTTTATTTTTGGTCAAAATGCCTCTCTGCCCGCCTCCCCCCCATTAAATAGTTTGGCAAATATCTCCCGCATGTCCCCTGGAGAAACTGTTCCAAAAGTTGGTTACAGCTCAAAAGTGCTCTTGTGTTTCCAGTTTAGGTTTATCAGATGTCAACCTGCACCTCCTGAGCGCTTGCTCGATTAAAATATTATCTGATATCATATGAGGCTTCCCGGTGTGGGTGTTCAACCAAACCTGGGTTGTTGTGTACCCTCAACCACTGAGTCAGCTCCTTGGCCTGCAAGACGAAGTCCAAGCGCATGCGAAGTGTGAATGGCAACCCCTCTGTGTCACCCGCGGGTCAGGTCTCCCAGCTCGTTGCCCACCTCCATGCCGGTGAGCCCGCAGGTAACACAGGGAGGGCAACGTGACCCTGCTTGACGCCTGTCCCCCTCATGGCAGTTGATGCAGAAACCCTGGAGAGCATTGAGGGGTGTTGCTGTCCCCATCAGTGTGTGTTCAGGCACGCGGGTGTGGGATGGCAGACCCAAGGGTAGGGCGAGACAGCCAGCATGTGTGGGAGCCCGTCGGTGGAGATGCTGGAGGGTGCTCCAGGTTTTGGCCCCTCCTCTTAGGGTCTGAGTTCAGCCCTGCGGGCTGGTGGCTGGTCTCCTCCCCGAGCACAGGGTGTTGGGGTGGGAGATGCAGCTTCTGCCCCCTAAACCTTTGTATGGGGCAGCCGAGCCGGGTCTGCTCCCATCAGCTCAGCCAGGGTGGGTGGCTCAGCACCTCTGCCACAGCCAGGAGCCATCCTGCTGGTCCCTTTGGGCTGGGTGCTGGGGGGCTCCTGCCACTCGCCATGTACTCTCCGCTGGTGGCACCATCCCGGTGCAGATTGGAGGAGAGGCAGAACCGGTTGCTGCAAGCAGGGACCAAGGACCACTGCGGTGCTGGAGCCCCTCGCTACTGCCAGGCATCCGGTGCCCCCATGCAGGGACAGGGACAGGGGACTCACACCTTTGTATTTTGAGGGCTGGGTCTGAAAGTCAGCGGAGCAGAAACCCCTCGATGCCGCCAGCCATGGCCGAGCCCAACCAAGCTCCACTCCCCTGCCCCCACGTTTGTGTTGGCACGGGCCGGCAAACGAAGCCGGTTTAATTGGCAGTTGTGTTTGTGGCCAGGGTGTTATGAAAAGGTTTTCTGTCTCCCTCTGTAAGTTACCCTGAATATGTTTTCACTCTTAATATAATATTCACTTCATTATTAGCTGAAAGAGGCTCTTTTCAGAGAGGGTTTTTTTCCCCCCCTTTTTCCAAAAATATATTAAACAGCCCCTTCATGCAGCGCTGTGCTGAGGGCCAGGATTGTCTGCCGGAGGGGAAGTGAGAAACGCGACGGTAAATGGGATTTGCACAGAAATTCCTTTCTTCCCCAGCGTACCGGCGGCGCTGGCTCTGGCAGCCCACCAGTGCCCGGTGCGAGGGCTGTGGGTGACGGCGGAGGCATCCGTTGCTTGTGGGGCAATTGGGGGTGCGCTTGCCTTCCCTCCGCCTTGCAGTTTGGTCACTAAGGGGGTTCGCCCCCACCTGGCAGAGCAGAGGCTCCCCAGGGGCTCCTGGCACCCCAGGCTGGGGGTTCTAGACACAAACCCATCCAGCGGAGTCGGGGCCCGGCCACAGGAACCCCACATGTGCTGCACTGGCTGCTCAGCTGACGCCAGCCCTTGGTCGTGAAGGTGCTTCCAGCATCTGCAAGGGTTTGGGCGCTTGGGTGGGTTTTGGGGCATCAGGTGCAGCTAGAGCCCCGTGTCATCACCTCGCTGTGCTGCTGCTCTTCTGAGCTTTGCAAAATCCGTAAGGTTGTGCCTCCAGCTTTGGGAAAAACCCAGTGAGCTGCAGGAGCAGGGAACTGCTCCCAGGGATGGTCTTGTACACAGAGCATCCAGCCTGGCTCAGCTTTTGTGGTCCTGTGAAACAGTTCTGCTTCCCTCTTGCCTGAGCTCCTCAAAGGACATCCTCAGCCCAGCTCAGCTTTTTTTCTTTGGTTGAATTTGACACATTTAGGTGGTTTTGCACAGCCTTAGCCCCTGAACCACGTAGGGTGCATGCCCGGGGCGGCAGCGAGGAGCCGTGCACCCCCGGTGCCCTCTCTCCGGTGTCCTCAGCCTGGCATAGCCAGGAGGATCCCATGGCTGGGTCAGGCTGATGCTGCCCTTGGGCTCATGCCCTCCCTGCAGCCCCGGCTCCAGGAGCTGCTGGATTTTGGGGCTGCCCAAAGGCAGCCAGTCACAGTGGGGGGGTGAGACTGGCTGGGCTGGGGCTTGGCTGGGCTGGGGTTTGGGCTGCTGGGATCCCCATCCCTCGAGCAGCTTCTGTGAAAGCCTGGAGGAGCCTGGGGTATGTTTTCCCTTTCCCTGAAAGCAGCATAAACATGAATCCCCCCCTTGGCAGGGCAGGTGCCAGCGGCAGGACGCCTTCCCCCTGCTCCGCTGCCACCATTCCTCGCCATCCTGGGAAACGCATTAGGGCTGGTGCCACGTGCTGATGAGTATTCAAGACCTGGCCCTAACTGGGAACAATTAGCAGTTGTTTCAGCAAACGTAGGTCTGTTTGGTTGTGGCTCCTGGGGCCCAGTGCTGTCTGATGGCTGACACGAGCATCCCCAGCTGGAGCAGGTACCGCAGCCAAGGGAGCTCCCAATGGATGATGCAGCTCACCGTTAAAGATGCTCTTGGGAGGAGTCCAGCTTGTGCAAGACTGAGCATCCCCAGCCCCTCACCCAGCCCTGCTTGCCCTTCTCCAGCATGCAGATGCGAGCGGATCCCTGCTCTGTGGCTTGGTCAGGCCATGGAAACTCTGCTGGAGCTGGACCCCGCTGATGCCACACGGGATCCTTGACAATTCTCCTCCCCCCTGAGCACCCGTTAGTCTCTGCTGTGTGGGAAGACACACAAGGTGCTGCTCTGATCAACCAGGTGCCAAGGACCAGTCCCTTGGCTGGGGGGAGGACATCGGTGGGAGAGAGCACTTCGGGCGGTGGGGAGCACGTACCCTGCCAATTGGCCTTCACCGCTGTTTGTGGGGCAGCCGTGGCAGCCCGAGCGGCTGGGGGTCTGTTCCCCTGCCACAGAGCGGGGCTGCCCTCACTCTCCCCAGCCCCAGCAGGGAAGTGGGAGCTCACTGATGTTCCTGGGCATTCTTTTTTCCAGCTTTTGGGAAAAGGTAAATCAGACTTGAACTGTTTTTCCAGGGCCTTTCTGGTCTGCTGCCCCCGCTCCCCACGCACACCTCATGTCCAGTGTACCCCAGTGTCTCCCCTGCCTCTCCCCCAGTAGGGAGCATCCTCTGGCATGAAGCCAGATGGCAACCGCGCCTGGCAGATCCAGAAGGTCCAGAGAAAGTGGTAGAGAAGGTTGTGGAGGGACATGGGCAAAAGGAGACTCCAAATTTGCTTCAAAATGGGACTGAAAGCTGAAGGTAGGATCTTGACCCAGTGGGGGAATGAGAAGTGCTGGGTGAGCTGCCCAGCACAAGGGAAGGGGCGATTCCCAGCTCTGCTCCCCGCAGCCAGGCCAGAGGAGGGAGATGCTGGAGCTTCCCTGGCCCCGAGTGCACCAGGGGTGCTGCATGCTGGCAGGGTTGGTCCTGAGCCACGAAGGCTGGAGCAGATGTACCTACATGGGACCTGGGCTTGGAGGATCACAGGGAAGGGTGAACGGGAAAATCACAGGGGCTTCGCTGGCAGTGCCAAGCCTTCGTTCCTGAGCACTCTCGCCCTGGGAGCTCCAGCTGCTCCATGACACCCTCAGCAAGCCCCCAAACTGGCTCTCTGCAGCCCGTAGGCTCAGGGTCCTGCTGGGGGTTGTGAGCTGCGGCGCGGGGGAGCAGGCAGTCCAGCCAGAGTGGGATGCCAGTCATGCTAGGAGCAACCTGTGGTCTGCAAGATGAAGGGGCTGAGGAGGAGGAAGGTGGCCTGGCTGCCGGGGACCAGCTTGGTTTTCCATGGCCTCACATTTTCCTGCGCTGGAGTCTTAGCAGTGAGGGTGGAAAATGCGGCGGCCAGGAGGGAAGAGAGGGAGGGAGGGGAGGCAAGCAGGGCTGGCGGGAAAGGCTTTGCTTTGCCAGGGTTTGGGGCATTACTGCCTGCCAGGGCAGAGTCCGTGCTCTGCTGGATGGTGGTGGGGGGACATGGACATGGTCTACACCAAACCCCCATGGCCTTGGGGAACATCCTCCCCAGGGTGGATGGGGGACCGGGGTTTGGTGGCTGCCCTGGGGTGGGCTGGCAGTCCCGTGGGGCTCACACGGGCTGGGAGTGCCTGGAGGGTGCTGGGTGCCCCACGGGGCCAGGGAGTGCAGGGCTGGGCTCCAGTTTGCTGCCGTGCTGCAGCTCCCTGCCATGCATCAGGACAAGCAGAGCAGCGGCCCTTCTGCCACCTGAGGCCATCTCTCTTGGCATGCAGACATCCCAAACCCTGCTTGGGTACCCCATTGCTGCTCTGGGGGGGTTGCAGCAACCCTGGCTCTATTAGGAGCCATGGGCTGGGAGCAGAGTGGCTGGAACCCCCTGAGAGGGCAGCTGGCTTCTGCCCTTGGTGCTGCCGGCAGGACCTGCAGCCGGGGAGGCACGGTGGGATCTGGTGTCCCCCAGGTCAGTCTGCGGCGCATCAGGGGCAGGTCTGTTTGCCAGTCCTGGGTTTTGGAAGCCTGGAGGGCTGCTGGGGCCTGCGGTCTCTGCCTGACATCACCAGCTCCCTGCCCTTGGTTCCTTGCCCGAGGGACAGGGCTTTCAGATTAGGAATGGAAAAGGGGAAAAAGGTAACTCAGGGGTCCCTGGGACAAGGCAGAGGGCAGGAACACGCAGGTTGAACAGCAGGGGAAGAGACTCAGCTCAGTTCTCATGCTCTGCAAACACTTGACAGACTCCTCTTGCCACAAGAGGAACAGGAGGGATCGCCCTGTCTTTAACCCTTTCATTTGTTCCTCTTCCCCTGCCCCGTCCCCGCAGCCATCTCTTCCCTCCCATGGAGCGGTGGTCCCAGCTGGGCAGCAGCTCTCCAGCCTTCACCGGCAGAAGCAAGCGTTTCACACCGGCCTGGAGAGATCTGCCAGCACCAGGGAGCTGGAACCTGGTCTGGGACCACGCTGGGATGAGACATCACCTCCAGATGCTGACCGCACCCAAGCCTGCGCCCTTCCCCATCTCCTGCAGCGCCCCGGCACGCACCCGGAGTGTCGGTGCCGTTTGCAGGGGCAGGAGAGGGAGCGGCTGGGGCTGGGGACGGGGACAGAGTGGGGCCTGGGGGTGGGTGACCCACCACATGGACGTGGTGACACCTCAAAAGCACCTTTTCTTAGCTCGGGACTGATGCCCAAATGGCGGGCGTTGCCAGCTGGGGCGAGAGCCTTCGCTGCGGTTGCCTGACCTTTAAAGAAAGGTGGTTGGAGAGATGGAGGGAGCAGAAATCCCTGAAAGATTATTTGTTTCTCATGAACTATATTTAGGCACCATTGGCAGAACCCAAAAGTGCTGAGTTCTGCTAAATAAATACGGGATCTTTGTGTTTTTTTCCCCCCTGAGGCGAGCAGGATTAGTAAGGGATCGGTAAATAGTATTTTTGTTTGACATACCTGAGGGTTTCCATTCCAAGTTGCCGTCTTGCATGCTCGATGCCGTGATGCTGATGATGGACCTAAAGTGGCAGTGCCCCATCTTGTGAAAATATTTTTTGGAAAAGAAAAGGAGGCGGTCAGCTTACCCACCATGGCACTGTGGTTTTTTGGGGGGGCGTTAAACTTTGCGTTCTTGAGTACTTTCATAAATGTTTGCATATTAGGATATTTTTAAGCTAGAAGTAGGTTGTGGCGGTACCACGCCAGTAGCAAAGTCCTTCCCCAGTGGGATGCACCCCCTGGCCTCCCAAGGGCTGCCCTGGAGGGACAGAGTGCCCAGGCAGCCGTGGGGGTTGGGACGGTCCCTAGCTGGTCCAGGGGATGGAAAGGAGGTCACCTCGCTTCTTTGGAACACACTTGGGTCATCTTGGGTTTAATTCTTCACTGTTTTGGATTCCCCATGCCTGGACCCCATCTCCCCCAGGGGTCCTGCTGGGATTGGGTCCAGACTTCCCAGCGGAGTGTTTGCGGGTGGGCATGGAGCTGCAGGAGGGCACCAGGCCAGCGAGGGGTGTCTGCTGATTGCTCAGGGATGCAAGAACCCATCCGACCGGCCGGGCACAACAAGAAGTGGAGTGACTGATCAGGAAACACCCATTTGGAGTTGAAGTCCCGAACCCACAGGTGCTGGTGTGCAGTGGGGCAGAAGGGCCCGGGGTTCATCTCGAGCAGAGCAGAAAATCTGTTGCCCCACAGGCATCAAGATTCGGTGTCCTCTGGGCACTGCCGGGCTGTTGGTGTCTGTCCCTTGCAGAAATAAGGCACTGGGGTAATTCAGGTCCTTGTTGCAGCAGCTCGTCTGCAGTAGCTCTGCTCCAGAGAGGGCCAAGTGGAGCTTGCGATGGAAATTGGTGCACAATGGCGGTACCCAGCTGAGCAGATTAGAGATGCAGCTGAAGAACTTCCCCCTGGAGCTGCTCCTCGGGCCAGGTCGGAGCTGATGGTCTCACAGCGTGCTCCACATGGAGCATGTGAGCTCCGTGAAGGTGAGGGAGGAACTCAAGGAAGAACCAGGCCAGGGAGGAGGATGCTGGTACCAGAAGTGACACAACCTTGGGTAGGAACCATCAGAAAGAGGACAGTGGCCTTAACGTGGACTGATTTGGGGCCTAGGAAGAGAAGAAGAAATGCAACACAGTGTTTCCCAGAGCTGATGAACTCTGACCAATAACGGGCAAGAGGACAGTGAGATCTCAGGTACAGGCAAATACTCAGCTAGAGGTTGCAGAGATCTTCAGCCTGGGCTGCTCCAGCCTGCTCACTACTCTTGGTCCAAACCTTGCTGCAGAAATTGAAACCAACCCAACCCAACCCAGAAGCACTGGAAGCACCAAAATTCTTCCCAGACCACCCTGATGTGTCCATGCGGCTTGGGGGAAGGTGTTTGCATCCAGCTGCCATGGCTGTGCTGAAGTTTACAGCACGCACCAGGACTTTGACCACAGCCCTGATGGTGTTGCCAGCAAGTAGGGCACCAGTGAAAGGGCACCCGTGGCTGTGGGGCACCAAAGGGAGGTTGCAGGGTGACAGGGCCTTGAGGTTGCACTGGAGAGCCTTTGGTTTGACTTAGCAACCAAACGGGCAGCTTGGCCCGGTCGATGGTGCGTTAAAGTCATCTCCAGCAAGTTCCAGCCCTCGCAGCTGTCTCCCCTCCCGGGGCAGCACAGCATGGGCGTGGGCTTGGCTCTGCAGGGGAGCTCCTGCTTCCCCAGGGGGGCTTTGGTCATGTCCCTGCTGAGCCCACACCAGCCTGAACCAGTGCAGATGTGCTCAGCCCATGGCACCATTCAGAGGTGGCAGAGCAAAGACACACGTGGGTATGGGAGCTTTCTGCCAGGCCAGAAGCATGTGCGGCGCTGGCCTTGGGGGTGGCTGGAGGGTGCTCCCACGCTTCCCAAATTGCCTGGGAGAGGGTTTATTTTCCAGCCAAGTAGCGGTGCTGGTGGCCAGGGTGCGTGCCCAGCATGGCAAGCCCCTTGCCAGGTGCTGTAGCGGCCCCGGGGCTGTGGAGCTGCCTGTTGGATTGCATTTGCGGGGATTTTGGCTGCTCCTTGGAGAGACAAGAGGACTTGGCACAGACCTGGGGAGCACGGACATCCCAGGGGGTGCAGCCGCAGTAGGGCATCCTGGGACCCTCCTGCACCCTCCCGGGGTGCTCCCAGCCCCGGTGCCATGGGGCTCAGCCCCAGCCCACGTCCTGCCTGGCTCCAGGCTGCCCTGTGGTTCTCCCCTTCTCCTCTGGATCATATTTATTTATTTTTCCGGTGAATGTAATAAAACTCCAGCAGGAAACGGAGGCGATTCCCTGCCATTCCCCGCAAGCCAGCCCTGGGCCGGGGCGAACAAGGAGGCGCATTGTGCGGCGCAGGACTGCCTGCCAGCACTGAGCCGTGCGCGGGGCCGAGGGGCGAAGAAAGGGCCATGTGTGCCTGTGCCTGCACCGGGACCCAGTGCTGACACCCACCTGCCGGCAGCGGGCGGCTCAGCTGCACCGCAGGGAAGGGCGTGCTGGGGAAGCAGCTTCGCTTCAGGGGGCAAGTGGGGCTAGGGATGAAAGGGCTCCTGTGCTGGCTTGGGATGTTGCCTAGGAGCACCGCAGAGCCTGCTGCTGGTGCAGGGCGCCTCCTCTGCCCTCCTCAGGCTGCCAGGAAACAGGGGTGGGCACCAAAGGTAGCTGGGAGGCAGACAGTCACCCCATGGCCTGGTCTGGTGGCTGTATGACCTGCTCTTCCCAGGGCTGCACCAGCCGCGAGGGAGCTCCAGCCCTCGCCTGCCTCCATCAGGCAGCTGCTGCAAACTGCGGATGCTGCCATCAGTAGGGTTCAGAGTAAACACCTGCTGCCGAGGCTCACCTAGGTCCTGTCCTCCCCCCCAGAGGGCTCTGTAGGGTGAATGAGGTGGCTGGGGGCAGGACACGGCTCAGTCCAGCTTCCCTCTGATGGGGACATGCGTCCCAGGCCCCAGAAGGCCATACGCAGCCCGTTGTGCTGCCAGCTGCGCTCGCCAGCTAAAATACTGCAGGGGAGGTGGGGGCGGCTGCACAATGTCCCCCCTTGCTAGCCAGCTCCCTACCATGCTCCCAGCCGGGGCTCCCCCCCGGGTGGGTGCCCTGCTGCCCGCCCCCTGCCCCGTCCCCTGAGGCCCCTGGCTGCATGCGGTCCCCGTCCCTGTGCTGGTCCCTCAGGCTCCCAGGGCTCCAGGGGGTGGGGACATGCCCTGTGCCGTGTGTCTCCCCCCCACTTCGCATCAATGCTGCATCAGTGGGGGTGCTGCAGCCTGGGGACCCTGTGGCTATGGCCGGGGAGGTGGGTGGCAGCAGGACTGTCCCCTGTGCCACCCCCGGTTTGCAGTGGCCACAGGGTACACACAGCTCCCCAGCTGCAGGGCGATGGGGTGGCCAGGCTGCAGGGAGCATCCCTGGAGGGTTTGTGTCACCCCATGTCCCTGAGCCCTGGCATGGTCTCCTTGCACCATGGGCTGGGGTTGTCACCACAAACACACGCAGGGGACCCGAGGCCAGGAGGTGACCGGCGAGCTCGGGACATGGCATTGCTGGGGGATGCTGGTGTCGCCCAGCTGCCCACCACCGTCCCGGGATGGTCGGGGGACCCCGCAGGGTGGGCGGAGGCCCCAGGGGGTGACAAAAGGAGGGCAGGGGGGTGGGTGTTGAGCACAGCATCCCCCCTGCACTGCGGCCCCGTCACCTCGCCCCATGCCTGCAGCACCTTCCACCACCCGCAGCCGCAGTTGCCCGTTCAGGCAGAGGCTCTCATGGCTCCTCCAGTTACTGAAACCAGGGGAAAAGGGGTGAAAAACTCCTGACTCCCACAGGAAACATCTCTGCACCCCTCTCAGTGGTGCTGCCTGCAAGAGGAGGGGCCGTGCTGGGGACAGGGGTGTCACTGCCCTGCCCAGAGGGGCACCAGGCATTGGGAAAGAGGTTTCCTTCCTTCCCCGGGGCTGGGGAGATCAGGTCGGGCCCTGACCTGGATAGGAGGAAGGGGTGGGGGGGTCTGTGGCCCCTTGGGGACCCTGCGGAGCCTTTGGCATGGCTGGGGAGCATGCAGGCCCATGCTGTGCAAGTTGGGATGCTGGGAGCGCAGGCAGCAGTCGGGTGAGAGGAGGAGGGGACAGTCCTGTCCTCCAGGGGACACATGCCAGAGCCCAGGTGGCTCAGCAGCAAGTGATGGGGTGTCAGCGCCCGGCTGGGGGGCAGCGGGACCCCCCAGACCACAGGGACGGGGTGCTCAGCACTCCCTGCCTTGCCTGGTGCCACTGCTGCTGCCGTGCCCATGGTGCCCATCCAGGAGTGGGTTGCCTGCCTGGCAGCACATGCTGCTGAGCCCCGTGAAGCCACCAAAATAGCTGCAGTTGGGTGTGTGGCGAGCGGGGCTGGTAATTCCCCCCTGATGGGATACTCCCCACTGTAATTAATGCCGGAATCAGGGAAGAAAGGGCTTTTCCCTTCCATTGCCACTGGCTGGGGCTGGGCAGGATCTGTGCTGCACATTCACCCATCTCCTCTTGCCAGCATCCGGTTCCTCCATCTGTTTTTTTGGGGACTATCCCCTGAAATCCCTGTCTTCTAACCCCACTGCCACTTGCCCGCAGCGGGGACCCTGGCAGGTCACAGAGTACCACTTGCCCCATGGCACCCAGGGTCTGGTGCACACACGTGTGCAGCTGCGTCACGCGGGACCGTGCCCGGGGTAGGAAGGGTCAGGGCTTGGGGATGGCTCCTGCTGGTGCGCAGGAGGGCGTCCCCGGGGAGGTGGTGGCCAGGGCAGGGGGCAGCTGCCCCGCTGGCTGGGGCTGCCAGCCTGCGGCCCCATGGGGTGCCCGGTGTGTGGTGCTCCCAGGATGGACCCCTCCACCTGCTCGCCAGCCCATCCGGCACCAGCAGCCCTTTGAAATCGAAGCTGCTGGCCTCTCACGCCAGCTATTCCTGTGAAATTCTTCAGGAAGGGAAAATTATCCCCTGGATCCCTGCGGGGCTGTGCCATCGCCCTCCCTCCGGGCTGGCAGGGGAGCATTGGGTGCCCGCAGAGCCCAGGTTCTCCCCTGGGTCACTCCTTGCTGTTTGGGTTTTCCCTCCCCGCCCCAGCCCCTGCCTTGCAAACCTGGTGCTTGGGGGAGCAGAGACCCCCCAGGGTCCATGCGCTGGGCAGGGCAGAGCCCCAGGAGGGGCAGCGCAGCCGTCATGACCCCCTCCCCCAGCGAGTCCTGCCTGCCTGGCTGGGGCTCCACAGGACAGTGCCTGTGGGCCCTCCACAGCTCCATCACTCACTCCCAAATCCATCGCCCCCTCCCTGCCTCCATCCCCTGCCCGACTGCCCCTCCTCACCTCCGTCGCCCTCTCCTCAGCTCCATCACCTCCCCCCTAGGTCCATCACCCCCTGCCCAGATCCATCGCTGCCTCCTCTGCTCCATCACCCCTTCCCTGGCTCCATCACCTCGCCCCCAGCTCCTTCACCTCCTCTGCGCCACTGCTTCCTCCCCACCTCCCTCTCCTGCCCCATCATTCCATCCTCTGCTCCATCAACCTCTCCTCACCTCCATTGCCCCCTCACCCGCCCAATTGGCCCCTCTACCCACCTCCATCACTCCCTCTCCCACTCCATCATTCTGTCCTCTGCTCCATCACCCTCTTCCCAGCACTGTCGCCCCCTCCCTGGCTCCCACCAGGGCTGTCCCCATCTCTGGTGCCAAGGGGGAAGCCCCAAACCCTGCGACCCAGGGAGGCCCCATCCATGGCTGGGCAACAGGGGCATTGCTGCAGCCTTTCCTTACCCCACAGCAGCAGTGGGTGATTTTTTCCACCCGTGGCCCTTCCTGTTCTCCTTCCCCCTCCCCTTGCTGTGGCTCTTGCACAGGTTTGCAAGCGCTGTTGACGGGAAGAAAGGAAATGGGGCAAAGCTGCTGCCAGGAACCACAGGCTCCCGGGCTCCTGCGATACGGCCCCGCTCCGCCGGGCTGGCCGCTTCCCGGGCAGGATTTCTGTGCAGCCTCTGTGAGCCCTTTCTTCCCGCTGTTGATATTGGATTCCCAGCCCAGGGCCACTTCCAAGGCTGTAAATCTGCTCTGTTGCTCTACCTGGTGTTCTTGTTTTCACTGCCAGGCTTCCAGACCTGCTGGAGATCTCGGCTTCTGTGCACGGCCCCCGTGTCCCCATCCCCTCCCTGGCTGCCCCAGCACACCCCAGGGGTGCAGGCATGCGTGGGCAGGTCACTCCCCGGCCAGCGCAGGCAGCAGACGATGGAAGGGCAAGACCTGGCCCAGGGCTGGGATGCTGGTGGCACCCCCGTGCCCCCCGCCTGCCGCTGCGGGTGGGATGAAACTCCAGGCAGGGCTCCGTGGGTCCTCTGCTGTCCCCATCGCAGGTCCTGGCCGCTTGGGCAGGGCTTGGGCACCCCATGGAGCACCCAAGGAGGGTGTCGGGGTTGGGGAGCAGCACCCCAGGGTGCCTCCCCAGGGTGTGGGGCAGGGGCAAGGGGCAGCTGCTCCTCTACGTTAAAAGGAGCCCCTTGACTCTGAAAATCCACGTGTTGCTCTTGGCCGGGCTGCGGCACCTCCTGCCAAGAGCAACAGTTTTACATATTAAAGCAAAATTAAATTAAAAGACATTTATTTGTGCATTCCCCCCCCCCCTTAACCCTTTGCAGCCCAGACGGCAGGGTTGGGAGGTAGAAGGGCACCCACGGGGGTGAGGTGTGCTGTTGGGGCCAGCACCCTGGAGTGCCATCCAGCCCCTGCCCGTGGGCCCTGCCGTGCCCCCTGCCTGCCCAGAACTCTGAGATGCTTGGGTGTTTGTTCCCAGGTGATGTTCGGGTGTCCCCAGGTGATGTTTGGGTGTTCCCAGGTGATGTTTTCAAGCTTTCCTCAGCAAATGGCTCCCTAAGGGGAAGCCTTGGTGGCAGGAGCTGGGCTTTGGGGTGCCCTGGAACAGCTGTGGTGCTGCCCTCGGGTGCCTCATCCCACGCAGGACACGCGTCCTGGGGCTGGGGGGTGGATGGGATGAGGGTCTCCAGGGACAGGTCCCAGCACCCCGCGGGTGCCACCTCACTCCCAGCCGCGGCAGACACAGGTGTGGCTGCCAGCACATCCATGGGTGACAATTTGCCCCCAAACCTGCACCGCAGCACAAAATACCCCAACCCACCCATTTCCTAGCACAGGCAAGGAGGAGGAGCACGGCCTTAGCCCAGGGCGTGAAGACCCCTGTAGCTCGCTGCCCCTCCATGTCACCCAGGCACATGGGACGGTGCTTTCTAGGCCCCCCCTGGAGCTGGTGGCCAAGGGGACAAAGCCCCCTCCAGCACCCCAAATAACCCAGGGAGGTTTCCCAGGGCCCCAGCATTGAGCAAGCAGTTCCCCCATGCTGGAGGGAAATTCCAGGGCGACAGCTTATCTCCTGCACCGTTACAATAACCGATAAGCGGCTCCCATGGAATTTCCTTATAGTGCCGAATCGGGCTGTTTAAATAATGTATGGCCAGGGTGTCAGCGTGCGGCTGGCGATTAGGAGCCGCGTTGACAGGTTATGTTGTTACTAAAGAAATCGCAGAGTTGTGGGAATGCCTGGGAACGGCGAGGCGCCCGGACCCCCAGGCGCCAGCCCGTGCCCACACCCTCCACCGGCATGGAGAGGTGCTGGGTGTCCCTGCTGGGCATCCTGGGGACCCTGCCCTGAGCACCCTGGGGCGGCTGAGTCACTGCCTCCCCCCCACCCCCTGTCACAAATAAGTGCTGGGGATGGCACCTCCTGCGGTCCCCACTGCCCCCCCATGGTCCCCAGACCCCTTGGGCGCAGGCCCCCTCTCTGCTCCATGCGGGGTGCGGGTGCGTGGTGAAGTGTTTCCCAGTTCTCAGCAGCAGGACCGAAGCGGCGCTTTCTGTCCCCAAGCCGAGGCGTGTGGGAAGGGGGCTCCCAAGGGGCTGCCCCCACCCGCCGTGGCAGCGCCAGCCCTGCCGTGACCGCGTGTCAGTGAGCCCCGGTGTGCGCGCCCCGTGCACCATCGCCTGGGTGCGCACAGTCGCTCACCCCCAAAACGGCGCCGTGCTGCAGGTGCCCCCGGGAGCGGGTTTGGGCCCTGGCAGCACCCGCCACGTGTGTTCCTGTGCCCCGGGCCGGGGGGGCGGTGCGCACACGCGTGTGCCAGTGCACACAGCTGGGGTGTGCGGGGCCACAGGGTGGGCTGAGCCCGGCTGGGGGTGCACGTTTGTGCACGCATGTGCGTCTGCGTGGGTGTGCGTGCGTGCGGGTATGCCTGCGTGGGGGAGGGGGGGTGCGTGTGCACGCGTGTGCATGTGTGTATGTGCGTGTGCATGCACGTGCGTCCGCGTGGGGGTGCGTGGGCATGTGCGTGTGCACATGTACGTGTGTGCGTGTGCCCACTGCGGGGGCGCGGGTGGGGTGCGGGGCCGTGAGGGAGTCAGGGCTGGGGGCGAGGGCTGGGGGCGAGGGCTGGGGGGGGCAGGGCGGGGGCAGCACCGTGGGGGCTCTGCTGGGGCGTTCGCCCGTGGGCGCCCCACGCCGGGGCGGGGCAGGCGCTCCCTGCAGCGCGGGGGGGGGGGGGCGGCGCCGCTGCGGCCGCGGCTCGGGGTCCCGCTCGGCGCCGCGGGGCCGGTTCCTCCCGCGGGCCCCGCCCCCCGGGGGGGCGTGTGTCCCCCTGGGCCCGCCCCGGGGCGTGTCCGGGCGTGGCGTGGCGGGGCCGTCCCTGCCGGTGGGCGCTGCGCGGCGCGGCGCGGTCGGGGTTCGGCGGGCGCGGGGCGGCGCGGGGCGCTCGGCGGGGCCGCCGCCGCATGGCGCGCGGGGCCGGGGCCGGGGCCGCGGGCGGGGGGAGCCGCCCCGGCGCGGCGCCGCCGCCGCCGCAGCAGCCGCCGCAGCAGCAGCAGCAGCAGCCGCCGCCGCAGCGAGCGGCCGTCCCGGGGGCGCGGGGGCGGCGGGGCCGGGCGATGGCGGCGCTGTAGCCGCGGGGCCGGGGCCGGGGCCGGGCGATGGCGGCGCTGCGGCTGCGGCTGGCCCTGTCGGTGCTCTGGCAGCTGGCGGCGGCCGGGCGCGGGCTGGAGCTGGGCGGGCTGGAGGGGCCGCGGGGGCGGGCGGCGCGGTGCCAGCCCGTCGACATCCCCATGTGCCGGGGCATCGGGTACAACCTGACCCGCATGCCCAACCTGCTGGGCCACGAGAGCCAGCGCGAGGCCGCCCTGAAGCTGCACGAGTTCGCCCCGCTGGTGGAGTACGGCTGCCACGTCCACCTGCGCTTCTTCCTCTGCTCCCTCTACGCGCCCATGTGCACCGACCAGGTGAGCGCCAGCATCCCCGCCTGCCGCCCCATGTGCGAGCAGGCCCGCCACAAGTGCGTCCCCATCATGGAACAGTTCAATTTCGGCTGGCCCGAGTCGCTTGACTGCGGCAAGCTGCCCACCAAGAACGACCCCAATGCCCTCTGCATGGAGGCCCCTGAGAACGCCTCGGCCACTGAGCCCCACAAGGGCCAGGGCATGCTGCCCGTGGCCCCCCGGCCCTGGCCGCCGGGTGGCGCCGAGGGCCGGGGACCCAACGGCCTGGGGGCCTGTGACAACCCCGAGAAGTTCCAGTACGTGGAGAAGAGCCTCTCTTGCGCGCCCAGGTGCTCCCCCGGGGTGGATGTCTACTGGTCCCGGGAGGACAAGGACTTTGCCTTCATCTGGATGGCCATCTGGTCCACCCTCTGCTTTGTCTCCACCGCCTTCACTGTCCTCACCTTCCTGCTTGACCCCCACCGCTTCCAGTACCCCGAGAGGCCGATCATCTTCCTCTCCATGTGCTACAATGTCTACTCCGTGGCCTTCATCATCCGCTCAGTGGCAGGGGCTGAGAACATCGCCTGTGACCGGGAGAACGGTGAGCTCTACATCATCCAGGAGGGGCTGGAGAGCACGGGCTGCACCATTGTCTTCCTCATCCTCTACTACTTCGGCATGGCCAGCTCGCTCTGGTGGGTTGTCCTCACCCTGACCTGGTTCCTGGCTGCCGGGAAGAAGTGGGGACACGAGGCCATTGAGGCCCACAGCAGCTACTTCCACATGGCCGCCTGGGGCATCCCGGCCATGAAGACCATTGTCATCCTCACCATGCGGAAGGTGGCAGGGGATGAGCTCACAGGGCTGTGCTACGTGGGGAGCATGGACGTCAGCGCCCTGACCGGCTTTGTCCTCGTCCCCCTCTCCTGCTACCTGGTCATTGGCACCTCCTTCATCCTCACGGGCTTTGTCGCTCTCTTCCACATCCGGAAGATCATGAAGACGGGTGGCACCAACACAGAGAAGCTGGAGAAGCTCATGGTGAAGATCGGGGTCTTCTCTATCCTCTACACTGTCCCGGCCACCTGTGTCATTGTCTGCTACTTCTACGAGCGGCTGAACATGGATTACTGGAACCTCAGGGCCCTGGAGCGTGGCTGCCTGCACCTCCCTGGCCGCCGTGCCGCCAACTGCTCCTTGGAGGCCTCAGTGCCCACTGTGGCTGTCTTTATGCTCAAGATTTTCATGTCGCTGGTGGTGGGCATCACCAGCGGGGTGTGGGTGTGGAGCTCCAAGACACTGCAGACCTGGCAGAGCCTGTGCAACAGAAAGCTGGGCATGAGGACGAGGGGTAAACCCTGCAGCGGGGTGAGCTGCGGCGGGGTGCACTGCCACTACAAAGCCCCCACGGTCATGCTGCACATGACCAAGACAGACCCATATCTGGACAACCCGACGCACGTCTAGAGTGGGGGCTGCCCCCTCCCTGGGGGACAGCGCGCCGGAGGAAGCTGGCCGCACGGGTAAGGGGCAAGGGGATGCCACTGAGGGCAAGGGCAGAGGCTGAGCGGCAGTGGGAGGGGGGGACGCACACTGGTTTCGGGTGGTGAGGCCCGCTGGACCCCCCCGGCACCGCACGACCCTGACAAGTAGCTGCTTTTTCCTAGAGGTTGTTTTGTTGTTGTTGCTGTTGCCAAATCCAGTGACTCTTCTAATGCTTTCTTTGGGGGGGCGGCAGGGATGGGGCGGGGGGGGGAATAATCCAGTCCGTGTTTATTTAATTCTGTAATTTATTTTAGATTTTTTTTTTTTAAATCATTAGCTGCAAGGAATGGAAAAAACAATAAACCCTGGATGTGTTATTTCAATCGAGCCTGGTGCTGTTTGGAGGAATTTGAGGGGGTTGAGAGCAGCCCCACGGGAGCCCCCCCAGCTCGGCAGGTTGGGGCCACAGTCCCCGTGGTGGGTGTGTGCCGGGCCCAGGGGGCTCTCGTGCTGGGGGAAAGGGGATGATGCTGTGCTGGGGTGCTGCCAGCTGCGGCAGGCGCGTGGTACTGGGGGGCTCCCTGCGTTCTGGCACCCGCCACCTCCCGGCCGAGGAGGGTGTTCCTGTGCTGTCACGCTAACGAATCATCTTTTCCACTCTGTGCTCCGTAGGTGATTTGTGTCGGCACCATCGGCTGCCGGGGTCTTGGTGCCAGGCGAGGGGGCTCAGTCCTCCAGCACCTGGGGCACGGTGGGCCAGGAGCTGGGGCGATGGGCTGAGGGAGTGGGACCTTGGGGCGCAGGGGGCTCAGCTTTGATGTCCCACACAGAAGCCCGAAGTGTGGGTAATGGAAACTTCTGGGCAGCTTTATTTATCCCCTGCTCAGGTTACAATCCCAGCTTGCCTTCCCCATTGTCCAGAGGAGGGAAATTCAAGCCTCAGCTGGTGTCGCTGGGGTGGCAGGGGGAGCTGGGGCGCAAGGCGGGTGGCAGTGGCCGGTGTCACCGTCCTCCCAGGCAGGGTGGCTCTGCTGGGGACTCAGCAGCGGGGGCCCTTGCCCCAAGACACCTTGCGGTGGGGGGCAGCCTGTGGGGCTGGTTTGTTCGGCTTCCCCTGGGGGGGTGCAGTGGGTTCCCAGTGCCAGGGGGAGGCCCCATGGTGGGCAAGGGGCTGTGGGCAGGGATGGGACCTGTCGCAGCAGGGGGCTGTGGCAGGGACACAGGCAGCCGTGGTGATGCTCGGACTTGTACATCATCTGATTGCTCATTAATTAGCCAGAGCGCAGGCTGGGGTGGTGCTGGGGCCTCGTCCCTCTTGCTCAGGGCGAAACAAGCCAGCGAAGGACCCTCCTTTCAGCACCCAAATTAGCACCTGCTGCCTGCCCGCACCAACAACCCTTGGCCCCTGCCCCAGCAAAGCCCCTGCTCGGAGACCCGTGTCAGGGATGCAGCTGAAGAAGAGGTGCAAGACCCCCACCCTGAGCCAGGGTTGGCAGCAGGGACTGGGCTCCGCAGCCCCTCGCATGCTGCTGTGCTGCGCCAGGGCTTTGTGCTGCCGCGATGGATGCAACGAAGCGCCTTTCATCTGCCGCCCCAGGGGGTGCCAGGGCGGGAGAAGTCGAGGAACTGAGCTGAGAGAAGCCTTCGCCTCTCCCAGGAGCCAGCGCAGCAGCCAAGGTGCGAAGGAGACCCTGCTGCCCTTGCGGTGCCGGCACGGCGGACACTGAGAGGCTCGCGCCTGATTTGGGGTGCTGGGAGGCAGGGGTGCCTCTGGCTGGGCTGGTGGGCACCTGGCCCCTTCCCCGAGCTGGTGGTGGGTCTGGTGCCAGGGCAGGGACACCGCCTGGCCCTGCACCCCTGGGGGCGTCACAGCGTCATGGATTCCCCTGGCTGCCATGGGAGGGTTTGTTTGGGCAGATAGAAGGGCCATGACCTGGGGCAGGAGAGTCAATACTGGCTGCGGGACAGGCTCCAAAGTCCAGCCCAGGAAGCCAGGCACAGTGCGGGGCAGGGGCTGCCCAGGGAGGGGGCGCAGGGCCGTGTCCCTGTGCCAGGGGTACAGCCCCAGCTCCAGACGCCCCTCCCCCCGACTGCAGGCAGGCAGCCCCGTGACACCGAGCCCTGCTCGAGCTCGGTGCACCTTTGGCTCGCATGCCCAGGCACGCAGCATGGCGATGGTGCTGGGGCGTGCGCGGGCCCTGGCTCACGGCGCCTGCCAGGACAGCTTGCCCTTGAGCACCTGGCACTTGCCAAGCTGCTTGCTGCCACTCGAGCGCTCACCCAGATAACTGGTCCCGCTGGGCCCCAGCTATCGGAAAGTGGTGGGGCTGCCGGCACCTAACCAGCGCATGCTGCCAGCCCCCCAGCCCCTTGAAGGACTTGGTGCTGGGGACCCCCACTGTCCCCTGCCACAGCCACTGTCAACCCTGTGCTGGGGAGGCTCAGCCTTCCTCCGTACCCCTTCCTTCCCCCCTGCCCCGACAGCATCCCTGCTGCCCCTCACTCTCCTACCTGGGGCAGACCCAGAGGCTCCAGCGGGGGGGGGGGGGCTGCAGGAGCCCCTCAGTGAGGTGGGGGTGGGTGGGTGGGGGGTGTCTCAGCACTGCCCCATCCCTGCAGGGGCCCCCATGCCCCCCCCCCCCCAGCTTGGGCACCACAGGCCATCCCTGGGGCCAGCCAGAGGGATGGCTGCAGAGGCTGAGCTGGGGCTGCCCCTGGGTGAGCGTGGGCTCAGGGCGCTCCTGGATCCTGGCCCAGCTAAGGATGGGGACACTGAGCCTCCGGCCCCCTGCACCCCCTGAGCTGTGTGTGAGCCCCCCTCGCAAGACAGGACGCTCCCGCCGGGATTTGAATAGCAGAAGGGAAATCGTTTTGTTCTGGGAATGTGCGAAAAATCCCAAGTTACCCAGAGTATTAATTGGTTAATATTAATGATTAAGCCATGAGGAAGCCAAGGGGGGGGGCCAAGCTCAAGGCTCCTCGCCTGCTGCGTCCCCAGGGCCTCCTCCTATGGGCACACTGGAACTCCAGAACACAGGGGTGCCCCGGCAGTGTTTGTCACAGGTCACCCTGGTGAGGCGGCGGGTGCAGCCAGGCTGGTGATGGTGACGATGCCCCAGCCCATGGTGCCAGCGGGCTGCCGGGCCACGGCTGCCAGCCAGCCCTGTGCCCTTGCCAGCCAGGCATGGGGACGGCTATTTATAGCCCCGGCACAGGACACGCATGCCATGCAGGGGCTTCTATAAAAAGCAAATCTCCGAAAAGGTCTCAGAGCAGATGCTGGTGAGAGGTCTCCATGCAGAGGCCTGGAAACGTCCCAGCTCAAGCCGCATTGATTCACCCAGGTCCTGCTGCACACCCAGCAAGCCAAGCCACCCCCTCTGGGGAAGGGGATGAGGCTTCTCCAGGGAAAGCAGCATCTGCCCATTGCCGAGAGCCCTCAAACCCATTGGGGGGTCTCCTCAGCCCAGCAGAGCTGGAGCTGGCTGGACGGCTCCCAACTCCGCTCTCAAGCAAGGATAAAGACACCCAGGAAACCGGCACCCTCCTGGCAGTGCAGCACTGGCAGAAGTGCAGACACCACCAGCCAACATGTTCGTTCCACAGATGACGGGGTGTACATCGGCATGGGTTCATTGCCTCCCCAGCCCCTGCTGCCTCTGAAGCCCAGAACGCCCAGCGTGTCCCCGTCAGGCTTCTGGAGAGCCCAATTGTGGGGTGGGAGTCGCACCCCAGAGCCACAGTGGGTTCTGGTGGCCAACCCAGCCTGGCAACACCAGGGTGGAAGCACAGCAGCGTTTCAGCTCCCCGCTCACCCCCGTATATTCCCTTCAGGGGGTACCCAGTGCCACCCTGCACACTGTGGCAGGACAAGCGTGACAGTGGTAGCCCACAGGAGACAAGGGACGAGAAGGGGGCCCAGCCTCAGGCCTGCTGCAGCATCCCCACAACTGCCCCTGTCCCAGGGCTGCAAAAGCCCAGCCTTGCCCGTGGTCTCTGGGGCAGATGATGGGCAGGGCCAGCTCAGCACAGACGCAGCCACACCAGCGCCTTATGTTGTGCCCAGGAGAGTTGCTGTGCGACAGCAGCCCCACTGCAGAGGGCATGGCCCAAGCTGGCTGCAGCAGGAACAGAGAGGCACGGTCCAGGCTGGTGGATCCAATGTGGAAGATGTTTCTCCCGAGCCGTGAGCAGACCTGACCCAGACTCACTGCTCCCTTGCTCCACAACAGCATCTCTGAGGGGGGCTGCAGGGCAGGCAGAGGCAAGACCCCCCGACAGCCCGCCAAGGACTTGCTGCAAGGCTGTTTACAAACACAAGTACATAATGTTTATTTTTAAGTTTCCAATTTATTACAAGTACAGCCCTTAGCAGAAACCCCCTCCCTCCCAATGACATTTATTTTTAAAAAACATACAGTTGCAAAGGTTTCACCGTGTGGGACCTGCAGAAAATGTTCTCTATGAACAGGACAAAAGAAAGCCTCTGAGGGGGATGTGTGAAATACAAATGTCAGTGCCGTTCTGGGGGGCTGAGGCTGGGGAGAGGGAATTGGCTGGGAACCTGCTGAGGCTCTGCAGCCACTGACAGTCCAGAACTGAGACCAATACCTGGGTGTTAAAAACCAACAAAACAATACTAAAAAGTTCACCAACTGGGCAGCCGTTTTGAATCGATGATTCTTTCCTTCTCAAGTCACAAAAGCTGCAACAGCTGCTTTTGCTTTTCTGATACGAAACCAGAACAGAGTAGCCCTGGGGCTGCTCTGTTCCTAATTGAAGACTTCCATAATAAAAAGTTCAAGCCCTGACTCTCTCATCAAAACCTGTCATGATGGAGGGGGAGAGGTGATGAAAAACCCACCCTTTTCTTCAAGAAAAAAGTCAGTCTTGTGGGCAGCAGGCCCCCCCGCTGGGGCCACGGCAGAGTAGCCTCCCAGCAGGACAGGGCCAGGCTGTGCCGGGGGAGCGCAAGGGGGTGAGCTAGGGGAGGTGCTCCTATAAAACATGGCGAGCGCGTGGCTAGAGTGGGACGGGGAGATCCCCTGCCAACGAGACCCCTGCTGTAACTCCAGCTACTGGTAGGAAAATGAGTTTTAAGAAGGGGGAAAAAATAAAGCAAACACGATTTCATATAAACTGTACATGTGCCAAAGCAAGACAACAGTATCTTACAGGTGTCCTTTGTACAAGATCACAGCTAGAAACAAGCCACTTCAACTAGAAAATTAATTTTAAAAGTTACGCAGAATGTGTTTCTGCTGCTCCCCTTGGCCCAGAGCTCCCTACAGGGCACGCAGCAAACCACGCTCTTGGGTACGCTTCTGGCACTCGGTTCATCCAAAGGGCTACGTGATTGTGTGCTGTTCAAGGTGAGGGAGAAGCCAACGGCCTCCTCCTTGCCACATCCATGTGAAGAGCTGAGCTCAGAAGAACCCTCTTCGGAGCACAACCTCCAGAGATCGCTCCCCAAGAAGAGAGGGGAAAAGCAAGAGCACCTCGAAGCCAGTTGTGTTAGGATGCTGGTGAAAGCCGGATCTCTATAAATGTAAGTGCTTGCTCACCCTACGCAGCCCCTTCACTGGGGGCTCAGAATTACCACCATATAAATATATACATACAAGAACTAGCAGCCCATTGGTCTGATCGCACCCCGTCCTTCCGCGAAGCAACATGATCCCTCCCTGCACCAGCGCGAGGCTGGTCTCACATCACAGACGGTGGAGGTCCCAGTGCGCACTGGGGCCGGCTGCTCGCAGAGGGGAGGAGCAGCTCATCCCGAGGAAGCCGGCAGCGCCCGAGCTGGAGTAGGCTTTGTGCTCCCCTGCGCAGCCAGGCGTTGGTCAGGCCTTCCCCTTGCCCTCCCACCTTCCCCTCTTAGCAGGACAGGCTCCTTCAGAGCTTTGTGGGTTTTGCAGGAAGCAGTAAGTCACCTCTGTTCACTCAGTGGATGACCGAATACTTGAGAAAAATTAAAACTTAGGATGGGCCAAAGGGAAGGCTGGATTAATAGAGAAGTGCCTGCTGCTTCCCAGCTCCCTCCAGACAACCCATCCTGCTGCCTGGCAGCACCAGAAGGCCTGCTCCAGCTCTGGCTCTCCCCCTAGTCTCCCCAACCCTCATTTCTTCCTTTTCCGCCCCCGGGAATGTTCAAGGGGCTCTGACTCACTGTCCCCTTCCTGCTCCTCCAGTTCCTGGCACCTGGCAGAGAGCTTCTTGCGTTTCCTGCGTGCATACGTGTGGCCAGGCAGGTGTTTGTGCACCATGTCAATCAAACACTGTTCCGTCTTCTCCAGGCAGGACAGTACATGACTCCCGTTCTGGTTGTAGCACTCGGCGTTGGAGAACACCTGTTTGATGTCGGAGAGGAACTCCTGCACCGAGCGGTAATTGCCACAAGAGCACTTGCTCTGCATAGTCTGGAAGTCCATAGGGTTGCTGATGACCTCAAAGTAATCTTCAGCTTCCTCCGTGGTCACTGGCTCCCTGCCGAACGAAGAGCCACAAACACAGGAGGAAAATGACAGCCCTGGCCACATGTGGTGTGGAACTGTCGAGGAGCGAGAATCACCCCCACCCCCTTCGCTCAAGCAGCAGCCCCGACCTGCAGCCCCCCGCTGCTGTAACAAACCCAGGCAGCACCCTGACAGCCCTATGGACACGTCAGCCCTACGGCGGCCACGGCATGGTGATGGGAAGGACAGCAGCTTGCCCTTCTGCCCAGAGAACTGGCCGAGGCATGAGGACTGGCACGTGGCAGGTATGGCTATCTTCTCTCAAGTCACGCTGCGTACAGAGTACCCTGCAAATCCTGGGGGCTGCGGAAAGCACCCGCCCCAGCCCCCCCTCTGCGGCCCACAGCCTACCACCCTCCCTTACAGCACCTCAGAAGGGCCCCAGGGTCTTCAGTCCAGCAGAGGACTGAGAGCCTGGTGGTTTCTTCTGGGGCAGCTTCACGCCCTTTCTCCCCATCTGTCACTTGCTTTTGAGACCCCGATCTCACAGCCAGCAAGTGGATCAGGCAGGACTGGAGCGTGGCCAGCCCTCTCCTGCGCAGCCGGCTGCGGACAGTCCTGCGCCCGCCAGGAGGCTGCCCGCCCTCACCTGAAGGGCCAGCTAAAGCGGTACTTGATCAGCTTGCTGAGAATTTCTTCACACTTCTGCAGCTCGAGGTTTTGGCGACGTGCCGTCTTCTTTGTTTGAAGGACCTGCCCACACAAAGGATGCTGTTAAAAGGAGGGGAACCACTACAGGCTTTAGTGTTCAGCCAGCACTTCTGAGGCCACAGAAGCTGGTTCTTAGCAGAGCTTTTCTTTTCAATCCTCCTGCTTACGAGCCAGCATTTCCAGGGGTTGGGGTACCCAGTACTGCTGCAGAAACAAAGTTCAAGCCTTTCAAACGCAGCCATCTTCCACAATAATGAAGAGGCAAACTGGTTTGCTGCAGGACTTTTGATGGAAACAACCAAGCCATGCAGCAGCAGCTTGAGTTACGGAACAGGAGCCCCATCAGAAGCTCTGGTGGGAATAGCTCACAAGTAGCCTGTCTTTTCTCTGGGGGCAGCAGGCTTTTTCAACACAGGTTCAAAGACAACATGGTCAAAACAAGCAGCTAAAGAATAAATAACAGCAAATGGAGAGTGTGAGTTCCCCCTCCTGCCTCCTCTGAGCCCCTGGCGGACAGCGCATGAGAGGCACTTGTGCTGCTGTACTGACACTGCAGAGCTGACCGTGCTGTTTTAAATACCAAAGAGCAGCTGATGCCTCAAGCACTGCTGTCCAGTACACAGGCTGAACACAAGTTCAGCCATTTGCCCGGGGACCCGCAGCAGGTCAGCCACCAGCACAGGGACATCCCCTCAACTCTGAAGGCGCAGCTCCCGAGGCATCGCTGCTTGGGGTATGTCAGATGAGGGGAAGGCTCCACAACATGGGGCACTGTTCCTGAGGCAGCTGTGGTCTCTTCCCAAGACAAACAGTAAGAGCCACAGCAGAGTCCTCTTCCCCAAGACAGTGCTTTATCAGAGACCCTGACCCAGCTATTCCAGTAAGATTCTCCCCACTTGAATATCCCTCTAAGCTGGCTGTGCCAGCCCACGCTGGGCTTGCTGGCTTGGTCACTCTCCAATCGGTAACACAGACCAGCTAAAAGGATGCTGCAGATCCAGCAGACAGCCCACCCACACCCAGCACAAGCAGCAGCAAGCCCAAAGACCCTCATCAAGGCTGCTCAAGAAAAGCAAGAGTGGTGTACCAGCACTGACAGTGCGGGTCAATGGACAGACGGGAGATCTAGCAGAAGCTTGTGACATGGCCTGTGGGGCCAGAGTATCCTCACCTATGCCCTGCAGGGTGTCCCTCCCCAGGACAGACAGCACGCTGCAGCTCCACCCTGCCTCGCATGCATGCACACACCAAGATTGCTGTGTTCAGGAACATAAGGTTTTATTCTTTAAATGTCAAGTGAAACCTAAACCAGTCAAATTATGTCCTGGAGGTTGGGGAGTGACCATATGGACAACAACTGTCAGAAAACGGCCAAGGCTGGGGAGCAAGGGTCCAACATTGCTGGCATTCTCTGACCATCCAGGACCCCTTCAGTCCCCCCACCTCTCTGCAGAGACATATGGGCACTATTTAAAACCCTTTAACAAGCTGCAGGCTGCCTGCTACTCAAGGGGGACAATGTGTGAAAGCGGCTGGGGAAAGATGCCTGGCATATCTGCGCTCCGTTTGTACCGGGCCCTTGAGGATATGCCCCCTTTGTCAGCCCTCCCCCAGCCCAGCCCAGGGTTTCACAATACGAGCCAGGGTATTTGTCTGGGGAGCGGAGGAAGCGTGACACCTGTTTCGTTTATAACTCACGATGCAAGCAGCCTCTGGGGAGCAATTTGGCTCTTACCAGCTCATCAATGTCCGCGCCGTTGACAGGTGCAGCCCGCTGCCGGGGTCCCCTGGCAGGGTGTAGTGACTGCTTCTTCCTTTGGTGCCTTCCCTGCCTCGAGGAGTACATGGCTGCGCTCTGCTTGCCCCGGGCTGCCTTTCGGGGTCTCACTGAAACACATAAGCCACAGGCTTAGAGGAATGGGTTAACCTGGAAGCAGAGATCACAAGCTCTTTGCCCAGCCGTACGCACCAGGCAGACCCTTGCTCACAGCGCAGGGGAGCTTGCCAACCCACGGGCGACTGCTGTGACACAGCTCCCTGCCAGCCTGTCCTCACTCAGCACAGGCTCGCATCAGCTGTGCTCTTGATACCCTCTCCAGATGAGATACATGGGTCATTGCCTCCTGCCCAAGAAGGAGACCCTGCTGTCTGGCAACAGCCTTCTGCTCAGGCACGCCAGCCAACAGCACTGGCAGACAAGGTCTGCCTGCTCCACTGTGTCAGGCAAGGCTTGCCTAGGCTGTAACAGCAAGGCCCTCACCCGCAGAACCAAGTGCCGAGACCCTGATGAATTGAGGGAGAGCAGAGGACATACCGCAAGGACAGACAGTTGTCTCGCAGAGAACTGCAATGTCCTTCCTGAAAGCATCGGGAGCAGAAACCTGTGGTTTCCCCGATTTCCTGCTGCCCCCTCGCTCCTCACCCGTTTGGGGATGGGTGCTTTTCCAAGTGTTTGTAAGCAGCCCACGCAGTGGGATAAGCCAGTTGCTAAGCCCCCCTGAAGAGCGAAGTGTGTGCAGGGGGAGTGTTGAGTTACTGCAGCCGGGAGCTGCTCCACGTGCTGCAAGTGGGAAACAATGGGATTTTATTCCCCAAGACGAGGGCTGCTGCATTATATCCCACAGAAAGGCACTTGCCTGTTTGTTAGCCTGCCTGTCAGAGCTCCACACTGATGGAAATGACAGCGTGCTGACACACTCTCTTAAGTTTCTCCCATGACCCCTCTGTATCAGGAGAATGTGCTAGCCTGCTTCCCCAGCCAACCTCCTTCCACCTGGTCATACATGCAAGCTGTATCAGCACGCTGTAGCACTTCATCTGCAGCCTCTAATCCAGCCCTACCCAATAAATCATCTTGCTGGGCCCCCCGCACGAGGAGCGTGTGTCAGGGCAGTGGGATGTCTGCCTGCTGTTGCTCTGCTTGTGTGTCAAGCGTGCAGCACGTGTTAAATATCTGACAATCCAACATTCTAGGTTATATCCCTCAGGATAAACGCCACGAGGATTAATGAGACTCCTCTACTAAAACAAAAGTTTTCCACAGTGACCTTTCCATGTTAATGCTCTTTAAAACCAGGGGTTGCATTTAGCACTTTATTTTTAGTGACTGCAACCCTCTTTTGCTATTGTTTGGAAATCTTGGCTCAGCCCCTGACTTGGCCATGCAACACAGGCTGAACACACTCCAAGTGTGGACATGGATACACCACAGAACAACAAGCAGTGTCCATAGCCAGGGGATCAGCAAACATCCCTGAAACAAGAATAAAGTAGGGAAATCGAGACTGATAGACCTGGATGGAAACCCTTGAAAGAGCATGGGATAATCCTTTGGGTCCCAGTCTCTGGGTTTCACCATCTGCCCTGGTTAAGACACTCTGAAGTTAATTTTATGTCAGTCCAGGGCATTTTGACAGAAAGCAAATGCTGGCAGCATGCCATTCCAGGATTGATCTTTTCACTGCATCAAGTTGCCCAAATGAGACTGAGTCGAATTCCCCTAAAAACAAAGTAGATACACATACTAAGAAATGGTTAAGTGGAGAAGCAGTCATTGAGCAGTCTAGAAAATGCTGTTTTATTCCACTCAGCTACCCAGGAATGAACCAGTTATGCATCCCAAGTGGTCTCTGTATGCAGTCAAAGGGCTCTGGCAGTCCAGGGCACACCACACCTCGAGTACTGTGCTTTCCCACAGGAACGGGCAGAGGAAGTGCTACTCCTACTATGTGACAGTGCCTCCTTGCCAAATCACTAGAAATCCTACATTTGAGAGGTTATGAGCTGGTGGGAAAGGAAAAAGCAAGGAGAGGAGGGTGTGATTAAAGCTCCATTAGCACCTATTCACAGCATTCAGTTTACCAACAAATCCTGTAGGCACAGGGGCTGCCAATACCAGTAACTGATAACGCTGTTTGTCTCTGCTGACAGCCACTCTTAATGGTCTCAGCAGCGTTCCCAGGGGAGTGACCGGGCAAATGAGCAAGAGCTCACTGCAGTTTCAATCTTTGCTAGCGCTGACCCTATTGGAAAGGGACGAGAGTTCACTCCAGCTCCCCTGGTAATGTACAGCACCACCGCAGCCTTCCCCTGGGACATCTCCCAGCATTTCCAAGCAAGAACCTGTTCTGTGTGAAGAAAAGCACAACTCCCAAGTGGGATTAAAACTTTGGACACTGAAGGCAGAGTCTTAACGTTCTCTGTTACTTTCCTGCACGATCAAAGCCTTACATTTCAGTCCAGCAACTTCATAATCTTCTTCCTCCTCCTCTTCCTCCTCAGCATCTGGTTCATCAGAAGCTTCCTCACCTTCTTCACCTTCCTCTTCAGCAGAATCCTCTGCATAGTTCCTAGAGCAAGACAGGTAAACACATTTGTTGTACCGGAGCCCGGGCATCAGAGGCCCTGGGCCTTCTGCACTGTTTGTTCACAGGCAGAGACTTGCTGACCACCTCCATGTAAAACATCCAGCCTCAGACTGAAGCAGCCTACTATATTTCAGAGAGGATCAAGTTGTAACTACAGCTAAAAGGGCACTTCCCAGGCTATCGTCTGAACATCTGGGCTGAAAATCCCCAACAGCTGAATCTGTCTATTTTTTGCTATTCTAGGCACCTTGACCACATGATAACTGATTTTAAGATTGTGATTGCTGTGCAATTACTCCTCCCTGAGAGGACGTGCTGCTGTTTTACCAATGTCTGCAGGCCTGGCCTGAGGAGTTTCGAAAGGGGGGCTTTTTGTTTCTGCTGAAATATTGTCCCATTATCTCCTTCCACACTCATGCCATTTGCGTGCCCACTATAGGGAACAGGCTTGGTTTAGTATTATTCACAGCTAAGCTTGTATTTACTAGTGAGCAGAGCATTGGGCTTCTTATGCGTTGATGTCAGAAGCCACAGAGACTCCCTGCCCAGGACAGTTGCAACTTCTTGCATGTGTCTGTTAAAGCACTCAAACAGTTACAAAACCAGGAAAACAAAACACAATGCATAGGCAAAAGGGGACAAAGGCAAAGCTGTTGTGGGAGTCTCAGTCCTCTGGAGAAAGAGGATCTTGAGCAGTAAAAGGAACAAGAATAAGCTTCCACAGTAGAGGCAGGGCAAAAGTGCTCCCAGGCCAGTGTTCTTCCCTGCCTCAGTGAGGGAGACGAGAGCAGCAAGCAAGTAACAAGATTACCCCACCTGATGGCTCTCATCCAGCAGCCAAGCAGCTTGCAGGTGACTCTGCCACATCAAAGGAACTAAGATCTCAGGCTAGGGCAGCTGCACTGTAGCCCTGTCATTTTTGTCCAGGCCAGATGAACTCTTAAATGGTGCCCAGGGAGTAAGTAATACTCTTAAGGCTGTACACCACCTGCACGTTAGTATGCCTCTTATTGTGCTGCTGCTCTGGAAGGGAGGATCTGTTTGTTGCCTACTTATGCTTCAGATGCCATTTGATAACCTCACTTGCTGATGAGTGGGTAGATGCAGCATAGTAGAGGACAAACATTGTAAACAGAAAAATACATCCGGCATACATTTAACTTTCAGCTCGCAGTTCAAAAGACTTTTCAACCCGTTGCTGTCAGGAGGGAACTATAATTTCTGCTGCACAGAACAACTTTGATTCCTCCTCAAATCATGTTCCCTCTGTAGCTCTATAAGGACTCCTGCCTTGCTAAGGTTTATCAGGTCCAGAAAACTATCAGAGTGGCATTTTGTAGCCTGATTTTCAGTAGCACAGCAGGGGCTGAGCCCGCAGTAGCATCTGCTCTACCTTGACAAGAACATGACAGTAACAGTACAGTGGACTACACAGCTGCGGTGCTACCGGCTATGCTCCCATGAAAAAGCAACCCAACTGTCTGCTCAGTCAAAGAAAACAGCAGCCCTTAGCATGTCCAATGTTAGTTGTTTTGTGCATGTTTTCACTATCACACCTAAGTTATTTATTAAAACTCCTAAAGTTGTCATGGCTCAGTACAGCACACCTGTGTTGAAGTTACAACCAGAAAAAATTGCTTTTCTATTGTGCCGGTGCCACTGAGTTAACTTGGCTATTTCCAGCCTTAAAAGGGGCTCTGTTTCAGGCTGCTTTGGTCACCTTGTGGAAGCATGGCTAGAACTGCGCATCAGTGGCAATGCGAAGGCAAGGGGGGGTCACTCACCTGCCCCGTGAGCTGCGCCTGGCAGTAGCGGGCTGACACGCCGGGCACTGCCATTCACCATCTGGTATCTCATAGAGCGCCGGCCTCAGACAGAACAGGTGGAAGGCTTTGTTGCACTCGTCGCACAAGATCAGCTTGTCATCCTCACCTAGGAGAGGGCAACTTACTTGTAACTGAGTGCCGCAGCCTTGCTCAACCTGAGAAGCAGAAGCTGCTGCAGTGCTGGAGGTCAGGACAAAGCAGGAGAAAGATGCTAAGTCCCCTCTGGCAGCAGGGACCCTTCCTTCTCATTTCCACCACTGCAGTGGAAACCAGCAGCATTTAAAAACAAACAAACAAAACAATGCAAAGTCCCTTGCCCTGCAAAGGTTTCATTTGAGGCAAAGATAGAAACCTGCCAGATAGGTTCCGTCCAGGCTAAATCTCAGGCCAAACACAGGGAAAGAGAAGTTTGCTGCAGCGATGCCCAAGAGCCTAGCAAGAAGCTGTGAAGGCAGCTATTCTTATTCTAGCCTCAATCTGGTCAACCTGCACAGCATCTTCTTTCTACTTAAGGTAGCAAGCCTACAAAGAAAATCAGTATGCAGAATTAGTCTCTCTGTGCTTCTCACTGAGGCAGGGAAACGGGGAGACAGTCCCGAGCCAGCTATTTCATTTACTGAAGAGGAAAAAAAGAAAGCACAGAGAGCTTGCCAGCTTCTCTAGCATCCTAGTTCTTAAGTTCTGTGAAATTATAATCTGTTAGTCTCAGGTGAGCACCCTATTACAACTGCCTAGAATCCCCTCTCAGTAGGAGATAGGACAAGTTTTTGCATTGGTTTGAGGCTCCACAGTGAATGTTGCACCAGTTCAGCCCTTATTTCTTCAAAGAGGTGGATGGCATAGCCTTCTGGTAAACAAAAGTGGCCCAGTGTTCCCCCAGAGGTCTGTCTGCCCTCATTTCCCACTAGTGTTTCAGCAAATAGAAAGTGAGACAAAAAGCACACGATGAGGCAGAATGTACTACCAAGCTCTTTCCTCCAGGCTTCCATCAAAAGTAGAGGTTATGGCAGAACAAATACTAGCACTCCGACACTGGTGACATGCCTTCTACTTCTCCTGCAAGACTCTAAAGCTCTTCATCCTACAGTGCGTACAGAGAAAGTGGCCCCTTGTCAACTTTCTGGTTACTTCCCCAGCCTTAACAGAGCAGCGGCCAAAGGCTTGTAGCTTAATTCCTCTGCTCTCACACAAGAGGCAGTTTGCTTCTTCCAGCTCATCGAGCAGTTCTACTCCCACTCTGGCCTCAAAGTAGCACCATCCCACCTCACTCTCTCCCATTTGGCTACATAGGATAACGACCTTCCCACCCTCTCCTTGCTCATTCCTTCTGTAAAAGATGGGATTAACTGAGACCCAAAGACCATTCCAACTCAAAAAAGAAACCAGGGAATGGACAGTGGCACAAGCACTCCCAGAAGGATTTGTGTTCAAGTACTCTAAATATCCAAGGGAGAGCAGCTCTCCAATGTTCTGCAAGACTGTGTCCTGGTTTCGTAAGAACGGTTTATTGGAGTCAGGGTCAAATGCTTCTGTGAGATCAATGCTTCTGACTGTAAATCCTGACGTTCAAAACTCAAAATACAGCCAAAGACGGAGTGACAGACTACAAGGGCATGTTGCCTAAGCAGGGCATGGAGAGGTGACAGCGTCCGACTGTTACGCAGGCGTGGGGCAGGAATGCATACCTTTCTTGCGACACACTTTGCATCTGGCATTCTCTGCCGACATATCCCACTTGATACAGGCATCCAGCATCCCGAGCAGCACGTGCATACGGGAGAAGGTCTGGGCCTCACGGATTGCTGTCTTCCACTTCTCCATGGCTGAAGCAACCTGCAGACAGACCTAACAACTTACAACGAAGCACACAGACACAGCTCGCTACAGTCTGAAGATGTTTTTATATCCTTTAGCTGGGGCCCTTAATAACCAAAGCTCAACTCTGTATTTCTTTGCTTCCATACAGCCTCAGCAGTCCTACTTGTGGTTTATCCATAACCAGCCTCACTGGATCAGACAGTTTGTTCATAACAGTAGAGCCTTTTTGCATTTCACAGCCAGGCTGAAACAACCTATGTGAACTCCACTAAACTCTTGCTCTGAAAGTCTAACCCAAATAATCATCAGGCTAAGAAAATAAAAGGCAGAAATCTAGCACTGTAAAATGCAGGATGAAAGTCAGGCGACAGCTGGCAACGCCACTTGAGCAGGGTGGATGGGAGCAGCCTGTGCTGCCCTCCAGCGGGTACTGCAGACACTGGGGACCATCAGCAAGACCCGCAGCACGCTTGGTCCTCCCAGTCCTCTGAGCTGCTCAGCTGGCAGAGGGGACCGTTTCACCAGCAACAATCAGATTTGACAGGCAAAGCATTTGGAGCCCCAAATATGAAACCAGCCGCTTTCCTGAGACAAGATGACCTCAGCACATGTGACACCCCAGAATTAGCTGCAAGTGAGGATGAAAGCATTAAACCCAAGATTTGCACCAACGCAACTGCTGGAGTCTGCACATAGCAAGCCACATGCGAAATCTCGAACTCAGCTCTGGAGGTTTAGAATAAACGTTGCGGTAAATCGGAAATGCACCAGAACAGAGGAGTAATCCAGAGCCACCGCATGTTCAACTCCAATGTTAATCCTTTGCTTTACAACAATGAGGTGATGGCCTAGACATGACAGGGACATAATAGGACTCAAGTTAATGTTCTTCTACCCCAGGAGAATGAAAAAACAAACAGTGAAGCGTCAGATGGGAAAATCTGAACTCTGCAGCTGACAGCAATTTGGGAGCCAAACAAAACCCAGGATTTTTGCAGAGTTGCACATTCTCCTCCCACTGAATTTGAGGAAGCACAGCATATATTAGATGCTTGGAAAAAAACACACAAGCTGTTCTAAAATGCCAACATCCTTGCTGCCATTGCTAGTATGGAACCTGGAGCCCAAGACATTCAAGACAAACGGAAACCTGCACAGCCCACTGTGGCAGATTACACAGCGCTGTGCTATTTCTTTGCAGAACATTGTTGAGGTGCTTCACATACTGTGTGATTGATTTTCCAAGTAACTGTTCCATGGGTTTTGCTGTTAACATACTGGGTAACTGCTGGGCCAAGATAAATCTGCAAAAGCTGTTGGCAAGTTTTGCTCAGATTTTTTTCTCCCCAAGCCTGTGGAATTTAACAAGATTTTTAGCCTTGCTTCCCAAGCATCATAAGACTATGGCATTTTAGCAGTACCATTATCAAGGGAGTTCAGACTGCCAAGCAGGCAAAACAGGAGACTGAAAGAAGTTACTTAAATACCCTCCTGACTGTAGAGGAGCAGGGAAAACAAAAAAAACCCTAAGAAAATACTAAAGTCCTCAGTCCCATTTCAACTGACAGAAAACGCCTGCTTTGGTAAAGGTGGCCAAACCTCCAGGTAGCAAGGGTCTCATCTGGTATCCTAAGATGACAGAAATCCCTCTGAGCAGCTGAAACAGTAATTGTTTGGTTGTGAAGCTAGTATGTGAGGCATTGTCTGCAGGTGAAGAGTGCCCCCTCCCAGCCTTTTCCCCTGCCAACAGGGCTGATGGCAAGCAGGAGGAGTGGGTAACCTACCCATGCCCTTCGCGTTGCTCATGCAGTTGTGCCACACTGCTGCGCTGCCATATTCCCTGTTCTGGGACAGTCCAGAGTGCTACCACCGCTGGAAATGGGCACTTTTGCACAAACACAGAGACAAGACTGATTTTCAGAAACAGCCAGACACCAGGTCTACATTACAATCTTTTGCCACTCAGCAGTGTGATTCTAGCTATGTAGCTGAGCCAGCAAGAACCCTTAGTATAGACAATTATGTCAGCAAACGGGAGCTTATTAAGCCATAACTTGTTTCTCACAGGAAAATTGAGACATAACCATACCGCAGGACTGCAATTTCACTCGTATAGTCTGTAAGTACATTAAGTGTATTTTTCCAGTATGGCTGTGCTGTATATTACCTGCTATGTACTCTCAGTGCAGTTCTGGCTCTAAAAGACTTCATAAATCTTGGCCAATGCAAGAGATTTGTCTTTAAAGCCTAGCAGTCATTTTTTTTAAATTGGATAACTGTATCTAAGATCTGGGCTGCTCTTGCAAGGTCATCTGCAAAGGTTTTCTGCTTTGGCAGAAGGAAAGCTCATTCCAGATAAACTGAGGCAAAAAAAAAAAACCCAAACAAAACCCAAGCCCCAAACCCAAACATACCAACAAACGAACCCAAAAACCCAACAAAGAAGTTTAACATTGCTTGCACCACCAGAAATGTCTAGAAAACTTCGAGCCAGATACAGAAGGCACTGCACTACACAAATAAATGCTCCAGAGACGTTGTACAACAGAAAAGCCAGTGCTCTGGAGGGAGACCTGCACAACCACACACTGGCAATATTAAAATCTGTGCTCATACACCTATAAGGCTGAGCTGTTCAGCTGAGTATGCAGTCACATACACACACCCAGACAAACTGGGTAACACTAGAAAAAGATTCAAAGTTAGTTATGATTACAAGCCCAACAACATTCAGAAATCCTACTGTTCCAGCTGGTTTACAGAGGAGAAAGTACAAAGGGGGATGTTGCAGCCACACCGAGCACTAAGTCCAACCAGGCTGCTGTAGCTGAGAGTTCTGCAACTGCTAGAACAAAGCACGCTACAGAAGCCTGGCCTTGCTGTAACGAACAGTGCTCCATAACCCTGTCAGTAAGAGAGCAACGCTCCAAGGTAGAATGGAGAAACTAACCAAACATGATCAAAATGGCTCAGGCTTCAGGCAAATAAAAGCTTGGGGTTTAAATCTGATATAGCTTTAGCAATAGTAGAGAAGTGACCAGAGTTCAAATACAGAGCTCACGCTGCTGAATTACCACCCATTTAGATATTGTAGTAAATCTGATGTTACCCTTAAAGTGTGCCCTACCTATAACCCTTATGGTTATAGCTGCAAGACACAGGAGAGTAAGGCATGACATGGTGTTACTGCAGATACAGAAAATGTGATGACCCAGGTCTTTTTTGTCCCAGACATAACTGATTTTCACAGCTCTGTACCCTGCTGATGGCTTTTAGGATAAGGTAGCCTGCTATTCCCTTTCCACTAAGGACTGGAAGATTCAAAGTCAGCAAAGTTTAAATACTTCAGGACAGCTGGGAAATGTGAAAATTTCTAGGGCCTATCCAAATATCCTGCTAACATGGCAATGCCACAGCACAGCAAAGACTTCATGTTCAGCATACACTGACAGGAGCTTTAAACAAAAAAACACCCCAAACCCCACAACCCAGCACCAGCCAAGCATCTTGTATTTCTTTTTTAAGTTGGGAATTTCAAATGCTTCAGTTGATCCAATTCTGATCTTGCTACTTCTGCTGAAGTCAGTGATCAATCAGGGCAGAGCACTTTGAAGGCGGCAGTGGGGAAGGTCCTTTTGTGGGCCACTAATCTCCCATTCAACCCAGTGCATAGAAACTGCCCCCAGGCACCAGTATCTCTCTTAGGATGAGACACTGGTAGAGCTGAACTGCCTGTAGGACCCCACCAAATCCTCCACAGCTCTTCTCCATCCCTTCCAAGCTTTGATTTGGAAGGCTGTGTATCTACCCTCACAGTACTACTTTTCTACTGACAGACAGGTCCAGACAAGCTGTATGCAGTCCACAGTTTGACATCTTTGGGTGTCTCCATCCATACGATGATATTTACCTGAACCTAACTCCCTTGCAGTCACCAAAATCTGCCATGTCTCTTGTCTTTATGGATCAAAGGCATTAAGCCACCATCAGTCTTCTCTGATGGATACAACACCTGTTAAGTACTCTAAAAATGCCCCCAATATGCTTTAATAAAAGTACCCAACTTGTGTGAGGAACTACATGAAAGAAGACTTGACCATTTCCTGTTCATAGAGAGAAAATTAACTGCGATTCCACAGTAGGATTTTAATTTTGCCAATACCTTTACTCTTAAAAATAACCAGGGAACACCTGCTCACATGAATGACAAAATCCCTAAACTCTAAACTTGGAATGGGGAGAAGCTGCTCAGGATTTAGTACCCGATCAAGTGTATTGTCCCTGCTCAGAGAGTTTTATTTTAAGACCGATACAGAGTCCTGAATTGAACAATACCTTAGCTTCTTCTGCCATTTTCTTATCTTCATCTATCTCCTCAGCCTTGGCAGTGTAGTCTTCTCCTTGATGTTTCCTTCTCTTCTGCTTGGGGGCCATGAAACCTTGCAGAAACTTCTTAACAACACCAGCTTGGAGTGCAATCACACAGTCTCCAAAATCCTTCAAGCTCTCCAGTGAGTACACCTGTTTGGAAGAGGGTATGATCACGTAACGATTGGGCATTATGCTCTGTGCTGTTTGAGGTGGGTCTGTCCTGCAAATGGATACATGTGATACTTAATGCAGTGCTGTTATTCCATACTTAATTATGGAATCAGCATATTGCTGCTGCTTCTGCTAGAGCTCATACATAGCTGATGGTCATGCATAGAACCACTCAGGAAAAAAAAAATTGTACCTTAAAAAAAACCAAACCAAAAACCCAAACCCGAAATACCAACCCCCCCAAAACCCAAATCCACGATGATCAAGCACTAAGCCATTCTTCCACTCCTTCAGTGACTTCACTTCACCCCTCATTTTACCACTTATGGTCTCATCTACATGGGGAAGTCTCTGCAGTGACTCAGGATGCAGCTTAAACAGAGCTTTAACCATACCAGGCCAGCCAACGTCATCCTTTGGTAGGAGGAGCATGCACTGGTCACAGGCGTGTGTACCCTACCCACACCAGCCAGCTTTATCCCTTCCCGAGGACACTCACTTGACCAGTAATGCTTGTGCGAGTTAGGCTGAACCAGCCAGAGCAGTGAAAATGCACACTTCAGTTCACTGCTCAGTTACTTCCTTATGCTGACATACCCATGAACAGAACGTCCTCTAGGTCCAGGAATTGGGACACAATCATTATCCCCAGCCTAAAGTGGTCTGAATTTATGCAGGGAAAAAACCCCTAAACCCCTCCCAAAACAAAAAACTGCTGTCTCAACAAGACATGCTGGCTTTGATGCGGAAGCTAAAAATCAGCTACAAAGAATTCTGCTAATGCTCCATACCTAAGTCTGCCACCAGATGAAGGAAATTGGACAATTTAACAGTTGTGCAGGACACCTAGCTCCAACATTATGACCTGCCTACTCCAAAAGGACCTCAAGCCAGCAGCTCCGTGATCTTGAAATAATAGTTTAGAAAGAGAGGACACAAGAGAAAACAGATTTTCCTGATCCTCTTTGTCTGAGGGGAATAAAAAACCCAAGGCCTTCCATAGAAAGTACCAGCTTGTGCTTGTCTTGCTCGGTACTACTTTGCCTACTCACTTTTGCTTCATATTCTGGTGTCACATCAACATATCCCAGGCCTCCTTTTTGCAGGCGAGTTGCAACCTCAATTAGATCACTTCGGAGGTAGTTCAGCAGTTCCTGGTTGCCATCACAGGATTTGAGGCCCAAGTTCTGTTTCCGAGCCAAATGGATAGAATGTGTGATGTCCTGATACCTGGAAAGTCAAAACCAACCTTTGAACACACGCAGGCCAGTGCCCTGGGAGCAGTGTGGGCAGCGGGGCAGGAATGGTATCCATCGTGATCTACATGCTCCAGCAGTGCAGGACATGCTTTGAAAGACACTTGAAAGCACGTGGTAGCTCTGGCTCTGTGAGTGAAACAGCACTGCTTCTGTTTCCAGTTGCAAGGAGCAATTTAAAGACTGACAGACCCTCTTCACAGTTTAGATCATTACTTATCAAGAACCTGCAGTTACTGCCCAAGAACAACATTTTCTTATCATCAATAGCCTCCCCTCTTCAGCATAGATCAAAGCAAAGTGCAGAATGCTGCCCCAGGAACAGAAAGGCTTGCTGTGACGAGGATGCGCTTTGACTTTGAGAAGGCACACAGAGGAATAAAAAAGAGCAGGCTCACCTTTTCTCCAGACGCTCCCTTAGCTGGCTCTCTCTCACACCTTGTGGGTGCAGGCAATCCAGCAGCTCGTCCAAATCCTTCTGACTGTCACAGAGAAACCTGAAAGATATAACACACACCAAGATCAGCTAATGTATCTCTGTGGCAAGATAATTCCTTCTTCTAAATAGTTCACAAGCATTAGTAGGCAGGGATGACAAGTAACCTATGTCCCAACCCCATGGAGCAAGATGAAACACTTCCAGTAATGCTGGCATAAGCAATCTGACTCAGATTGGCCTCATTTTAAGGTCCCCAAATGTAGCCAATTCCAGGGCAAGAAAAATAAAAACAAAATAAACACAGAACTGATTTATAGATTTTTCCCCACTAAGTTTATTAAAACATTGGCATTTGAATTTAGTCATCTACCCCAGGGATTAGATTCACTAAGTTGCAGTCAGTTTAAGTAACCTGAACGTCATTTTAGATGCACTAGAAAAGATTAACATGCTATGCACCGCATAGCATGGCAATTTAATCACTCTTTCTGCAGAGCCTTCAACTTCTTTCATTAACCCAAAAGTCTCTAGATTAACAAAGGGTATGTCCTGTCTTACACCACAACCACTCATGAGGTCGATTCGTAATTGTGAGGGCTATGCCCTCTGCAAGCGTCGAAGTCCTCCTGTCTAAGAAGCTCGCCTTAACTTGAAAGCTCAGATGCAGTATGTCAAAACCATGTTAATTAGCTTTAAACCCTTCTACTCCTTCAGGACAGCAATGGTAATCGGGAGTTAGCTGAATCTGAAAGGGGAAATCTTCTGCAGAGTTCTCTACCCAAGGCATTCCCTGCAATTCCAGAGTACAATCAAGTTTTAATGCTGGGCTGTAGATTCAAACTAGCTTTGAGACAGCCTGAAATTCCTCTCTTTTCCAACTCCATTCTAGGATGCCATGGAGCCTCCTCACCTGATGGGGGCAGGGATTCAATCTGACCTTCAGACTCGTTTACGAAAATAAGACTAATTGCATATCTTCTAGAAGAGGATTGCTCCTCAGAAGAGGGAAGTGAGCAAACAGCAAAATCAACCTTATATGGAAGCAACTGCAAAGGACCACTGTGTGATCCTTACCAGCCACGGAGAAGACTCCAGATCTCATTTTTCTTCTTTGGCACAATCTCAGATGAACCAAGCAACAGCTAGAGAAAGATACTGTTCTGTCTCCTCTTAGAATAACAGTATCCGCAATGCTTATTTTTCTGGCAGAAATACTTACTAAATACCACATCTGAAAAGAAAATATTTCAGAGCTCTAGTATGCTCATATTGGGGGAATGGCCTCACAATTTGCGTTCAGTTAGTAAACCAATTCCTCTAATAAAACATAGGATCAATCATTTAAAAATGGAAGAAAAATAGTTTCTTGCCAGTCACCTGCTTCAGTTTACTCCAACCATGTGGAGCATCCTCACTTTGCACACTGAGACCAAATCTTTTGGCCACCACTACCCTCTGCACACCCTCCCTGCGAGAAACAGGGCAGTGCAACTCCAACTATCTTTCACCCGCTCCAGCCTAGCACAGGCACTTCAAAAGCAGGAGTGATTAAGGGCTGGTCATGGGACCCAGCAGGCATTCACGTAAACCTGTAACAACATAACTTGTGTCTTTTCCTTATAGATGCCACTTCCGGTGACTAATGAGCATTCCTGCATTCACTGGAAGGTCTACAGACCGACCACTGCAAGGACTAGCATTTCTAAGTCTAGTGGACTTCTGCTAAAGAAAGAGAAATTTCTCTAGAATATTTGCTATCAAATTGCTCCCAAATCCTTGGGGCAAATATTGGGAATGGTCCTAAGCCATATTTCAGTATGAAGAATCTGTCACAATATGGGAATGGCATAAACCAAGCTTCAAAACAGTTGCCCTGCATATACCCAGCAGAGGACTGTTTGAGGCACGCTGAGAAGGTTGCCTAGGTCATGATGAAACATCAGTCACTGCTGGTGATAGACCATGGGATCCGAGACCATCATGCCCAAGCTTTCTCAGCTTTCCCCCATGGCTGCGAATCTAAGGGGGGGGGAATTCCCCGCACAGTTTTGTCTTACTGTAAATAATGGAAGTGCACTGTAAACAGTATGTGGCACTTGGATTCTCCAGTGTTATGTAGCCTGGGGAAAGACAACACAGGCTGCTGGCCAGCATGAGAAAGCAGATTTCAGCCTTTTAAGCAAGCTAGGGATAAGCCCTGGCACAACTTTGTTCCTGCTGAAAAGGAAATAGGACAGGGAAGGGAGAACATCTGCAACAGGTACTTGAATCTTCCCAATTTGCCCTAAGAGCAAGAGCTGGGATTTCTAGGAGAGGGAACTGTTTTACATCAGTTTGAACCAAAACGTGCAAAATATAAACATCAAAGAGGTACCTGTGTTAGCTCGACTGGTGACACCTTGCTGCACTCCCTGCTACCTGAAAGAACCATCTGCACCTCCAACTAGGGCTCAACCAGCACGAGGCTGAGAGCATGGATATGCTAAGACAGGGCTGACATTTTAAACAGGGGAGGCAACAGGGCTATGAGCTTGTGGGTCCTGGTAAGAGGGAGGGGAAGGCACTTCCTGCAGCCTGACACTGAACTTAATAATACAATCCAGAGTGATACGAAAGATGCCTTTAGGAGAGTCAAAACCAGACGGAGGTCTTCAAAATGACCTTAAAGGGGGAAGTCCTGACTGGGGTAAGGGCTTCCCGCATCCCTAAATAACAGCCTAGATTCTTCTCTTACATTTCTGGCAGCACGCGCCAGCAGACTGGTCAGCAATCAAAACAGAAGGGACAAATGGCACAAGCAGCAAGTCAAAAGAGCTCTCAGTATGCACTCGGGCTAAATATTCCTACCTGCTCTCAGGCTACAGACTGCGAAGGACAGAGGAAGGTAGAAAACCTGGACTGCAGGCTAGGGAATGAAGAAATCAAGAGGACAACATCTAGAGGAGCCCAGGATCAGTACCTGCTCTGGAGGGCTGGTGGAAACAGGGGAACTCCATCTGTAGAATATAGGCGTGAGAATGGAGTCTGTCATCACCCACTCATGGTTAACTCAAATTGTCTGCTGAGGGGACCCGCCATACCATGATGTATTCCTAATAGATGAAGAACAACGGGAGTTACTCTGCAGAGATGCCACTTTCCAAAATTCAACTGCTTTCTGACCAGGGTGAGGAGGAAGTCTCCTGCATCCTAATATACTGCAAAGGCTGTGATTAACCCGTGGTTCTTGCAGGGAAGACCAGTATGGGCACAGCTCCTGAAGCACTATGGTACGGACAAAAGACTTTTTCAGGGACCATGTGCCCAGAAGCTTTAAACAGGGAGATTTTTTAATCAGCATCAACATCAATGAAAGTGGTGCACAGTGTTAGAAATGGGACTGGTCCATCTGTCTGGAGGAAACAGAAGTAACCAAGCATTTATGATTCTGAATGAGAACAATGATTCAGCCTCTGCACCTTAGGACAGAACACTGGGCCCTCTTCTTTTTGGAGACAAAGTACTGAGAGCAGAAACCACTTCCATGAGATGCTGTTTCTGTAGCTCCTGGCAGAAACATGGTATTTATTTCTCCTTTTGTCAATGTCCTACCAACTCCCATCCTCAAGGAGAAGAGGGGCAGGACTGTGAAATACAACCATCCACGAGGTTAATTTGGTGTTCATTTCAAAGTCTCATTGCTCTAGATTATAAAAGGGTAAAACTAAAGAAGCTCTATGCGCACTGTGAGGCTATGCTCAATCCCATGTTAGGCATACGACTAGGAAAAAGAGACAGAAGGCAGGAGTTAAAGCAGAACACAAAAAAATAGAACTCCCTATGCACCACATGCTAACATTATGAGCTATAGATGAACAAGTCCTTGTATCCAAACAACAGGGGGTGTAGATATCCAAGGACTTCAGCATGGCCTCAGGATTCCTCAGGGTGTGCAAGGACAATGTGCAAAATGCAGGCAAGGAGGAGACTCTTCCATAACCATCTATGCTCACAGGAGTCCTTGAGATTGGAGAAATCAATGGCAATGGCCACAGACGAAGATACAGTAACAGGAATATGGATTTCCTTAGAAGGGACATTCTAGTTACTGGCTCTCCCCTGAAATAAATGCTCTTGGATTGTCACTTTTTGTGGAAGCTTACCTGTACATGGAGACAGCTGTCAGATAGGTACTTAGCAAACAGGCTCTTTGCAGCTCTAGAGCTTTAAAGAAAAGTCAGCTGAGGAAGCTTACTGCTTATCTGTGGAAATGGCTTTAGGTGGCCCTGTCAGTTAGGAGAAAGTCATGCAGACAGCACAGAAGAATGCTAAATTGGAAGCAGTTACATTTTCTTTGAAAAGCTGCCATCGTGCCCCCTGCTCACTTCAAGGGCAGGAAGGCCTACACCTGGCTCAGATCTGCCATTTGCGTTGCTTTACTTCGACATCCTGACACCGCCAACCATGCACACAGGCGTGGATCCTCAGTAAAAGGATCAGCAAGCACTGTGGCTGCTAACAGTCCTTCCTAGCAGGTACCAAAAGGGGCAGAAATCAAAGAGCCGGGCCAAAACAAAATCCCACCCAGCTCAGTATCTTATTTCTGAGTGGCAAAAGGGCAGAGCAGGCATGCAATGACATTTCATCTACCCACCCCTCTAGATTTTAGCATCTGCTGGTTTGAGGACTTCCTTGTGTGCCAGGACAAGAACCTTTGTGCTTAATGCTCCTCCGTGAACTCCTCTCTCAGTGATTTGTCCAACCGGTGCTTTGAACGGGTACAAATTTGAAGATCCACAGCAGCTGGTAGCAGTGAGTTGCATACAAACTGCCATTTGCTAGCTTGATTTCCTGATCCCTTTCTTCTGTATCAAAAGAAAATCCTCTTTCTTTAGGAAGCTTCCCCATTCTCCTCTAGCATTACCCTCCATCTCCCTGCTGAACATACAAATTAGAGTATTTCCGTAATTTGTTTTGTATTTCTTAGCCAATCATTCCCTTATTCGAAGAGCTTCCCTCTTACCCTAAGGCAGGCCTGTAACAATAGATCTGACCTCAGTACCAGGGAAGATTATGGAGAGGTTCATC
>BOSO01001906.1:0-112095 GCA_018403395.1 Gorsachius goisagi
ATTCTAGTAAAACTCTTAAACTGTTCTGTTTTATAATGTTTCAAAACTAGAGGAAGTTTGCAATTTATTTCTCTTCAGTAACTTTTTATGTGCAAAGCATACATATATGCTGCAGAAAAGTGTCGCATGTTTGGAGTAAAAGATTGTATTTCATATATGCTGCAGCTGAAGATACTTGTTTGAGCCAGCTATATAGTTTTTTATACTACTCTTGTGTATAATTGCTAAGTATTGCTACAGTTCATCTAACTCAGCAACCTAATATGTTTTTAGGTTAAGACTTCCAGAAGATCTGTAGCATATGTGTATGCCCACTGATATCTGTTAACATTTCAGATTGTCTCTCTAAAATAGACAGTAACCCTTATTGCAGGACAATAAGCAAAAAGCTACTGCTTACCTTGAAGTGCATATTAACTGTCAGTAAATAGACTCTGTTGTCTGATTTCTACTTCCATTTTCTGATTTCTGCTTCTGTTTAATATTTGATTAACTTATCTGGAGCTTCACAGCAGGTTAGTAAACTGGGAAAAGAATTTCCATCTTCAGAATCTCTGTCATCAACCTGTCTTTAGGCAGGGCCTGTGTGGACTATCAAAGTGTTAAAATATGTTGGAAAGGAAATTAAATAAACTTCCCCTCTCAAAGTGAAATTTGTTTTAGTGGGATTCAGAAAATCTCCAACTTGTCCAGATTAACAATGTTGTTATTCTGTCACATTGAGAGAATGTATGAAAGCAGCTTCTTGGAAGCTATTTCATTTTTTCAAATAAAAATTGCTTCGTAGTAAAGATGAAGAGCATAAAAATGATAAATTCCTCACATTCTCCAACCCCTCCTCCCCGCCCCGCCATCCCTTGCTCAGCCATATGTTTCTTGGTTTGTGTTGGTTTTTGGGGGTTTTTTTTGGTTGGTGGTTTTTTTTTTTTTTCTGAATTCAGGTACTTACTTGAAAAGAAAACAAACCCCCAAATAGTTTTCTTTTCTTCTCTGCAGCACCCCACACAACTGGGTCTTGGAAGCTAGGAACATTCTGCAAATGTGCCTGGAATCAAGCACATTATGTTATTCAATATCTGTCCTGTTGGGTGTGGAAAGGATTTGTTCTGTTACTGAACAGCTGGGAAGGGGTTGCTCAGTAACCAGAATGTCCCCAGCACTACACTCTGATTTAGGGCTTCTGATCAGCTAACTTGTAGAGCATTTCTATTCTGGACTTCCTTCTTCTGGCAATGATTCTGAGATCCTAACCACAGAAAGTGGTGAGGATTACAACTTAAAATTTCACATATTTTGGCATCTTATTTCTGGCCTTCTAAGTTAATACTTTTTTTAGTTTCTGACTCTTGAAGGTTACAGTAATTTCTAGAAGTTATATATTGTGTCCACAGTCACTTGCAAGTGATCTGACAATTCTTGGTTTTCCATTTCCATAAGAATTAAATTAAATTCATCAGCATTACATTTGCTATTATTAAGGTAACTGTCTTCATTACTTCTTTCAGAAGAATGCGTGGAAGATGTTTGCTTTCAAAATTAATGAGGAACTTCATTCTTCACTGTGCAGCAGTAGCCTTGTTCTCTTCCCCTGTACCTCTCCCTCCTCCCATTTAAGTTTAGTAGAAGTCTTTTAGGAGTCTTACAGCCTTGTAAAGCAAAAGGTGCTCCAAGTAGAAAACATGAAGCAGAAGCGACAGCCTCCTGAGTGTGGTTGAATTGTTTAACAGAGGATAATACCATTAAAGCATGTAGTATCAGCACTTTACTACCTTGAGATTTAACACCCAACTAGAAGTCACATTTTAGACTTCCTGTAGGGAAGAGGTAAAGGAAATGCACACATTGGTTCATACTTTTCTCCTTTTAAAGTGAACTTAGTAATCCTAAGGGCTAGAATAATTTTCTGAAACATATTAAGGCTCTTCTCTTTTTGAAGTCTTACTCCATGTGATATATAAGGAGAATTGGATGTTAAGTACAAAGCTTTAGTGTTTTATGGTTTGGTTTGGGTTTGTTTGTTGTTTGGTTTTTTTTAATTGAAAGTGAAATAATGCTCTTGTATGAGTGACATTGAGTCTGCCATCTGAAGTACACGTCCAGTAGATAAAGCTCGTGGATGTTTTCATATTGAGAATACTTTTATGTTTATTTCCAACTGCTTTTGACCTTCTTACTGAACAACTAAGATTCTGTGGTGTTCCTGTGTGGTAGGGAGATGCTTAGACATGATCAGTGTGTTTCATGGAGTGTGCCCAGTTCTGGCTAATATTAAGGGGAATAAGGGAAAGAAAGAACTGAAGGAAATATAAATTCCCTTAAGTGTAACTACCTGAAGTCCTAGCCAATTAATCTTCAATTAAAGCAGTTGTTAATATAGGAAAAAATAGTGGTGTTTTTTCTTCAGGTTTGTATAGATTAAAAGCAGGACAGGGAAGTCTAGTTACTACCCCCTTGAGTCTTTTCTTTCCAGACTATCAGCTGATACAAGAACCAGAGCTTTGTAATCAGGAACTTGCAAGTTAGAAGTGATAGAAACAGGTTCTTTGTCCTTAGGCCAGCTACTAACTCACTGGTTTTGTCCAAAGTTAGTAAAGCTTTGCATGTATTTAGTCTATAGATGAAGATCGTCAAAGTTTTATGAAATAATTGAAACATGGGTTTTATGAAGGATTTGGATTGTTCTCTAAAACCTAATTAGTGCCACTGAGGTGTGTTTCTCTTTGAAGCGTTCTTAACGATTGAAGTGCAACGTTATGTAAGAAGGGCACCTTTTTCAGCCAGAAGCCAACCTTCTATTTGCAGTTTGCCTTGTGTGATGACCTAAGTTAAAAATAAGTCTTATTAGCAATGCATAACTGTTCCATTTATGAGTTTGGAGAGCGTTCTTCCGATAGCATTAGTAAAATTTACTGATTGTATTTGGTTATCTTTATTGGGTTAATGAGGTAGCCCAAAATACAATATATAGTCTCTGGGCTTTCAGTATTTATTTGTGAGTGTGAAGTGTACAAAATTACGTATATCCCTCTCTGGAAAATACAAACTAAATTTGTAAGCTACTGACTTTGTAAATGGAATTTATCCAAACGCTTCATCTGAAATTAGTTAGGCTGCAACCTACAAAATTAAATGTAAAAAGTGTAATTTTTATGAATTAGTTTATTTAAAATAAAACCCTCTCTAGCTGTGCCTGAATGACTGTGTTGGTTAAGTATCTTGACTGTGTTAGTAGGAAAGCCACAGATTTCCAGGATAAATAAAACATCACTGCTGACACTCCATTAACCACTTTGATGAGTATGTTGGCTTAATATCTTGAGTGAAGGTGTATCTTTTGATCTTTTTCTCATTTTATTTGCAACTTTTCTGTAAAAAAAAAAAAAACCAACGATTTGAGTTTGTCCTTTTCTTTTTATGGATCCCGGTTTTTTTACTACAGTTGTGAACTGTGTGTTGGTATTATAATGCTACTATTGTAGGACTTTGGTCTCAAATGTGCCATGGGGCTATGCAGATCTGTTTTTATGAATTAAATGGCAGAACTGAAGAAAACATTGTGGAGGCAGCCAGTGAGTCCTAACTTGGTCCTGCTGAGTTATTTGCAGTGGACTATGCTCTCATTACGTTTTTTGTGCCTTTTTTAACTGCTGAACATATTTTCCTTGTTTAGGTTTATTATTGACAATGTATTTCCTTAAGAGTGGAGTATTGAAAGGATTTGTCAGGAGAACAAATACGGTATTTTTAGAAATCTGAATTTCTTTAATAAAAAAGGGTAAAAAAATGTTGTAGCCTTAATCCAGTATTCACTGAAACATGAGTAAAGCCATTTGTCTGATGCAGCTGTCAACTTCCTCCAGCTGAAATAATTTCTGTATTTTTTTAAGATAAGTCCTCTAAAGTAGAAAGCAGACCTCATGCACACTTGAACCAAATAAAGTACAGTGAACTGAAGACACCCTCCCATTACTCACTGTGCAGTGGAGTCTTTGGATTCCAGGCAGCAGTCTCAGCTGTCCCAGTTTAGGTTATGTTGTATCAGGATTGGCTGTATCTATGTACTGCCTCCTCCCTTTTCTAAATTTCACTGGGGGAAGGCTCAAGGCAAGGATTAAATGTAGAAGCTGTCACCAGGCTTCCCCAGTGCAGCTGGCACCGTGGATGGGCTTCAGAGCAGCTCCTGCTAGCTCTGTAAGCCTTCCACTCTGCCTCCTCGCTCACTATGTTTCCTCTGAAAAGATTTTGAGTACAACAATTCAAGAAGAATTCCTCCTCCCACTTAACGCAGCTTTATTACCAAGTCTCTTACCTCTTGATTGTTGGAAAAAAATCTTCTAAAATCTGACCATCCAAAAACTAGACCTTGAAAGAAAAAGCCAAAGAATTCAAGTAACTTAATTATACTGAGCAAAACCTAGTTGCCTTGAGCGCAAGCACATTCAGAGGAAACAAAGTAAGACCAGAGATACCTGCCATGCCTGTTGGCAGAGTTGAAAGTCCACCCTCTGCCTCTCTTCCTAGGGACAGCAACCATGAATGCCGGGTGTGCAGGGTGACGCTGGTGGGTTTGTCAGCATATGCCAAGCACATCTCCAGTCAGCTGCACAAAGACAATGTTAATGCCCATGACAGAAAAGGGGAAGAGAAAGAAGAGGCAGAAGAAGAATACCTTGACAAAGAACTTGTTCAACTAATTAAGCAAAGGAAGGAACGGAACCGGTGAGTTTGTCTTTGTCTTCTTAGGTCACAGAATTGATTTTAATACAGCTGGGATACATTCCTAAGGTCTAGGTGCTTATGAAACATAAACTGCCTGTAGCCAGTGTACTTGCTGTGAGAACAATCCAGTAGACCTATGTGGATATTGTAGTTTCAGCATGTAAGCATGATTCTGCTGAATGTTCTTGTTCTGTTGACCTAGTACTAGTAAGGAATACAACTATTCTCCATTATGGATAAAAACAGTCTCTAGTGTGGAATGATATGTTTTGAGAGCCCTAATGTTTTTATTTTAATATTTGATACCCATTTAACTGAAAGGCTTAATAGATGTGACAGTAGTGCTAATATTGTTTGGTGCCGGGAGTGTATATAGGAGCCTGGCCTTTTAGAAACCGTTGCTGAACATGCTTTGTTATAAAAGTTTAATCTGTATGTTTTTAAAATGAATGGGGTTGTTCTGTCAATGTCATACTGAAATCCCATAATCCTTGAATAAAATTTCTTATCTGTTCTATCTTACTGCTTCCCAAGTGCTAAACATAATTCTAGTGGCTCACTGTGAAATAGAAAGCTATAGAGAGTAATAAGTATTGCCTTTTATCTTCCATATGACTCTCCAAGTGTGCATTGCTAATATGATGTTCCAGTTGGGAATACATTGTTTGAATGGCTTTATGGCATGATAGTGGTGTTAAAGGGGCACAAGATTTTTGAAAGAAGCTCTTGTTTGCTGTGGCTAGAAATATCAATTAGTGTCTCCAAGTGCACAATTCTGGGGAGATTAATTGGTTTTCACACCATTCTGTCATACTAGGGTGTTCCTGTAGTGCATGATGTTCATGTTTTCCTAGTGGTCAATGTAGGTAGCAATAATGTCACTTTTCATGGTTTCATGGTAAAGGAGTAATGCTGTCAGTACAGTGGTATTCTGAGGCAACTAAAATTTTAGAAAATCTCTGCTAGGTGCCAGTTTGGAGGGGGCGGAAAAAAAGAGGATACATGGATTAGGTTACTAACATAGCAAAATTGTTTCCATTAGATCATAATCTAGTTGAGTCGGCTCCTAGAATTTACAGTATCACTCCGACAAGAATTCAAGAAATTATGTCTTAGAGCTCATGTTAGCTTGTGCAGTAGGTCACAGAGAGTAATTATTTGTGCATCTTTTAGCAAAACTGCAATGTGTTGGTACAATATGAATTTTCAGTTTACTCAAATCAATTATTTTTGAGCAGTAGTGTAAAAGTTTCCCATCTTGCTTGTCCAGGGATCTAGAATGAATGTATTCCTGTAATGTCAGAAAGTAGTATTTCTGTAATCAGTTTTTGGAAAAACTTTTTATTAAAACACCTCATCTGGTAGAATAAATACTTAGAGCGTTTAGACTGCTGACCCTGGGAATAGCTGTCGGTGTTGTAGCATTTATCTTTAAATGTACATGTGATAATTTACCATGTGTTCATGATAAGCTGCCAAGCACAAGTGCCATCCAAAGGGCAGTAGATAGTACTTCTGGGAGGCTCATACAGACTCAGCATTGCAAGATGTGGATTGTTCTGTTGGTTCAAACAAGACAAAATATTTTTGTATCTGAGATACAACTTCCGTGGATGTTTTACATCTGTATTTTAACTTCAGCTGTATAAACTGAGACATGATCTCAACTGTTCTCTCCAGTAAGTAGAATAACTGGTTTTCTCAGCCTAACTTTCATTCTATTTTGTATCAATTCACTCTAGTTATGCCATCTAACACCAACAGAATAGAGTTCAGAAAAAATAATTATCTTAATCCTGCCCCAGTTTCAGCTGGGATGGAGTTAATTTTCATCCTGGTAGCTGGTATAGTGCTGTGGTTTAGATTTAGTATAAGAATGTTGAATTTTTCATCTATCAAGATTACTTAAATTACAAAGATTATAGAACAGAATGAAGCTTTCTTTTTGCTTGTTTATTATTGGTCCAATAACTATTAAATAGAAAGGAATATTTTCTTCTGAGTTCCACTGAAATATTTAAGAATTAGTCTGTTGAACTGTCCCTGCACCAAATCAGTTGTTCTTATAAGAACAGTTTTGAAAAATATTTAAGTAAAGGTGCAACATTAGTTTTTATAGTCAAACACTACAGAAGCCTGAACAGTGAACAGCTAAATAAGTTATCTCTCTTTTTATTTAAAAAAAAGGGTTTTTTTTTTCCCCAGTGCAATAAAATGCATGAGGCTTGTGTGCTGTTGGATTACAGTGGAATGGCATCAGATTTTTCTCAACTGTTTTGTAGGCAAGCTGAACCAAGCTGTGCAAACCAAGAATTAGAATGTGATGATAGGAGATCACAGAGAAGGCGAGAAGAAAGAGCTACTTACAAAGAAAGAGAAGCTTATGATCAGTCATCGTGGCATCATCATAACACATCACAAAGAGACTGGAAGTGGGAAAAGGATGATTATATTAGTCCTAGACAAGGCAAATTTTCACACTCTCAGAGGAACCTTAATATAAACAGACATTCAGGTGGCCCAAGGGGACGCTCTGTGTGGCACCAAAATGTTTCAGGAAGCTCTTCAAATCGGCATAATTATGGCAATTCAGGAAATGTTTGGCATCCAAGTGGGCGGGGAGGAGGAACGTCAAATTGGCAACACACCGGCAGGGAGAGAAATTCTACTTGGCACTCAGAAGGAACAGGTCATTTTTCTAGCTGGAATTCCAAGAGTTATGGAGGAAACTGGAAATCTGGTCCTAATGGTGCAAATGGCTGGAATTTTGGAAGCTCAGGAGATATATATTCGGTAGAGCCAATTAAATATAATAAGGAAAGATATGCATGGCAGAGGCAGGAGAAAGACATTGGTGTTCCACCATACAGAGATCGAAACAATAGGAGTGACTTGGTTGATTTCACTAGTGATAAACTTCCTTCTGAGGGGGCATTGGATTTTGGTACATCAAAGCAACCAGAAAGCAAAACTTCAAGAGCCAGTGGAAAAAGTGGCAGTCCTTCCAGAGATAAAACATATCGCTGGACTCCCTACCCATCCCAGAAAGCTGCAGAGCAGCAACCACGGTCTGAAGATAATGTTTCTAAAACTCCAGATAAAATGGATTCTGTATTTATGCCCCTTACTGATTCATCAACAAAAGGAAAAACTTGCGAAGCCAATGTTAGCCTTTCGAAACTTAAAAAACGGGAAGTATCTTCCCCTTCTAATGTAACCTCAGATCACCTTGATTCTTGCAAGGTAATGAAAGACTGTTCCAGTGGTGAAAAGCCTGACAAAGATGATGGCAGAAGTAATAGGATGCCAGCGCTGAAATCCCCTCTTCTGAATATCACAGATATGAAGTTATCTTCCCCAAAGCAAGACACAAACAGCCTCTTAAAAAATGTCAGGCTTCTGCTATCCTCAACTAGTGGTGAAGAGCAGAATCATCTGAATGCACTGAACTTGGAAACAAATGGTTTCTTGTCTTATTCATCAAAGCTGCATGGTGCATGTGCTGGTAACTTACAAGACAATAAAGATGTGCTTGGTAGCAGTCTTGGAGAGCCTGTTAATAACATAAGTGAAGCAGAACAAAACCCCAAAGATGTTCAGTCCAACAATTCATTGCAAAATGCTCCCTTAAGCTCTTGCAAGGATACTAGTGACCAGAATAGGAAAGAAACTGGGAAAGCATTGCCAAAGATCGAGTTCAGACTAGATTCATTAGAAGATGTGAGTGATGATGATTTAATGGGAAGTGAGAAGTCAGAAGCAAGAGTTGAAAAGTTGGGTTCTTCTGTTAGTTCTTGTTTACCCTGTGATGCTTCAGAAGGTAAACCTGCCGCCTCTGAAAAGGAAGATGATGAAAAGCCGTCTGCTTCAAGTGTTGCTTCTGCTGATCTAAAAGATTCTACATTTCAGATGGAATCCACAGTTTCGCCATCAAGTGGTCAAGACCGTTTGCATGTGGATTTGAAAACTTCTTCACAGGACGGAGAAGGGGATGAAGAGCATGTAAAGTCACATGATCACTTGGAAGTGGAAGGTTTTGAAAATCCTTCAGATCATGAGCTGCAAAAAGGAGGAAGCCAGTCACTAGGCCTCCTTCTTCCTGATTTAAGCAAACTTGGCCTCCCTGCCTCTCTGCAAAGAGATCTGACACGACACATTAGTCTGAAGAGCAAAGTTGGGACACATCTTCCAGAACCCAATCTCAATAACGCACGGCGCATTCGGAATGTGAGCGGCCATCGGAGAAGTGAGACTGAAAAGGAGTCGGGACTTAAACCCACCCTCAGGCAGATTCTTAGTGCTTCTCGTCGAAATGTAAACTGGGATCAAGTCATCCAACAGGTTACCAAGAAGAAACAGGAACTTGGCAAAGGTTTACCGAGGTTGGTAGCTTTCAGATCTAACCATGCCTCTGTGTGCGTGTGTCTGTTGAGGGGGGAGGATTGTTTTTCTCCAAATCGGAAATTAATTCCAGGATCCTAAAACTAAGACTTCAGAATGAAGCTTGCTATGCCACGATCTTTTGCATATACAAATAATTTTGAGTTTTTATGATTGTTTGCTGCAGTGGACGTCTATCCATACATAAATAATAATTGTCTGCTGCTCAGAAAAGATTCTGATCAGTTGATTATCATTGCTTAATATCTGAGTATGGACACCAGCAATACATTTGCTTTTCAAGTTTGAGTAAGTGGAAGAATGAAAAATGCAATTAGGGTGTGAACAGTACTCTGACAGTTGTTTATTTCTATGTTTATTCAAGAGTACAAGAAATGCTTGCATTGCTGCAGGCAGAATAAATGTTCCCTCTTCATTTGTTCATCTTTTAATCTGATAATACAGTTTGGTTTTGTGTTTAGAGGAAGCAATTATATAATAATCTAATTTTGAAACTTTATTTAAACCTGAGGTTTTTTAAGTGTCTTAAAAAGATGTCATATTTGGTTATTCCAAACTTGTTTGAACAACCCAATTTCTGACTTGGAAATCATGCTATCAGTTCTTAGCCACTAAATCTGTGATACACAAGAGAGATTCCATTCCTAGATGAGACAGAAAGCACAGAATACCAGTGTCATGAGTTGCCAAATCTCTTAAAGCAGTAATGTGCTTTTGGGGAAGGGGAGGGGTTTTTTTTCTAGATTTAGCTGGCTTGTTACATGTGTATTTATTTTTCTTTTTATCTTGTTAAAGGTTTGGCATAGAAATGGTGCCTCTTGTTCAAAATGAGCAAGAGGGTCTAGAACTCGGTGAAGAATCTGATCTGTCTACTCTGGAAGGATTCCAGTGGGAAGGGATTTCCTTAGCAGTGCCTGGCTCAGTCAGAAAACGTAGCTTTTCTGAAAGCAGTGTCATTGCAGACAGAAATTCTTCTGCTTATAGCTTCTTCAGTGAACAAGCCAAAATAAAAGAAAGTGGGCAAAAGCAAATAATTGCAGCCAGCCACTCACATCACCTAACATCTGGGTATGAGGCAAGCACTTGCATTGAGGCTGACTTGAAACGGGAGACATCTTCTCTTCCTTTATCGCCATTTATGTCTGAAAGAACTGAGACTAGTGGAAGGAGACACAGCCTACAGGCCACCTCTGAGGTCACTGGCCTAACAAAACAAGACCAGGAGAGCCCAGAGAAAAGAACACCTCTCCTGGAAAAACAAAATGTACTTGAAATCGCAGAAGAAAATTGTCCGGCTTCAAATAATGCTTCACTTCTTGCAGTGTCTAATAACATAGATGCAGCTACAGACAGTAGCTGCACATCTGGTACTGAGCAGAATGACAGCCAAGGAATTGGAAAGAAACGAAGAGCAACTGGAGTAAGTACAATTTGGTCCAGCTTTGGTGCGCTAAAAGATGTTTTCTCCCTGTCAGTGGTCATTCCACTTTGTAATGATCTCTGCAAGGAGGAATTTCTCCATGTGATGGTCTTGTACATTGATATCCTCAAACTAATTTTCTTGTTTGACTTAATTTCCTTTAAGAATATCTTCCATTTCGGCCTTCCTAGTGCAGGACTTCTGCTTAACCTTTTTTAATTAATAGGAATGGCAAATGCTCTTTAATTTTGATTTGGTAACTGGCATGCTATGCTGGTAAAGAAGAGCTATTAAAGTATTTCCATGAAGCATACGGTGTTGTAGCAAGGATCTTGGTGTTTCAAAACTTAAATGGAAGGTAGGCTGTAGTAGAACTCTGTTTTCCTTCGATGTTCCTGGTTTTATGGTCAAGCAAGGACAGACAACCCTTTTTACAAAATTATATACTTAAAATTATATCCTTAATTTGAATTTATTTCAGTGCTCTGTCTTGGACTTACCCAAAGGGAAAAAAAAAGTTTTTGACCAAAATCCTCAAAATGGTTTTCTTATATGCAGAAGTGATAATGTTAATTCCTCACTGATTTAATCTTCTAGACCTTCAACTAAAACTGTAGCACAAGAAATCTGATCCAAGTGCGGTCTTAAACGTCTGAGCAATTAGAAGGCTGTCACCTTATGTAATATTTCTTCCTAGTTGAGATGAAAACATGGCACTCACTTTGTTGCCATCCTTCTCTTAAGGGCAGAGGGAAGGACAAGGCGTACAAGAATTGGCAAAATTAATTGTATGTTCTTTGTGGGTACAAGTAATGGTTGAAAAGACAATGGATGTTTACCTTTTTGATTCAGGCAAAATTGCTCTTGTAACTTTTGTTAATAAATGATTTTACTTGCAGGAGGGATCTTCTCCTGAAATTCCAAGTCTAGAAAGAAAGAATAAGAGAAGAAAAATTAAAGGTAAAAAAGGTGAGTGAAAATCATACATATGTGCATCTGGTATAGAGGTTATAAATACCTAGTAGTATTTTGACTTAGCTAAAATAGTAGTTCCTTAATGTTACTTTGGTGCTTCTTGGGCTCTTACTGAAGATCATAGGATGGACTGCTCTCAGGTCCACAACACATTCTTCTCTGAAGAGTCCCATCTTAATTTGTCAGGAGCTATTTCTGAGAGAAGACTTTGTGCCTCTTTTCTGACTGCAGTTCACATTCCTGGTTGCACAGAATGGGGCCTTTGGTTTTGCCTCTTCAGGAAGGAGAGGTTTGTTGCCTCTTCGGATGGAAGTTCTGAAGGGAGAAGCACCCATCACTCCCTTCTAATTCAGCCATGCAGCTTTACCTTTCTACTTCTGGGTGGTCTCACCAGAAAACTTGTACTCTGCCTAATTTGGGCTGTGTTCTGTTTTTGATATCTCTCGCAATATTTTTTGGTTTTTGACTCTTCCTTCCCTGTCCTTAATGTGGAATGCTTCACTCCTTCCTCCTCCTGACCAAAGGAAATTTACTCTGGCATTAGACAAGTCTTTCTTAAACATGCCTAACACATCCCCATCACCATGTATCAAGGTTAACCAAGTGTGGTTTTGGGAGAATGTTTTCTTTGGGAACTTGCATCACCATCTGAGAGCTTTGGGGTCCAGAGGATAGGTTTCAAATGTTGCATTTCTCTTTTTAAAATTATTTGTTTATATTAAGAGTTGTTTGGAATGCAGGGCAGTTAATATGGATCTTCTTGCGGGAACTAATATTTCACTACTTGAAGAGGTGGGTTTTTTTATCAGCCTCTGCCTTCAATGACTAGTGTCTATTATGGAGACTAATAACACATTTGACTTAGTAAAATCTCTCTTCTGCATTACTTTGGTTCACCATCGTCATTATTGTGGTAAACCTACTAACTGAATGAAACTGAGCAGTGCACAAACTGAAACTTAATTTGCTTGAAGAATCCCTGTAATGCCAGAGGACTTCAGAAGGGGGTATAGGAGGATCTTTTACTGAGGACAGTGCTCAGAGACTCTGTCTCAAGAGACTGCAAACATGACTCTCGTAGCCCAAAATCATCCTGGATAGTAAATTTCTTTTTTTATCGTTGGGTTCTTTTTCTCTTAAGCTGCCTTTCCTTGGCCTCTAGATTAATTGAATAATTTAATTCTTGTTTAGCTTAAATTTGTCTTTGCCTTTTTGATTACATTCATGGAAAGTGTGTATTTTTACTTTATGTACGTGTACTTAGAATCATAGAATCAGATCTACTTCAACAGGAGATCTTTGTGGAAGAGAATGACTTTGTTGAACTAAATTAAATCAGTGCTGTCAAAGCTGTGATGGAAATAAAGTTACTAGAGTCAAGGTTGAGATCCTGTAAAGAGGAATACTTGACTTTGCTCTTCTTCCATGTAGATGTGACTATTTCTGTGCATAGATATTCCTTTTCAGTTTCTTGTATGACTGTTGATGTTTGACTTGATTTATGTGATTTTTACGTTTTGAGGTGGTAGTATTGAGGTACCACATGTAATGTATTTTACTGTACTGTCAAGTACAATTATACTCTACATTTTGTTTGTTTTTTAGAACGTTCTCAGGTAGACCACTTGTTGGCTATTTCACTGAGGGAAGAAGAGTTAAGCAAGTCGCTGCATAGTGTGGACAGCAGTCTCTTGCAGGCTAGGGCTGCGCTCCAGGCTGCGTATGTTGAGGTTCAACGGTTCCTTGTATTAAAGCAACAGGTAACGTTGGGCTTTTGGGACTGTCTGAACTCTAAGTTAGCAGTCTGAAAATCTGCCTTAAGCAGGGTTGATTTAAAGCATAACTGTTTTGCAGATAACCATGGAAATGAGCACACTGAGAAGTCAGAGAATCCAGATCTTGCAGGGGCTACAAGGTACGAGATTCCATTGTTGTATTTTTATGGTATGCTGACTCTTACATTCTTTGAGCTCAGAATCTTGTAAAAATTGCATTTAACTTGAATTCACTCATTTAAACTGTGGATTAAAATTGTAGGCTTTCAATATTGAAGTCTTTATTGTTCAAGTGTGAGCAGTTGTCTTTGGTAGTGCCATCTAGTGGCTCCTTGTCTGTGTGTCCACAAGAAATGATCTCTTGGCACCATTAAATTTTATTGTAAAATGTGAACACTATTTTTTCTCTCATCTCTTTTGCCATTAGAAACGTATGAACCTTCTGAACTGTCAGAGCAACTTTCCTCCAGTGTCTTAAGTGAGAGAAGAAATAGCAAATCTCAGATGGCAGCTGACTTAATTTCTGCAGGCTCCTTCATGCCCCTTTTGGACACTTTGTCGTCTTCTCCACTGGGAGCTTCTGTTCAAGTAAACATGCCATCACCATTCCAGCCTTCTGGCATCACACCTGCTACTCCTCCTGACTCCTCAGTACAAGTTAAACAAGAACCTCTGTCTCCAAAAGGCTCAGAAGAAAATGTGAATTCTGTACTCCAGAGCTCTCCATGTGCTTCACGAGCAGAAGAGGTGCAGCAGAAGGATGGTATGTGTGGGTTCTCTTTGCTTTAAGAGAACTAGCTTTAAGAAAATAAGGATTATTTTTTTTCCCAGAAGAAAAGTTGTGTCTCACCCACAGCCTGTTGTGCAGGGGTGAACTCCCATTAACTGGTGTAGGACTTTGTCAACTTAATAGTCTTAGAAACCAGGACCTTCTTTATAACACATCCACATGGATTCCACGTTTTTAAACCGTTAAGCCCATGCAAATTGTAGTCATATGTACCTACAGGTTTCCAGTTTTACGTTAAAAAATAGAACAAACATGAATTCGTAGGTTACATCCGCTGAGAATAATATTTACTAAAAACCAAACCAAAACAAAGCTTAAAACCTCCCCTGTAATTTTTGTCTTCAACTCTGCATCATTTAATGGGCATTGGTAGCTGAAAATCTGCCTACAAAGGAAAAACGCATGCCTGAGGGTCTCTTTTAAAAAACTATGACCAACTACATTAGGAGTATTCTGTGTTCTTCTTGGGCCCTGCTGGATAAGCACAAATAGTATAATATGTGATGTTAGAAATGACAATCTATCTTCTCCCCCTCTGCATCTCTCTAAATCCCACTGGTCTGGAGATGTGTGTTCAAAGTTCATGCAATCATATTTGTGATTTCAGTGAACAATTTACTGTAAGAAGGATGTTAGGCACTGTTCACATAAGGGCTACAGGGATTTGACAAGGATTATGAAGCTCTAGGGGTGTACACTGAAGTAAACGTGTGGGGGGGAAGAATCAGCTTTTGTGTTTGCTTGCATTGTTAAGACTTAGCTTGTAGGAATCCACTACCTTTGCTTTCCCATTTTTATTGGCATATGCCATTCTGTTATGTTTAAACATCAGTGAAGAGAGGTGTCATTTTTCTTTAATGTCAGAGTTGGAAAATTCAGAATAAAGATGTAGTGATCACTAGCTGCAGCGGCATAAAGTGTCTTTCTTGCAGAATCTTCAGATTTGATTGATGTCTGTGCAGGCACAAAAGAAGCCAAAGAGGCATTTTAGTTTTTTCTCATAAAGATGAACCTTCAATGTGTAGCTTTATTTATTACTTGAATAATTATTTTTAAAATGTCTTCATCACATTGCCATATTTGTCAGTTTCCTACAAACTTATCTTTGACCTATTAAAAGCAAGACTGTTCTTTTGATGTTTGTCAAATTAATGTAGGTTTGATATTAATCAATTTCTATATGTGCTACATTTAAAACGAGTGTCTGTCATCAAATTCATTTGCTAATTTGGGGGGAAAATAAGCATTTACTATCAGGTAAATTCTGTAATTTGGGGGGAGAGGAATTTCTCTCTGAGGGCAGACAATCTGCTTTCTGGGGATTGAACATCTGGCTTGTCAGCTTCCCTAGGAGGTCAGCTCAGCTGTGCTTTGAAGGAGCTGATTGCATTTGGTTTCCCCTAACTACCCGTAATCTCTCCTGCCTGCAGAATTGAGTGAATCTGTTTTCTTGAACTACTCATGGTCATTTCCTATTTCCTTTTCTAACACCTGCAGTAGTCCAATTGCTGAGAATTCATAACTTTTGAGTTTAAAAATTTCAATTTAAGTTGCTGGCTCTTATTTTCCTGTTTGTTTTGGTTTTAAGTGACCAAGCTTCTTTGCTCCCCTTTCCTGTGGGAAAAGAGGGATGCACGATGTTAAAGATGTATTCAGAACTTAAGGGTTTATGTGCCTTCTTCCCACTATAATTCAACACTGAAGTTGTTTAAACTTCGTCTAAGCATTTATTTCTTCTGTACAGAGGGGTTTTCTAGCAGGTTGCAGCTGTGTATGGTAGTTATGGGTCAGGGAAAAACCAGCTTCCCACTGATTTACTTTAAATACGATATACCCTACACTGTCAGCAAGTTCTAGTTTTATCTTGGAAATTCCCATCTGAGGAAGGCGTGGGGTGAAATGTTCACATTTAAGCTGTCTCTAGTTGGCTGTGTAATTCTAAAGCATCAAATTTGTACTGTGATGTGTTAAACAGTCCAACAGCTTTGCCTAAGCATTGCTGTAGGTTTAGTTTGCTGGTTTCTTAAGAGACTGAAGCAGGGAAGTATTTCAGATACTGCCAGCTTCCCATTTGTGTTGAGGGATCCCACCCAATAAATGCACTGCAGTAAAAGAACTTAAAACATCCTGTTCTGGATTGTAGTTATTGCAAATGCAACTGGGGAATTTTAGGGTGTGGGAGACAGAGCTGTGAGATGTTACCTGTGCTCTTAGCCTATTTCACTTGAGAGGTTGGATTCATTTGTTTGTATTAGATTCAAATTAAAATTACAGGGGAGTATGTTTGCCCCACCACACATCTACATGTGCATGTAGCTTTCAACATGTAGGAATATGTACTTACATGCACAACTAAGTATAAACAAAAAAAATGCAGGGAAAACAATTTTGCATAAACATTTATTGCTGTACAGATTTGATGTAACACTAGTCTGTTTTTTTTCAGAAGAGACCAACCAGAAAACTTCAGTGTATCCAGTTATCTCTGCAACCATATCGCTATCAGAGCTGGCAGCTTGTTTCCAACACACTAATCAAGATGTCCACAAGCCCGCTGCGGACCAGGGAAAGGCTGGACTTCCTGAGAACCCTTCTCCTCATTCATTGTCTGTTTTCAGCAAGAGAGAAGCAAATGATACAGTGACTGAGAGCTTTTTACTGGCTCAGTGCAGCACTTCTCTTCCAAAGCATGCAGTCCTTCTAGAAATGCCAATGGATAAAACCCCAAAATTGTCACCAGAACCATCTGAGCAACAGACAGCAACCTCTATAGTCCCAGCAGAAAAAGGGAACAGGAGGAGGAGAAAGTTAAGGAAGAAGAAAACTCTGAGGGCAGCCCACGTGCCAGAGAACAGTGATACAGAACAGGATATAATTGACTCTAAGCCTGTCCGGAAAGTCAAAGGTGGAAAGGTTCCTAAAGGAGAAAAAGTTACTACATCCACTCCTCCAAGACAGGAGGATGGAGCTACTACTCAAACAGCAAGAAACAAAGATGAGAATGACAGTGATGCTTCTCTGGAACTAGTGGAAGTTCCAGCGCCCCAGTGTGAGGTGGTTGACGTTGGTTCATCAGAGTCAGGCGATGAGAAACCAGACAGTCCATCAAAGAGGGATTCACATGGCTCTGTGGATCAAGCAGTCGTGGAGGGGTCTTGCTCTGGTTATGATGAAGTGAGCTCTACCAGTGAGATTGGCACAAATTATAAGGATGATAGGAAAAGGTGAGATTATTGTAGATCTCCCAAAAGTAGAAGCATTAAACAATATTCATAAGAGGCCTCTCTTTTTTTCTTTCTTTTTTTTTCCCCTATTCAGAAAGTCTTACATAATCAGTAACTTTTAATTTCATACAGGAATGGAATAAGAGGAAAAATGAAAATTGAATTTGCTTTTTTGGTCCAACAAATTAATGCATCTTGTTACCTACTAATTTCTCTGATACAAGAACAAGTCTGCCCTCCACAGAAAGTTTGGGTTTGAGCTTATCTGCTACATCCTATTTTCTACTAAGCACAGTGTCTTGTATTCTGGAATATTACTTACACCAATATTTTGTCTGAAAATGAACATGCAAAGTCCAATCTTGCTACTTTTTATTTCTGTTGTACAGCGTGGCTGAGACACAGACTTCGATATCATCACTAAGAGGATCAAAAAACTCATCGGGTATGTCTTTTAAACTTCTTTTACTTTTGTATGTGGTATCTTGCAGGACTTAGCAGTCTGACTGAGACTTAACTCTTCCAGGGGGGAATTTTGTCCTGAAGATAAAAGCCTGCACTAAAAACTGAAGTGGGAAGCGATGCATACTCACTTAGGTCATCCATCATTGAAAGCTTTGTGCATTGACCCCTCCACATCCACCCCACCCCCTTCCACTTGAACACTTTTGCTCCAAAGTCTCTGTAGAGCTGTAGGACAAACAGTAATACAATCCTTTTGCTATTTTAAAGATCTTTCTGGACTTAACATCATATAAAGGTCGTTCTGGCATTTTGTGTTACCTTCTGCTGCTTACAGCCTCCAGCTGGGATCCACGATGAAATCTGACTTTAAGGTGCTGAGCCCACGAAATAGTTCTGCTGTTTGGTAATACAAACAACAGTAGTGTGTTTGCTTGAGTGTGTTCACATAATCAAAGTGCGTGTGTCTCTGTCCTACAGAACTGTCTTCAGAGCCAGGTGAGGATGAAGAACCTACAGAGGGAAACTTTGAGGGACACCTGGCTGCAGTGAACGCTATTCAGATTTTTGGGAATTTGTTGTATACCTGCTCAGCAGACAAAACTGTTTGTGCCTACAATCTGGTTGTAAGTAAGGTTGTGGGAATGGTGTCACATTAATTGCAGTCACAAGGTTGCAATTCTGTTTCTTTAAAGCCTTACTATGTCGTTAAGGAAGCAGATGCTTTTTCAACGCTTTATTTTTTTTTTTAAATTCTATTTATTCCTTCAAACCTCTCTTCTCCCCAACCCCTTCTCCTTATGAGAGGGGTAAGAGGTGATAGATTGCTGCACATGTCCTGCTTTTGTTAGCTGTCTTATCCTACTCTGTCAGGCACAGATCCCAAAAGGCATTATGGGCCTTTATGTTGACAGACCCTATGTTTTCCTTTTTAGAGCAGGAAGTGTGTGGCCATCTTTGAAGGACATACTTCAAAAGTGAACTGCCTCCTGGTCACTCAGACAAACGGGAAGAACGCCGCACTCTATACTGGCTCAAGCGACCACACTATCAACTGTTACAATATCAAGGTACTCAAACTCTGTGTTGATTAACATGTACTGCTTTTATATGCAAGTGTTTCTTTGCAAATATAAATGAAAAAAGCCTTTTAAACCCATATGAGCTGGACATGAGCCCCACTTCATACCTCGTTACAGTGGAACAGGGGAGAAAAACCCCAAAAACCAGACAAGCAGGAAACCATGAAGTGATTTACTACTGTAATCTTTTGACTAGCTTGTCAGCAGAGTTCAGATCCTGAATGCTGGGAACACCAACGTGCAGGATGGTTATCTGGTCATGAATATCATATTTGTCTTCTTGTATTTCTAACTTCATTGCTTATGGAAAGCACTGCTCTTTGTAGAGCAGTTACAGAGTGAACATCTGTTATTCTGAGGGCAGGTGGAAGAGTAGACCGAGACTTCCTGAAGCTGGACTTTGAAGGATAAATGATAGAAAGGCTCGTCCAACCTGTGGCTTGAAGAAAAATATCTGCATCAGGCGTCAAACTGCCAGAGGTTTTTGATTCTTAAGTTGATAATTCTTGGCACTTCCCTGTGAAGGACTTCATGGGTATTCCTCGGACTCAAGCATGTAACAGGGTATTTTTCATATATAGTCTGTAGTCTAGGCTTCCATATACATTAGAGGTTATGATTAGAATAAAGCTTTTAGGGTTATAACTGGTTGCTGAAGTACAGTCAAGTCTCAAAGATGGGAATGAGCCAATTAAAACCAGGGTCAAACTGCCATGTGACACCAGATTTTTCAGATGTTTTTCTCCAGCTCTGTTGGTTCAAAAAACCACAGCTTGTACGTGAAAATTGTCATTTGCTTCAGTCTTTTTTTCCCTGAATTGTTTCAGTTAATGAAAAGCTTTAAATAATTCTTTCTATTGACAGACCAGAAAGTGCATGGAACAGTTCAAATTGGAAGATCGAGTGCTCTGTTTACACAGTAGATGGCGGATTCTTTATGCAGGCCTTGCAAATGGCAGTGTGGTTACTTTCAGCATAAAGGTTAGTGTGTTTAAATATTGGCACCTTAAAGCCTGTTGCAATGCTGTTCCTTTCTACTTTCTTTCTCTTGAGTAGTAAGCATATTTGTAATTACAGTATTTTGGTATAAATGGTGACTTTTACCCCCTTTATTTTGTCAGTGCACGAAGTAGTCCCATCTCCCCTTCCCTCCAGTTACCTTTTTCTTAAATGGTCTATTGTCAAATTTTTCCTTAAGGTTCCACCTGGCCTACCAGTCATGTGACATGAGAGTTTTCTGAGACAGTTGATTATTTGTGAATCCTCCTTTCTTGCCATCAAAGTAGTGTGAGAGATTTTAATGTGTTGCTGCTTTTACCTGTTCCATTTGCAGTTACAGAATAGACTCATTCACATGGTTTTCTGGCAAAGAGGCTTAATCAGTAGTTCCCATGATATTTAAAAGTGAATAAAAATCACTATTTAAATAAATTATTTTTCTGATTATTCTTTTTGTGGATCCTAGACTAATTTCTCAAATTCATCCTTAACAAATCTATTATGTTTTATATTTTTCTCATAACACTATTTCCTGTCATTGTTCTAACTCAGAAGGAGGATTTACTGGACCTTTGATAAATAATGAAATATTTTTTTAGAAGACAAAAGATCAAAGCGTGACATAAGGAGTTATTTCGTTGATTTGGAAACTTACTAGTTAAGATGCAGCTCTTAACCACTGCTGAAATGGTGTGTTACATAGAGTGAAAACAGATGCTATAACAAGTACAACACAAAAAGGATTTGGTGGTCTAGTCAATGTCATAGCAAAGTTGTAATTCTTAAATACCATTTTTTTTTCTCCCCAACAGAACAACAAGCAGGTTGATACCTTTGAATGCCACGGCCCTAGAGCAGTGAGCTGTCTAGCCACAGCTCAGGAAGGAGCACGCAAGTTGTTGGTAGTGGGCTCCTATGACTGCACCATCAGCGTGCGAGATGCACGGAATGGGCTGCTTCTCAGAACTCTGGAAGGTCACAGCAAGACTATACTCTGTATGAAGGCAAGTGTCTCTGAATATACATTTTTGGCACAGAATGCTCAAAATGGTGTGTTTTTCTTTCTCATCTGATAGTGAGCAGGTTGTGGTAGGAAATAGAGGATTTCTCTACTTTAAATGATAAAAAGTAATTTGGTAGGCAAACTGTCTCTGGCTGGCTGCCATATCTCATGTTCCCAGCAAAACTGTTGGGGGGTGTATGTAGGAAGCATGTTTATTTCATGTTGTTAGAAGATTCAGGGAATCTTGAAATGTGAGCTTGGCAACAGGGAAAATTGGGGAAAAGATGAAGGTAGTTGTCACATACCCTGACTGCACCAACCTCAGAGGAAACTGGAAAAAATGTAACTAAAGAAGTATTCTTTTTTTAATAGAAGAATCACTGTCACTTATTTTACCAGTTTCTGGCTCCTGAGATTACAAGCTGGAACATAGGCTTGTCTGACTGCTTCGCTGTGACCACTGTTATGTAGCAGACAGGGGTGACTTCCGTAAATTGTATTTGTCACTTTAGGTATTATGGCGCAGTGGCACAGCCTTTTTTGCCCTGTGGACTATCCTAGTCCGGCTTGCGTGGCAGCATACTGTGGTTCCTTCTTAATCTGTGATAGATCTATTAAGCTTCCTTTCTAGATTAGTACTTGTCAGGAGCACCATCTTATATGACCAGAATATAAGTGGACAGTACATCCAATATTTCCAGGAAACAACAGGCTTTACTGTGCACGGGCGGAGCAGCATTTCGCATTTGCGTTGCTTGGTCCCTGATCTGCTGCTGAGCTGTCCCTGAGAATAGTCCTTAGGTGGGATGAATTAGCCTGGTAGGCTGCAAGTTAACAGGTTCTAATGTCAATTGTGAAGTGTCAAAAGTCATTAGGGTAGCATAGTGCATTTTGTACCTCTTATGTAAAGAACTCAGTGCATGCTTTTTTCATACTCTGTTGATTTTGACTGCCAAATTTAGGAAATATTACAGTGCAACTTTAAACTGAACAGCTTCTTAATGGTTTGCTTCCTTGTTTCATATTCATTACAAAGATAAAACTTTTTTTTTCTTTTTAAGGTTGTGAATGATCTGGTATTCAGTGGCTCCAGTGATCAGTCTGTCCATGCCCACAACATTCATGTAAGTCTCATTATATCTTAGCTGGAATGACTTTTGCTATTAAGGCAATGAATTCCTGTGCTATAAAGTCAGTATTTCCAGATTTTTTGACTGACTGGAGGGGCAGAATAGCTTCCAGAAAAGTAAGTAATGATTTTGTCAATGTGACTATGCACTATAGCTAACTGAGGAGGGATACAGAGGATAAAATACATGTTTTCCTAAACATAAACATGCTCACTCTTGTAATATGATATGCAATGCCTTTTTATTTGGGGATCTTGCTTTTGCAAATTTTACTACAAACGTGCTGATAATGTGGAAAGGTTTCAGCGCAAAGCCATGCAAGATACTCTGGTGGGGGAAGAGTTTCTTTATTACAAGAAAAACTTGAGGAACACAAACAGCATTCCAAACTAGCTGTTTAAAAAGCTGTTATCCTGTCCTGAATGCTTTGTCTCTAGCTTGCCACTCTCCTTCTCTTTTATACCATCTTTCCCCTGTGCTATCAGAAGAGTTCATGTAGCTATGCAATAAGTTAAAGAAACTTAGCAGAGATAAATTTGAATTGACAAAAAAATGTGTGTATTTGTTTATTTAGCTCAATTTTCTCATTGATCCTTATGACTACTTAAATACTGCTAGTACTAATAGCACAATACTAGTTGCAGGATAGGTAGGAACATGTAACTAATGATGGAAAGAGTAGTAGATACTTTTCGTAGTGGCATGCATTTCTGTTGTACTGGAATGGCTCTGTGTTAACTTGGGCAGAGAAAAGGATAAATAGTATTTGATCATAATCTAGAAGTGCCTTCACAGGAAATGGGAGTTTAATAAAGGTTGTTTCAAACTTTTGAGTAAGCATTTAATGCTAGCTACCTATCTAGGTTAGATAAAACTGTTTTGTTTTTGTTTTGTTGTTTAAAAAATCTAACAACCAACCAACCAAAAAAAAAATCCCACATCTATTTGCCTTTGCTTTTTCTTGATGCAGACTGGAGAGCTGGTACGGATCTACAAAGGCCATAACCATGCAGTAACGGTTGTGAACATTCTTGGGAAAGTGATGGTGACAGCATGTCTAGATAAATTTGTTCGTGTTTATGAACTACAGGTAAGAGAATAGGTGGTTACTAATGACATGTACCTAATGTGTGTTAATTAACGATTTTGAAGTCAAATAGAAGTCATCTTTGTGCTTACTGGTCTCTGGCCCATCCCTGTCTGTCACTCAGAATATATAGTTGTCTCACCAGCCAAAATGCATGGATTTTTAAAGAATATACCCTAAACCTTTATTTATTTATTAGAACCTGGTTTATCCTAAGTAGTGACAGCTCAGAAAATTGGGAAATGTTAGTTTTGTCTGCTTGAAAGACCAAGTGTTTAGATGGACAAAAAGACTCAAAGGAGTGATGTAAGCAGAAGTGAGCTTTCGTGGTGGCTATGAAGTTTGGAATCCACTAGGGGAGTTTAGTAGCTACCCAGGAAACTGATCTCATTTGCATGTCTGTTAAAAATGGCTATTAACTGTCATGCTATTAAAATGTCTGTTTCTGTTTCTTTCAAGTCACATGACCGCTTGCAAGTCTATGGAGGCCACACAGATATGATCATGTGTATGACCATCCATAAGAGCATGGTAACTTCCTTCTTTTCACTGGTCTCAAAGGGAAGGTTGTAATTTCTGCAAGTGTATACAAGGCAGTTTAAGTTTTTCAGATAATGAAATTAACCTGCTGTCTGACTAAGACAGAAGAACTTAGAAATGTCAGCCAAAAAATCAAGCTACTATAACACTGTTTATATAATATTATTGTCTGTGGAAACAGTACATTCTAGCTTACTGCAGTCTTAAAACAATGGTTCTGTTTACATTGATGATTGCAATGAAGAGTCTAGAAATCGTAAAATACTCCCTCTTTTCAAGCATCCTTCCTGTTTGACTTTTACTCAAGAGAGTCGCACAAATGCTAGAGAAAAACTTTACTCACAAGTCTGGAGCCCTCAGCACAAGAAGGTCTTGGAACTGTTGGAGCGGGTCCAGAGGAGGGCTACTAAAATGATCCGAGGGCTGGAGCACCTCTCCTATGAGGACAGGCTGAGAGTTGGGCTTGTTCAGCCTGGAGAAGAGAAGGCTGTGGGGAGACCTGATTGTGGCCTTTCAGTATCTAAAGGGGGCCGATGGGGACAATCTTTAGTAGGGCCAGCTGTGACAGGATAAGGGGTAATGGCTTTAAACTAAAAGAGGGTAGGTTTAGACTGGATACAAGGAAGAAATTCTTTACAATGAGGCTGGTGAAACACTGGAACAGGTTGCCCAGAGAGGTAGTGGAGGCCCCATCCCTGGAAACATTCAAGGCCAGGTTGGATGGGGCTCTGAGCAACCTGATCTGGTTAAAGATTTCCCTGCTTACTGCAGGGGGGTTGGACTAAATGACCTCTAGGGGTCCCTTCCAACTCAAAACATTCTATGATTCTAAGTCAAACCTCTAGTTACCTTCGATAGATTTAGGTGCACAGATTTCTTCATACATCTACACTGCAAGATAGATTTCAGAAACACTTCTGAATAAATAACTTGCTTAAAATAGTCATTAGAAGCACTTATTTGCCTCCATGTGTAGGAATTTGTTTGTAAACTTTCTTTTCAGATTGTAAAGTAAGAGGTATAGTAATGATCTGTAATAACAGAAGAATTAAGTCTAACAGAACTGATCTCCTACTAATTGGAGTATATACTGCCGAAGCTTCACTTCTCATGTGAGTGAGATGGAGAGCTAAGTGCTTACAGCCTGAGGCTTGTCCCCCAGCAATAGTCTGGTTTGGGCATTCTCAAATCTAAGAAATGTTCAGGTGAGAAGCTTAGTGATGAGTGAAAGGTTATGATTTTCTGTAGTAGTCTTAGTAGTAAAGTGTAATCTCTTGCACATAGTGATGAATTTCCAAGAGACAAAAAGACTTGAAGAAAAATAACAAATGAAACCTTCAGCTTGTGGAGTTTTCTGTATTATGTGAGGACATTTTTAATGATGAGTGTTCTTTATGGGATTACGAGCATCTGACAACCTTTTCTTTCCAAAGGACAATTTTGTGTAGAGCGTTTGCCTAACAAAAGTGTTTTTAAGATGTCATTTTGCCTGCCTTCTCAGGATCTGCATCATTCTTCTCCTTCTGAAATTCTGATGTTCTTCCTCACCCTTCCTCTTCATCCCTTTGTGATATACATATAACTAGTTAAGTCCTGGAAATATATTCAACTTGACATTTACACGTAAAATTTTTTTCACTTCAGTGGATAGTAACATTATATTTCAAAGTTTTCTGAACTTTTATGCACATGACATGATCAATGATAGACGTTATGGAAACATTTCTTATTCATTAGCAGGTTTTTGTAAACTACGAATGCAAGTCTTAAAAGAATTAGGTTAGACCCATGTTTTAAATTTAGAAGCCTTGCACTTTGATAGCTTTTTGTTGTTCACCTAATATGCTCTATGCTGAAGCCTCCTTCAAAATTTGACTTCATTTTTTTTTTCCTGTTATTCACAGTTTGCTTATCCATAAATGTTCCTTTTACAGATTTACACTGGATGCTATGATGGTAGTGTCAAAGCTGTGAGGCTTAATCTGATGCAGAATTATCGTTGCTGGGTAAGGAGAAAAATGTTTTTAGCCTTCCTTTATTATAGTTCTTAGAGTAATTTTCTGAGGGTGGTCACTACTCAGTCTTGGATAGCTTGACATTTATTATAATTCATTAATATTTTTTAAATGTGTATGTACATTTTAAATGTAAGTATATATCACTAGTTCCATTTTAAATGGTCTTTAGTGTATATGTATGCTTTGGGGAAAGTTGGTGATAGCATCTTAAAGGATTTTGCTTTCTGGCAGCTTTTAGATAGTGGCATGTAACTGTTAAAAACCAAAAACTTCATCTGAGTGACATGGAAAAGCTGATGTACTCTACTAAATAAATTTAATTAAATTCCCAATGGTTCTGTCTCAGGTAACCTTCAATCTTGTAAATGCTTAGTTCATCTCTTCCTCCTGCCGTTCTTGCTGGTGGTCTAGGCTGGGCTAGAGGCAGGAATAATCTCTGTAAAGCTGTAATTAAAGGAATAGAGACCACCGAGAATGGAAATGGAATAAGAAGATTAAGAAGTTACAGGAGGTGCCATGTGTGTGAATGGTCTTGGTAGAATATTGTGAAGTTGCAAGAAGAAAAGCATTAGCTAAAATTCTTTTTCCCTGGCTTATTCTGGCGTGTTTTTTCTACCAGTGGCATGGATGTTCACTGATCTTTGGAGTTGTGGACCATCTGAAACAACACTTGCTAACTGACCACACCAACCCAAATTTTCAGACTCTAAAATGCCGTTGGAAGAACTGTGATGCTTTCTTTACTTCCAGGAAAGGTTCCAAACAGGTACATGGTTGAACTAACATGGTTGTATTTGGTAGTATAAAGTACTTTATATTGCCATAATTGTAGTACTTGATCCTATTTCTCTTAAAAAGGGTTAAATTCTAGTCTTGACAAGCTTGACTGCGTACAGTTACAGTCGTGCAAGGCTAATAGGATTCAAGTCAACCTGTGACAGCTGAAGGGTACAGCTAAGTATTATAACTTGAGATATGGTCAACTTAAAATGGTTTGATCCTAAAATATTATATGGAAATAGTAAAATTCTTGAAATATTAGAAGAAATTTTGGTAACTAAAGAAGTTGCTATCGTTTTTTGTAGGAAAAATTTATTTTTAGGATGAACAACCATCAGTCTTGAAACAGATTTTTATTCTATTAATTTTTTTATCCATCACTACCCCCTTCATTGCTGTGAATGCTGATGCTGTCTATTTTTCACATGGGATTAGTTTTGCTAACAATCTTTAAATAAGTATAGTGCATAAATTTCTGAGTAAATGTTAGCACAGATGGGAAGAAAAAAATTAAGAAGGCGTAAGAGCCAGATTCTGGTTGGATTAAGTCATGTGGAAGGGGTTGGGGGGTGGGTGGAGGGAGGGTTGCTACCTAGAGGCTGATTGGTAAAATCCACATTTTACTCCTTGACAATATAGACTACCTTCCGGTTGAATGCTTTTCAAAATACAGAGTGGAAGGAGTTTTCTTTGAGAACTAAGAAAGAGAGTAGAATCCTTAATTCCTCTTTAAGCACTGGCTTCAGATATGATATGTTTATTTTATACGCCGTTCTAGTCGGAAAGGAAACTGGTTTTTATTTGCCTTGAATCATGTGGCATGCGAGATACTTTATGTATGTGATTTAATAGGTTGGCATTGGTTTGGTTGGTAGGGGGTTTCTTGGGGTTTTTTGGTTTTTTAGATACCTTAAGCCAAAAAATATGTATTATCTGCAATGCCACTTTCATTGAGGCCTCAAGAATATTTTGCCAAGTTTTTTGTGGGATTTCGTGATTTTTAAATTTTTTTTTAAACTGACTTATCTGGTTCTTTTCTAGGATGCTGTAGGACACATTGAAAGACATGCTGAGGATGACAGCAGGATTGACTCATGAAGCTTTTCACCTCCCACATTGGGAAGCAATTTTATATGTCAGAATTATTCCAAATAGCATCAATTTCTTACTCCAGTCTTTCCTCTTTCTTTTTCCACTCAGAATGCAAAAATGGAGTGGGGCTGAAATGCCTTGCTACAGAGACTGCAGGTTGTGTTGCGCTCTGTAGAAATAAGGCTGGTCAGTTAAGACTTGGCCCAAATGGAAGATTCTTGCACGTTTTTAATTCATTGATAGATAAGAATATTCCCTCCTCTTGTCTGCCTTGCTTTTTTGTTTGTTTTTTCTGTTTGTATTTTGGTTTTGTTTTTTTAAGAAGCATAGTCTGAGAGTCTTTGGGAAGTCCAGAGGGGTGTTGAGAACTTAGATTACAATAGGTGCTGGTGTTTGCAAACTCAGCTTGAAGCCTGTTAAAGTGTCTAAGACATATCTGGTTTTATGTTGTATCCAATCTTTTTAGCTGATTTTAATAAAATTCTGCAAACCAGAATATCACAAATTCTAACAGTGTAGCCTGAATATCCAGTGTACATTTTGACTTTCTTCATAAAAAGGAAAGGTATTTTATGGAGAACTGGAATAAATTAATTTTTTAATGTTAATTGTAATTTATTTTTTATTCTTTGTGTAAAAATTGCTATGACTGCTGCAATGTATACAGTGACAGACTGCCCTAAATACTATACCTCTAGAGGTATTTTGTTTATTTGGAGGGAAGCAGTTATTTCTTGAGAAGCATGCCAGTAGCAGCAGAACAGCCAGAACAGTGGCACCACTCATGTACTTTGCTATCTTAGTCTTTTAAAATATAGGTCCTTATGTACAGGAAAGAAGTAAGCGGTGTCAGCTGTTGTTTTAGTTGAATACCAGCATAACCATTGCTATCTTGATACAGCACAATAGTTTAATTTGGAATCTAGTGACTGAGCTTTTCAGTCCTGTATCTTCATGGCACAGCAAAATAAGAGAAAAGCAAGGGCACTGCCTGTCTAAGTGCATCCATTTAGGTCGTATTTGGTTTCTGTTGTGAACTGGCTTAATTGGCTTGGGCTATATCAAGTTCACAAAAACTCAACTGGAAAGAATGGAGCAGGATTTTAAAGGGTTTTAAAGTCTAAAGTTCTCAAGCAGAAGCTGAGGATACAAAATGCATATCGCATGTAAAAGTCTTTTATCTACAAATGCACAGAAGGTGCTGCAGAGAAGCCAGTGCAGAGGGGAAGACTGTTTCTACTTGTCAGGGTTCCTCTGTAGGTGTCCCTTGGGGTGGAAGACTTTACCCATTAAGTTCAGTGAAACGTACTACTTGCATTTGCCATCCTCTCTCCCTTAACGACACTAATGTAGCGAAGAGCTCTGTTAAACAATGAGACTAACATAGCAAGGAGCGTTTTGTTCACTTTTGCCTAACTTGCTGCTCAGGTTAAAAAAAAAAAAAAGCAGAGGTTTCTTTAAACTGTAACAGAAGGTAAAGACAGCCCAGTGTCAAAACTGAGCTGCTTGTAAATGAATCCAGCGCTGTTCAAGCAAACTGAATGTAGCATTTTTACTGAGCATCTCTTTCATCACTACTTCGAGGCTTGATATGCCAACCATAGACCAAATAAGTTTTCTAGCCTTATTCTTTGACTACGAAGAAGCCTTTTTAGGTAAAGAAAGTGATTGAGGGAAGTCCATGGATGTTCCACTCTGCCACCAAATGAAGGAACTTCAGGGCCTTCTCTGAAGCACACGAAGCACGCTATTTTTCTTTTGTCTTAGTGGACAAGCATAATTTCTCTGTATTTGCTTGACATTGATATTTTGTGAGACGGGAGTAAAATAGGAATGAGATGCAGTAGCATCCTACTTCAAAGACATGGGAATCTCTGAGGTTCCAATGCTTTCATGGTGATTTATTTGGGGGTTTTGAGCTGTTTATGGGCAGGAAGAAAATGCAGTATGTGGCTCAAACCCCAGGCTGTTTTGAGGGTGTTTTTGTTTCGGTTTTTGGGGTGTGTTTGTGGTTTTTGGTTTTAGTTTTGGGGTGGGTTTTTTTTCCTTTCTTTCTGTGGTCTGTGGATGAAACAATTCAAGAGAGAATCAAGTTTAGGGAAATCTGAGCAGTGTAAATGTTTTCTGATCTAGGCTGTATTGCTCTGTAGTCTCTGAGAGTATTTATTTGGCTTTTTTTTTTTATGACCTAAAAGCAGAAGACTGCGCAATACTTAAACCATTTCCAAAATTATTGGTGTTCAAGAGTCTTTCTGGGTTTTTGGTTTTTTTTGAACCACAGTGAGGTAGCATGTAAAAGTGTGGCATAAACAATGTGAAAGTCTCAAGCTGTCCTTCCTGGACTGTGCTCGAAGTGAAGCTGTGGAGGTGTGTGTCCTGAGGACAAGCATGTGGAGTGATTGTAGCATTCTGAAAAATGGTGTGTGGGAGTAGATTTTGTTGCTTCTTCCTTGTGATTCTTCACGTTTTTTCAGCTGTTTTCAGGAACGTGTAAAGATATTTTTCACTGGGTGTTGCAACAAATACAGTTATTACACTTTATTTGCATTCCTGAGTGCTTATTGGGTTTATCTTTTCTAGTTGGTGGAAGCAGACTTCCTTTTCTTGTAGTCCATGATATTTCCTTATCTGTCCTTGAGAACAGTCCTCCTGGAAAGTCTGGACTTCTGAAATCCAGGTTTAGCTTTAGCTGTGGTGTCTTTTGCTATTTTGTAGGTCATTTCAGACACATTGTAAGAATCTCGAAATGGGTGAGAGATGGGAAAATAGCAGAGCTGCTGAGTGTGTGTAGAAGTTTACTTCATGAATTTTTTAAAAATTGCTCAGGGGCTCAGAGGAAAATGCTGTGCTGCTTTGTCCTGAGAATATCTTGAAGGGATTTGCTATGAAGTTGCTGTGCAGCTGTGGAAATCCCCAGGCTTCTCTGGAGTTTGGAGGGGGAGGTTTCCTGTTGTTCAGCTGAAATTTGGTACAGCTCTCACTAGTGGCTTCTTCCGGAGGCAATTGCAGAAGAGAGGTGGTAAAGTAATGTATTGACTTGGTAGCCATTAATGAGATCCTCGCTGGTCTTTCAGCTTGGGGTTTTGGCTCCTGATATACCTCCAGTCAAAAGGTGTATTAACTTTGAGAAGGCAGACTATTGGTGAAATTGAAGAGAGGAGTTTGCATGAAAAGCAGTTCTGCACATCTGAAGCCTGTTGTCAGTTTGGTTTTTATGCACATTAAAAGTTGTGGGCAGAAGAGCGAGTAGGGTGAGGGTTTATTTTGTTGTTAGCTGTGTTTGGTTTATTAGTCAAATGTTAAATAATAGCTCTGGAATCGCTACATGGCTGACTAAATATGGCAGGCTGTTTGGGAGGCAAGCCACCGTTTTCCTCTTAGTAGGACTGATACTGGGCTTATTAAGCTATGAGACTCCTGAAAGTGCTCAGAGGTATTATGGCTTTTTATGACATAAAGAATGGGCCAGGCGCTACAGAAACAGCTTATATCATTCCTTTCAAAAGCACGAGAACTTGTTGCACCATAGGCATACCAAGCCCTGCCCGAGCTCCAAAAGAAGGGCATGAGTAGCATGAAACAATCACTTCAAGTTCTCATGTGCTGCAAAGCTTAACCTTCCCCAAGCCCAGCAGCCTCACGTGTATTGAATGATAAGACAATGCTAGGATTGGCCTGTGTTCATTGCTCCTTTTTTCTTCACATCACCGGGAAAAACAGTTAACTGACAGTAGAAAAAACTTTGCATCTTAACACTGCTGCTCCTGTATGTGGAAGGGGCCAGAGGGAAAACTGCTGCATCCATTGATACAAAGATGCATGAAGTATCCCAGCTTCTGCTTGCCTTGTGTCACTTATGTGTGGCTTGCAGACTTCAAACATATTATCAGCATGTGAGCTGACTTCTGCAAAATAGCAGGAGTTTGGCTGTGCAGTGTGTTTGAAGCAGTGCAGTTCTTAGTGCACGCTTTCAAACTGTATGGTAATGCCGGATCAAGGTCAATGATAACTGAAAACTCTGAATAAACGGTTCCCAGAAACAAAAATGTGGTGTTGAGAAAATATTTTTCCATCTTTCTGAATTAAAACACAGGTACAGATGAACCTTGGTTTTCAGGCTGGTACGGTACTATCACTCAAACAGTCCATGTTGTCCAGAGTTGCAGAATATGCGAGGAAGGTTAAGGAAACAGTTTCAGCTACTGTTTGTAAAATATTTAATAGTGAAAGTAAAGAGCAAACTGTGTAGGTATATATTCTGTTATATGCGCCTGCCAGCTTCTCAAACTTCATTTTGCTGTAAGTGTTAAACAGTCTTTCTGAAGAATGGAAGTGGAATAAAACAACATGACTGAATATTTAATAGTTTAAGCTGTGTAGAACATGTGCACAGATTGACCTTTCACTTTGGTACAAAGCTGTGAGCATAATAATGGAACTTTACTCAGCAAAAGAAGAAAAAAAAGAAAAATAAAAGTTCTCTATATTGTTCTGGTTTGTCAGTCTGTTTCTTCTTTGTTTTGAATTGAATGATTCTTTCACAAGATTCAGTGGAACCTGACTTCATTCTGGATTTTTTTCCTTTTTTAAGAGGGCTGGATAAAATCAGACAGGCCACTTAGAAGCTGCAGAACTGGCAGGAACGTACCAAGTTTTTGCTCCCAGTGTGCAGGAATCTCAGACCTACTAGTTTGGCAGGGAAAATGGAAACTGCCCGGCCAGCTGCCACTGCCAAGGCAAAGTACTGACTCCCCTGCTTTGTGGCCCATTGCAAAGGGAAGCTGTCCAGAGCTCTTGGTAGTTCACTCAGCAAGGTCTTTAAGGACCAGTTTTGAGTTGCCAATCAAAAATCCTGATTTTGATCTTCTGACTGGTACATTTTGTTTTTTTCCTAACAAAGAGCATCTCTGCCATATTTTTGTTTGGAAAATAATAGCTTAGTGGAGAGAAGACACGGCTGGATCCCAGGGCTCCTACTGTTTCAGTCATCTTAAAAATTTGATTTGGGTTAAAAGAGAAGTTGAATTTAAAGGATAATAACTCTTCTTTAGGTGTAACCTATAGGATTTTCTTACTCTTTCAGAGTAAGTTACAGTACAGGACAACATCAAGAACTTCGAGACATTTCAGTTAAATGTGCTACTTACCAGAATAACTGAGTGGATGCTACGATGTGTTTTTACCCCTTTGCTTTACAATAGTGGGTTGCTTTGTTACTTTTCACCAATTGAGAACTGAGTAGAAAGTTCTCCTGACAAAGTCTGGTCTCTTCACACCACCTCTTGCACATTTTTTTCCTTCCATTTTTATATTGTTCAAAACACAATTCACCAGTCCTGAAAGCCCATCATCCTTAAAGCTGGTAACAATGGAGCTCACAAGCTCAAGTGCTTTGTTGTGTTTAATGCATTCAAGAAGCAAACTGGCAAGTGTTTGAGACAAATACTTGCCACAAAGCTCCAAAAGCCAGCTCGCAATTCAGGAGAAGGATGGAGGAGTGCTCACTGTTACATCCTCCTCTGTTCTTTCAAAACAAACCAAAAAACAACCTTAAAAACTAGCCCAAAATCCAGTTGGTTTTATTTTTGCTTGAATTAAACTAAGTGTACTTACACATTTTAATAATCTTCCCAAAGTGGTCATGCTAACACAGTGTCTGGTTCTGCTATAAGTCACCTCTTACAATAAAGAAATACATGATACTATGGGGGAAACCCTGGTGGGGAAGAAGTATGCGTGTAGAGGTGTGTATGTTTGTTTTCTGTCTTGAATGGCAAACAACTTTCTCAATATTGCAGAGAACGCAGTGACAAGAAAACACATCCTAAATGTCCAATGTGTAACTGAGATACTATGGGGGTACTAAAAATGAGAGCAAATTGCTCAGTTCTGATTCTTCTGCTGAGGCAGGAGTCCGGGATGTGTGTTGATATCGCAGGCTGTGGCGCCTGCCTTCCACGTTTCTAGCATAGCAGAGAACCAACCTGCATGGCCTCATCTGTAACAGCATAAGTGGGATGCATAATATTGCTGTATTCTAGCACACTCATGTGAAATATTCAGTCCGCATTATGAAGAGACTGAAACATCTGTATCAAAAGCAGGAGAAAAGGGTTAATGACTAATTACAAGGTGGTAGTAAACTATTCTGACCTTCACAGTTCAAATACAGTCCTAGTTTTTCCTGACTTGAGGGAAGACTTCTCCAGTTGTCAGCCTAAGCAGAATAACGATGCATGCTCCTTGTCTTCACCATGCAGAAAAAGCTTAATTCAGTCATCAATAAATTAATCCTTGTTGCCCGAAGGAAAATGTCAGGAAATTGTAGTTACAGAATATGCACACTTGTCTGCCTATTGGAGTATGGTTGTCTTTTTTTTTTTTTCTTTTCCAAGGGGTTCTTCCCATGCGCTGTTTATCTTGGTGAGTGAGGCACATAATTAGGAAACGCTCGTGTTTGCGCTTGGGGATGAATGGAGCTGGTTGCACAAAACAGAAGCCTGGAGCGTTTTCTTGCTGAAGCTGGGTGCTGGCTCCGGCATTAGGCATACATGGTGAGCTGAAGCCACTGAAAGAAGAGTTAGAGTTAAAGGCTGAAAGACTTGTCGGCATCCTCCAACAAATTCTGTTGAGGCCCCGCAGTCTCTGTAGCGGGAAGGCAGCTGCTCGCCGATGCTTAGTATGAAGCATACTGGCAGCGGCGAACTTTGTCTTAGGCTTCTCGCTCCTATTCCTCCTTCGCTTCCAAAAAGCAAAGGGTTTTTTTGTGGTCTCGCTAGCAGAAGACGTGATTTTAAGTTGAAACTTTCTAAGTCGTCTTAATAAGACTTTAAAAAGGGTAAAGAACTATGTTAAACCCCATTATCAGTTAATGCCTTTAAACTAAAGTATGTTTGATTTAAATTGCCTCATAAAAAAATCTCAGAGGTTTGTGGAAGCAATTCAAAGACGACATGAAGAGTCTGCAGCTGTGCCCTTCAGCACCAACTGGAGCCTTACAGAGCAGCTGTTGCTGGCAGATCATGGATATGGGTGTTTGCTGTATAAATTCAATAATAATAAATTTTTTTTGAGGTTTTGCAGACTCTTAACTACTTGGATAACAATTTCAGACCAACTCTCACAGGCTCCCTTGAGAACACATGCAATGAATAATACAAATGAAATTTAGTATTGTGGCTTTGTGTTAGAAATACTGGCATGAACCAGTTTACCTCCAGGACATTGAGCTTAATGATGCCATCTCCATCTTTATCGAAGGCGTGGAATGCCCCTAAAGCAAGGAAACAAAAGTATGCAGAGTATATTAAATTACTGCATGTGTAAAGATGATCCCAGATAGCAAACCAAATTGTGCTCCTGTTGTATCGTGCAAACTTGTGCAGATACTTAACTTATGTGGCCAGCGAGTATTTCTGCTATTTTTTTCCTTAGCTAATACAAAGCGAAATGCAGTGGCTTATTTTCTTTTGTGTTTGTATGGGATGGCTGTCATATTTTAAATTACCTAAGCACATAAATTATGAAAACTATATCTAGGCAGCAGTGCTTTGAGCACAACACTGCATTTTGGGCGTGAGGAGGGGAGGCAGTGGCAGTAAAACTCACGGAACATGGCGTCCAGGCGCACGAAGCAGCAGATGAAGCTGTCGAAGTCGATGTTCATGTTCTTGTCAGCGTAGCGCATGGTGATGATGTCGTAGAGCTGGTTGTTCAGCCGAAACCCTGCAGAGGACCAGAAATGGGGCACAGCTAGGACATGGCTGGGGGGAAGTGCTGGTGCCAGTCAGGCCTCCAGGAGAGGTTTGGCTGTGGTGCTTCCCAGTCCCAGCTGAAGCTCAGGCTAAATAAAATGAAATAAAGCTATAAGGAGCTTCCCTGTGTCCAGCTGCTTTCTTAAAACAGAATTAGCATTTTGAAATTACGGTTTGGAAGGGGCAATAGCACATGGGTTATGCTGTAAATATGAAGAGAAGGGGTCTCCACCAAACAGTTTGCGGCTAAGCCAAGCCCGATAGGAGCAAAACAACAAAAACTGGGTGACAGAAACATAGGAGGAAGCTGCTATGAAAACACAATTACACAACGGTCAACAAATAGATCAGGAGGTAACTCGTCGGCATGGTGTTACTGAACCATGGCCCTGGCTGCTGCCACGTGCGACCGTGTGTCGTAAAGGGTCTGTCATGATTTGGGTACTGCTGGTCATTGGCTAAATGCAAGGTCATGCACAGTCTGTGGGCTGTAAGACTGAGAAATTTTTATTGCAAATTGTGTTCTTATATCTAAAGTCAGGGCAGGAGGCACTGAAATTTTTTTTTTTTTTTTTACATTGACAATTTTCCTGGTGGGAATGGAAACCTGGAAGATAAAAATGACCCATATTTCTACAGCAGCAGGCGTCCAAATCCAGGTGTAGTTTTGTCCTTAGCAATGGATCAACTCACTGATGTTTTGTAAAGTACAAGATAGCTGCCTGTTTCTGTGCCTTGATGAACTGGTAACTGATGTGCCAAAATACTCCCGAAGGTGAAGCAACACTGAAATCATCATATTTAGGCTTACAGTGATGCTACAGATTTTCTGATTAAAGAAGCCATCTTGCTCCCTTAGAGAAAGAGCAGCTGGTAAAGACATTTGCTGGGGGAAGCCTGCTGTCCAGGGAAAGAAGCACACCAATGTGCTTGAGACAAGAAGCAAGAAAAGTCAAAAGCTTCTCTTTGCAGGACGAATTTCATTAACTGCAACTTTTGGAAAATAATTTCTTCTTACTGCGCAGGTAGAAGAGACTGAGCCCACAGTGGCTTAGTGCCACTAAGAAACATGAGCGGGACTCAAGGAATGTCCATCCAGTTACCTCAGGTGCAAACTTGGACATTGACCTGCTCTGCCTTGGTTTCAGTGCCTGTATGCTTGAATCGAAGGTTTTCTGTTGTTCTTTGATTGCTACTTACACAAACATAAAGAACCCACAGCTTAAATGAAGTCAAATGTCTTCAGGGCTTGCTGGTAGCCCTGAATAGCGGGACCTGGATCCTTAAGACAGCAGAGCATCATTCATTGGAAGTTTAAAGAACTGAAGAGATCTATTTGGTTGGCAAGACAAACAAGATTTGCTGCTTGGGTATTTGAGAAGCTCTGTTGGGGGAAAAAAGGATTTTTTAATTTCTGTAGGGCCCCTTTTTAAAAGGCTGCACTGTATTCCTGATTTCACCCTGTGATAGATCAATCAAAACAAGTTTTCTTCGTCTGTTGGGCATTGAACACCAGGGGAAGTACCTGCATCATTGACTGCATTGCGCATCTCGTAGCTGTTAATGGTTCCTGAATGATCTGTGTCGTAACGCTTGAAAATTTTCTGGAAAAAGAAAAAATAAATACACAACAGAAATAAAAGCGTGTACTTCTGTTGAATGTACCCACTGAGCGGGTCTGGGATGTGTATCCCAGGCACTGGGAGGCTTTGCCATTTGCCATATATTGCTGCTTCTGGGCAATCTCAGTCACAAAGTAAAATAATTTAAATCCATACTGTGAGAAGCAAAAAACTCTCCTCTAGAGACTCCCCTTGTTTGACTTGAGTTTATGCTGTTAATTCTCTCTCTTGATTGTCCTAATTAAGCTATTTGCGAGGCCTGAGTCTAGTTCCCATCACCCTCCTCCTCCAATCTGTAGCATTTCCGTGCTATTCTCACGGAGCAAGTTCTTACATGGGTGCTGGAGCTTCAGCAGTTCAGGCTATTAGCTTAGGCTGTGAGTAGGATGAGGAGAGACATTTCTTTTTAGAAGTTAATTTGCAAATTTTTTTAGCTTTTCTTTTTGTTGTAGTGTATGTAGAGAGGTCTCATTTTTCCTACACAAGCTTTTGCACAGCAGAAGCTGTGAAGAACAGCATTGCGGGATACCAGCAATACCTGCCAGCTTTTAATCTTGTCCCAGAGATGTCGAAACTCATCGAAGTTTATCTTCCCTGAGCCGTCTGTCTGTGATGCAAGCATTCAGGTAAAAAAAACCACAACATTTTTAAGGGAAAATTGATTAAGTCTGCAGCTACTGGTGAAGGGCTGAATGTGAAACTGAGTGCAGGATCTCCTCAGCGTTAAGAGCTGGCTGAGCTGCACAGTAAAATATTTGTGAATGTTTTGGTTGTTGTGCATAGTGTTTTGTTTTAGGAGTGTGAAGTAGTATTTGTACTTGGTGTAGAAGCAAACATCTGGTGCGGGAGAGAGGCTTGCTTCTGGAGCTATTATAAAGTATGAGGGCTCTTTCCAAATACCTCCAAATGTGAAGCTTACCCAATGGTTTTAAGATAATTGAGCTTTATCCTAGAGCGAAAACCTTTCTACCTTGCTTAAAATGAATCAAGAACTAAGCAAAACATTGACTGAAGCGATTTACAAAAATGTGTTTCAGTTCCAACCATTACGGCTCTGGGTTGTAGTTACAGTTTTTGTCTGGTTATGTTTGAATGCGCTTATGTTCTCTCAAAATCATGCGGTATGTCAAGTAGGAAAACTAATTGATGTTGTATTGGAGGTAACCCCGTATGCCATCTTGCAGTGTGCTTTATTATATTTGCTCTGAGACCATTTCAGTGTGCGTTGCCTGCTAAGCGCACAGTGGAATGTAGAACACATTATAAACTTAAAAGAGAGAAATATACTGTTTGTTGGCAAGAACTCTAGTTATGTTGAGTTGGTTTTAAAAAAAAAGTTTTGGTTTTTTTTTTTTTTTAAATCATGCTTTAGTGCATGAGCTGGCCAGTTGCTGATACCTAAGGAAGGCTATCGTACTGACTGATTCTGAAATTTTCTGTTTTGGGATACTTCCATCTGCCGGCTACGCTAACGTTGAGGTGACTGGAGTTAAGATGTGCCAAACCGCGTTATCTGACTACAGCATGTTACCTGACTACAGACTATAACGTACTGCTCTGCTTCCCTGGCTTACTAAGTTGCGTATGTGTGTAGAGGTGGGGAACACAACTCAAGTGGACTGGTGTGGTGCCAAGCACTGCTCCTTCACCAGAAAAGGATACATCCATTAAAGCAATCATGCTGCGGCAGGATTCCAGTTCAAATCCTTCTGTCTTTAGGTCCTTATCTGAAATAAATAATCCCAGCTGAAAACAGAGCCAGCAAGCTTTTCTTCCTCTTAGGTATAACTACTCAGAGTAGAAGCCAAACCTACTTCCTTTGTCCAGTAAGAAATGAGTGGTAGAGAAATCTGAAAAGACTCTGTGTTATTGCTTGTGAATTAGAGGTTGCTTTTCTTGAGATGTTATACACAATAAAAACCTCTGGAAAATGCTAAACTAACTGCTAGGTAACTAAGCAAGCCCAGGGTCTGTAGGCTAAAGTTTGCTGAACAGGGAGAAAGGTCTGCCTTTCCCTTAGAATTTTTTTCTTTTTAAAGGGCATTTGCAGACTGCTAGAAATGCGATGCTATCCTGCGTGGTGCTTCCAATGAACATTTGCTCATTCCTGCATTATCAGTATTCGATCACTTGTAGACAGCATCTCTATGAAAAGTTCAGCTCACTAAAATCACAGAATGGCAAGGGTTGGAAGAGACCTTGGGAGATCATCCAGTCCAACCCCCCTGCTAAAGCAGGTTCACCCAGAGCATGTTGTGCAGGACATCATCCAGGCGGGCTTTGAATATCTCCAGAGAAGGAGACTCCACAACCCCCCTGGGCAGCCTGTTCCAGTGCTCTGTCACCCTCAGAGTAAAGTTTCTCCTCACATTAACTGAAACCTCTTACATTTCAGTTTGTGCCCATTGCCCCTTGTCCTGTTGCTGGGCACCACTGAAAGTTTGCATCCAAGTCCATGGAAGTGTAACTAGGAAAATTGTGGGTTTGAAACGGTAAATAATTTTTAGAGTGCAACTCGGGGATGGAAGGATACACTTATATGGCAGATTTCTTTGTCCAGGGTTGCTGAAAAACATGTTCAAACTCACGTTTTTTTACGACATTATTGAGAACGTTCCTGAGTTCTTCAGCATTGATCTCCATGTCCTGGTAGGAAATGTGGTGAGAATATAATTAATTACAGCATTCCTTATTAAGCAGATCATTTTATGGGTGCATATGCTAAAAATACAAAATCTTTGGTCACTTTTCACTATGACATATACGTGTTTCAAACTAGAGAGCAGTCCAAATCTTTCTTGAGGCTGCAGTACAAGGTGGATCTAAGGTTACCATATAGTGCTTATTAAACTATAACGACAAGAACAACCAGTGATTTCAAGACACTTTATAACTTTGTATAAGCCAAAAAAACCCTGTAACCCATTTGCAGCCTCTTGATTTATGCAGTTCTTTGATCTGTTTTTACTTTTAACTTCCCTTATTAAGCATATACTGGAGGGCATTGTATGTATAACTTGTTTATACATACTATGCAAAATAGCATCTTCTGGTAGTGATAGAAGTAAAAGCCTGAATTTAAATAAGGCTTCCTTGTACACAGCGGGAATAGCTTGTGTGTACATATGAGGATAGCTGTACACTTAATTGGATTTTGATTTGAGTTTGCTTAGCTTCCCATCTCAAAAGAAATTTGATGGAAGGAAATTCAAATGAAATCTTAAAATTCAGTGTTTTGAAACTGTGATGCAGTTGCTTTAGGTGCTGTTGTGGCTAGGCTGCTTTGATGGCAGAGACAGGGATCGGTTGCATACTCACGTCCCCTGCAATCTGTCGGAAAATGTTCCTGAACAGTTTTTCCTCTTCAGTCTCCTCCCGAGCTTTTGCTGAAGGATGCTGAAAAGAGACAAGCAAAGAAGGGATACAACCGTAGCCCAGCAGGGAAGGGAGAGGGCCCGGGGGGCTCGCTCGCCCTTGCATGAAGGAGCCTCTTGGTGAATCTGATGCTCTTTGGAGGAATTGGTTGTCCTCCTGTTCCTTTCCCCATTTTTTGGTTATATTTATTTCTTGTCAAAACTGCTGAATATTTCACTTCATCCCATTGCTCTCCTTTGTCTTGGAAAGAGGCTAAAAGTTTACTTTCACTGACGGATGTTTGTCTTCTAATTTTTTGTTTCAAAACATTGCAAAGGAGAAGTTTGGAGGAGCAGAGGCACATCTGCTCCATAGCCACCCTGTAGGCTATGGATTGACCAGAGGGACTCAGGCTTGAGAGCTGTCTGTAATCTGGGGGGCCCCTTGCTGGAGAGAATTAGCACATGAGACAGAGGAAAAAAATGAAAGCGAAGCTTTCACAGACCCATGCAAAGGGCAAGCCTGAACTCTGAGGCTGATACTGAAAAAGGAAACTATATTTTATTTCCTCAACACCCCCCCCTCACACACCACACCACCACCCCCCCCCCAAATATTAAATGACAGGAATTATGTGTAATGAAGTCAAGTGAATTTCTTGGCTTGGGTATTATTTTTGTTTGTCTAAATGCAGAGGAACGTTAAGACGGGTTCCTGCTTGGCCGCCTGCATGCTGTGGTGGTCGTGCAGCAGAGCAGAGCGCTCCCTGCCAGCACAGGCGCCAGCTGTGCCTCTGGACACCATAAGCCTGGGTGAGGGGCCTGGCTGTTGCATTTTGTGTCCCTCGCCCACCTGCAGGCAGAAATTCCAAATTCACTACCCCGTTTTCCTCCTCTTCAGTAGTGAGAGAAAAGAGGAGGGGTGCAGGAGCTCCTGGGGTTACTCGGGCGTTTTTCCTCTGGCCAGCGGAGGCTGGTAGAGGGCCATATAATCTGTGGCAGGGAGAGGCTGCGATCATTGCCAGGAGCTCCTGAAGGCCCTCGGGTGGGATTCGCGCAGGTGCCCCGTGTAAAGCTGGCACCACTCCGGGGGGCTGCATGAGAGTGGGTTGAAGTGTGCTGCTGGTGGGAAGGGATTGCTCCCAGCTGGGATCCTTGTATGACAGAGCAACCAAGGAGATGTTTTCAAGCAACTACATCCTCCAGCACAGGTGTGAAATAACTGAAGGGACAGTCCCTCGTAGCTCATGCGTGTTAGAGCCACGTAAACCCCACATGCTAAGATCTGATGAAAAGCTGTTAAGTGTCTAAGAATGTTGCCCCATTCCTCTGCTCTCGTGCTAGCCAGGCCAAATGCTATTTTCCCCCTTGCCATTTGCTGCAGAAACCTTTTTCTCATCTACGTGGGTTTTTTCACCGTCTTTGCCAGCGTCTTCATCTGCTGTCAGCTCCTTATTGCTGTTTGCTCTGTCGGAAACAAAGATGATAGGCTAAAAGAAGAAGAAGAAAGAGAGCAAAAGAGAAGTGGAAATTACACAAAAAATAGCAGAAGGGAAAATATTTAGGGACACCCATTCTGTGGTAAAGCACATGCAGCGACAGCTCCTGCCCTGAGAGGGTGCCTGGAGAAACCAGAGCTCGGAATGAAAGACAAGGTGGAGGGATTTCTGAAGTTACTGCTCTCCCTGTGCTAGAAAAGCTGCAAAAGTCTTTTTGCAAAATAGTGCAATCTCTGGCTTCCAGCTTTCCTGTTCAGAAAGCCAGTACCCATTTTAACATTTTTTTAAAATTTTTTAAGCAAAATACGCCCTCAGATTCTCAATTCTCAGTTAAATTGATGAACTTGCCCCTCTCTGCGAAGGACAGTAGCACTGAAAGTGAACAGAATCTGAACCCTACACAGAAAGTGAGTATCTTTGTACCAACTTGTTAATTCTGTGAGGCTTACGTTCTTTCTCTGTATTAATTCTTGAAGCATCTAGCTGTAAGCAGCCACGTGCAGTTTTTCAGTTTTAGTGCATTTAAAACAAGGGAAGCTGCTACAAGATGCAAATGTTACCCTAGACTATTAATTGCAGTCAGTCTGCCCTGAGATTAAAATGCCTGGTTACGTTGTCAGGGTCCTAAATGTGTTGTGTTGAATCAAAAGGAGAATCCTGGACTCTGGTGAGCAGAAACTTCTGGAAAGAGGAGCAGCTGCAGCAGGCAATGTAAAGCAAATGCGAGGGCATGTGACTGGGGAAGGGGCGATTTTCACCAGAAGCTGAAAATTTTTGTCAGCCTTTTGCCACCCCCTTGAGCGAGAGAGGTGTATGATGCTATAGCTATTTCATTAGATTTTAGTGTAGGAAGACAAAATCTTTACTGCCTGCAAATGGCCTCTTATCCAGTGCCCTTGGTTAACGGGACCAGTTTCCAGGTGCAGAGAAATCACTACTCTGCTCCTGCTGCATGCTTTGCACACGCTCTTTGTCTTGCTGGCACCCAGCACATCACACAGGTACCTTACCTTGCCCTTCTTCTTCTTCTTCTGTACGAAAAGAGACAAGTGAGGGAAAAAAAAAATGGTTTTAAAGAGAACCGTAGATTTTATGCATATTGTGCAGAGCTGGTGGTAAAGTTTCATTTTTTCTCTTTCCCTTTCTCATGTTTATTTTACACATTCTTACACAGTTTTCAAATCTCAGAAAATGAGGGGGGAAAGCACCCACCAAGAAATTGCATACTAAAGGACAGAAATTGCAGAAACCGTAGCAAAACAGCATCCCATCCCACCTGGGGTTTTGTCTGCTTGAACAAAATCTCTGTTATACCTCTGTCTCTGACTACTACTCTTTTTCCCAGCCTGTCAGTGCAGCGGAGATTGGACTCTTGTGCCCACAGACCAGTGTTATCTGAAGTGGCAATTAAATGCCACTAGATCTGGAGAGCTGATTTTGTTATCATGGCAGTAAACGAAAGGGGAACACGTCTGAGGAAGGTTTGATGGCACTCTGTTCTGTGCAAGAGCATTTCCTCTGGGTTTTTTCCAAGACTATTTGTGTTGCTAGCTCTAGAATATTCCCATATAGATGTGTAAAACCATGGGCTGCACAGTTAGAGCTTGTCCTGGATGCTAGCTGGAATCAGAGCATCAGTAGGATCCCTTTCCAGAAAGCATGTACTTCAGAATAAGGTACTTTTTTCTTTATTACAGGAGATACCAATTTCACAGACAAATCTCATAGTGCAAAGCTAGGCCTCCCCAGTAAATGACTCCATCGATTGAGAGTATTCAAAGGCAATGCTTAGCATCCAGCCTTTTTATGCCAGGAACAGACTTCAAATCTGGCAAAAGATTTTGGCCTGTCCAAATTAGAAAGTAGTGTATGTAAAGCAAGTGTTAATAAAGTATCTCTATGAGGAAATGTGGGAATTTGTGCTAAAGGAGCTGTCATGCGGCCACAAACAGTTTCCTGCTGTAGGTTTCCCCAGGCGTGATGCTCTTCCCCTGCCTGCTTCTACTCACATACAGAAGAGGCCCAGGACAGCACTTACCGATGGACGCTCTGCCTCAATCATGTTTTCAACCTCCCTAGAAGAAAGCAGAAAGTAAATAAATCGGGCAAGTGGCTGTTCCTGACATTGCTTGTTTTCTGTAGCTGGTTTGTAAGCAGCCACTTGAACTTTCCAAACAGGCATCAGTGTGAGCTGGCTCTAGATGTAGCTTTTCCCAGTTTGAGCCGAGCATCCCAAGTACCACTTCCAGGAGCACTGCTGCCTGGTTTACTCCTCTAAAGAGCCTCAATAACACTGAACTTTGACAGCAAAGAACAAAACAGAAGCTGTTTGGCCTAAGTGAAGTGACGCTGGCTGCAATTTGCTGAGCTCTGGGAAACTAGTTGAAGAGCAGGACAGGAAAGACATTAACTACCTACTTCTGTGTTTCATTCGTGACCAAAATTAGATCTGGTTTAATGATCTATCTGGCCAAAATTTCACCCAGTGGCATACAGCAATAAAACCCAAACAGCTTCATTTTCATTGCTGAAAATGGATAATGGTATGTTTACAAGGGACATCCTGCAAGTAGTAAGCTTCTTCAAAGACAGTTCGAAGTAGGCTGTTGTTAGACTATAAGGGAAGCTCAGGGAAATGAGTTTGCCGGTTGGAGTTTGTAATGGGGTTAAAAAAAATTAAAAGCAGGGTGTAGCAAACTGGGAACATGACTATAACAGACTGGCAAGCTCACCGTCACCTTTAAGGCCAGATAAATGGATCTGCAACCTACTCTGAAAGACTTCTTTTCTCTGAGAAGACCCTCAGGATGAATTCTCCTTCCTGGTGGGGTTCATATGTCGATGGGATGACAACGTACTCGCTGGGAGGTAGCCGGAAGCGCTCAGAGATTTCTCGCATGTTTATGTAGGTTTTACTTCTAGCTTTGGAGGCATTGTAGAGGAAAAAATCCTTTTGCAAGTGATGCTTAGTACCGTGCATCTGCAGAACAAATGAGTCAGTTTGTCTTCAAGGAAGTCTTACCCATTCCCCAGGTCATGCAGGCAGTACATGGTTGGGACAGAAAACACAAATGAAGCAGCAGCTTGGCTAGCAGGGAGCTGACAAGGGATGCTTGCTGGGGACAGATATGGAGTCTGTCACCTTTAAGTTGCTACTGGTTGGGTCTAGTTGGCTTCTGAGGGCTGCTCCAGGGTCCACCTGCAGAGCGTTGGCTGACTTCTGCTCTGTAGGCACTTTTATCTGACTGTTCTATTGGATGTGAAGTTGCATGTAAGCAAACTTCAGCTACTTTCCTTGGAGGGTGGCATGGCAAGAGATGGTACATGCCTACCCCTGCGTGCAGTGTGGTCAGGTGAAGGTACTTTCAGTAGAAGCATGTCCTTGCCTGGACAAAACATGAGCTCTGTATCTGCTAAAGAAACATGATAATCAAACATTGCATTGATTCAGATATGAAAATGAAGTCAAGAATTGTGGGCTAAGAGCTCCTGTAAGCTGCTTGCCACAGAAATAACCACCTGTAAAACAGTTGGCAAAGACAACATTCAGACTGTCATCTTCATGTTTTCCAGGTAACCCAGCCTTCAGCTGAGCTTGTTTGAAGAACTTGTGATGCCAGTGGTTCAGCTACTTGGCAGGCTTAGAAAAACTTAACCTGTGTACTTCTAATACGTTTTCTTCAATGGCTGAAAATACCGTTTGTTTTCCAAACAAATTCTGAGACCACAGGTAAAACTCAGTGGCTGCAGGATACCAGCTGTTGGCATTTGTTTGCAGGAAGAACTGGAAGTGGTTCAGGGCGCTTCTGTGTGGGCTGCAATGGCAAAGTCCTCGCCAACGCCGCTTCCCTGCAGCCCAGGGTCACTGCCCGACCATGCAAGATGCGGCTAGGTTGCATGTGAATAGAAAAGGAGGACTAAGGAAAAGGTGCAGGTGAAAATGGGGTGCAGGTGAGAAGGAATTAAAAATTACTCACAAAAGGTTACTAAAAAACACTCAAAGCAGAAAGGTTAGCAGTTTCTCTTGTGTTACATCCCTGAAGAGAAACTCAACTGGACAGTTTCCTTGCTGACTTACAGACAGGCACAACAGTAACACTAGCTGTGAGCATACACCAAGCTGTCAATCTGCCTCCACTCTGCTCATACCTCTTTGGGCACCTTAGGGAGAAACAAAGAGAAGAAACGGTCAGAGCTGCTAGGTAAGTCTACTTGTTTATAGATCGTACAGAAGGGCCTTCACATAGATTTCTGGGCACGCAGCCAGTAAATAAAATGCTCCAAGTTGTACAATTATTCTAAGCCATTTCTTTCTTCCTTTCCAGATTTCTTGGGATCTGCAGGAGATCCACTAAGATCTAAACTAAACATATTTGTGTAAGGGACTGTGTAAATTAACTTCTTCATGAAGTTGATAACAGGGACAGAGCTTAATTGCTACGTATGTCTCTTGGAAGTCTGTTTCCTTTTTTACACTATTCTGTTCATTAAATGTTTAGTTTCTGCAGGGATGAAAGGGGGATTGGAAGGTCTATGGGAAAGAATATGTGGAAATCTGGCATTAAGTCACCCTAAAAGCCTAAAAAGTGTGTTACTTATAGATGGGGTAAACCCTGAGGTTACTATGGGCTGAATGGTTAAAAAGCCTTGAATTTCATTCCTTTCTTCCAGGTTTCCTCTGCGTTTCTTGCAAAGTAAAAAATTGCGATTCATGTAGTCAGGCTGACTGATTTGGTGACTCTCTTGGTAAATACATACTGTCAGGATTTGTGACCATGGTGAGAAGAACAAAGTCTAGAGCTGGTACCTCGTAGATGGCAAAGCCAATGGTGTACAGATTAGCTCCCAGCTTGCGTTCTTTCCTCCTATTTTTCTGCATCAGTGCGACAAGGAAGCTGCAGACAACCTCTTCATCCTCAGGATCATCATCTTCCTCCAGGAGCTTCAGGCGATACTGGGGGTTGGTCCAAAATGTATCTGTGAAATCCCACCAACAACCCAAAGCCAACATGTAAAGCTTCAGTTTTCTAACAATACTCATGATCAAAGAGAACTTTTAAGTTCCCTGCCTGTGGTTCCTGAGAGAAAGGTTAAAATTGGGCTAATATGTCTGTACTTCTTTATGTGTTATGGGTTTTATGTAGTTCTAGCAAAACTGCACAGGAAAGGAGGTTATAAAATGAAGAATTGGCATCTGACAAACTTCCAAAGCATCTAAAGCTGTCAGAAAGTCGATTTCCCAAGTGAAATCTGTTAGACTGAAATTGATCTCTCTTATCTTACTTGGGGCACTGTGAAGTATTTGAACAGTGATTTATCCTTGCCAGGCCTGCCTTTTGGGCTTACAAGGTGCTGTCACAAACCTAGTGACAAGATTTCCAGCTACAAAAGTGCATGTCTTGTCCATGGAGGAAGCAAGGCTTTTCCTACGGCCGAGCACTGATCAAGCTGTGGTCTGACTTAGTCTGTGGGATCTCATACAGTCCCCATCAAAGAGGCCTTCTCTCTCTTAAGACCCATTGCTCACCTGGATAATTGCGGCAACCTCCAGCTGAGCAGCCTCTCACCCAGCGCCCTTCGTTGACTGACACGGTCCAGGTCTGGAGTTTATCAGCTTCCAGAGTATCAGGTGTGAGGTTGCAGATCTCAAGTTTTGTGAAATGCCTCATGAAATCTTCAAATGATATCCTGGAGGAATTGAGGGGAAACTGAGCCCAGGTGGATTCACTGCTGGGTGGTTGTCTAAAAGAGCCTGGTGAGGTGGAGGAGGTTGACCCATGTTACTGCCACTATTAGGGCAGGTTTGTGGTGGGAGTGCCATGATTTCCTAATGCATTTGGCCTGCTGGTTGGGCAATTAACACAGGTACAGCTCCAAACTGGGGGACACTGGGCTGAGAGGGTGGTACATAGGAAGGGTGATGGAGAGCTTGTGGAAGTGTGGCATAATTAGAAGGACTGTGCTGGTGTCACTCAAACCCTGGAGGGAGAATGAGAGGATCACAAAGCAGGGCATATTGGGAATACGAAGGCGAACAGGGATTACTGCAATGATTTTAGCAGATTTAAGTAGTTCAGTGTGATTCACTTCTGCTATAGTTGCATATCTCCTAGAGAAACACAGGTTTTTGACTGATGTTCTCACCAGAACTCCCCATCCTCCGCAATCTTGTGCTGCAGGCGGATTTTCTCTGCTTCATTAATGATGTTCCACTCTTCTGACCTTCAAAAGAGTACACAAGCTAGATTACAGTTTGCAATACAGTTTTCATTAAAATCTCTACTCTTTATTGTAAGCCTCTGTTGTGGTTTAACATGGCAGGCAGCTGAACACCACACAGCCACTTGCTCACTCCCCACCTCCCTCAGTGGGGTAGGGGAGAGGATCAGAAAAAAAGTAAAAGCTGTGGGTTGAGATGAAGACAGAGGAAAATAATAATAATAATAATGGTAATGGTAAGAGAATATATAAAATATACAAAAGAAGTGATGCACAGTGCAATTGCTCACCACCCGCTGACTGATGCCCAACCCATTCCTGAGCAGCTATTGCTCTCCCCCCACCAACTCCCCCCAGGCATGACATCCTATGGTCTGGAATACCCCTTTGGTCAGTTTGGGTCAGCTGTCCTGGCCATGCCCCCTCCCAGCTTTTTGTGTACCTGGCAGTGCAGGGAAAGCTGAAAAACTCCTTGACTGGTATAAACGCTGCTCAGCAGTAACTAAAGCATCCAAATAACTCAGCTAAATACTAAATAACTAAATACCAAATAACTAAAGCTAAATCCAAAACACAGCACTATGCCAGCTACTGGGAAGAAAATTAACTCTATCCCAGCTGAAACCAGGACAGCCTCATAGAATAGAAAGTCAAGAGTCATCTTGCTACATCCATATAATTTTTCCTTTGTGAGCCTTGCAACCATTTGTTCTCAGCGCTACCCTCCTCTCCACATGCACAAATAAAGAAGCAATTGCCCTATTCCTCTCTGCCTTCCCTTCAGGCTTACTCTTAGCAGCTCCCAAAAATCTGCTGAACTGTTTTAATTTTATTTAGCTTGAAGGCAAAAGTGTTAGCAGACTCTCACTGGTGGAGTAGCTTATTGAAATTCCTTTTAGTAAAACCTAATGAGAAGCTTTATCCAAACTTGGTCATGTCCTGACATCTTGCTTCATCCAGTTCTTCCATAACTTTTCTAATAATTTTTCTACTGCCACATTTTGATTTGAAAATGGACATTGCTTAACTTGCTAGACAATAAAAGCAGATTGACTGGGCTCTCTCTTCATTTCCATTGATTAAAGTCCCTCTTCACATCTTTTTTAGGTACTCTTTTCTTTTTACAGCGTTAGCCAAGCACTCAACTATGATCAACTTCAAAGTGCATGTGTCAAGATGACAGCAAAGACAATTCAGATACTCATCATTAAATGTTAGGGTCACTCACAGGCTGCATAAGGGCAAATAAAGCTGCAATTCTTTTTTTTTTTATATCACATGAAGCTCCTTTTTACTCACTTGTCACTCCAAGGTCCATTCCATTCCACCTGCCCCCAGGGGTTTCTCAGCCTTACCAGACGTATTTTTTCTCCTTTAAATGTTGTCTAATTGAAAAAAAAAAAAAAAGCAGCATTAAGAATAGACTGAGAGTAGGTTCAAAAGGAAACATTCTGCCTGTCATATGGCTGATACCAGCTCTTCCAGTGGTGCTTTCCTGGGCCATCGGCCAGTCTGACCTGCTTGGGGTGAGTGCAGGAATGCCTTAAGACCAGGAGGTGGTTGGCCATGGCCACCTTTGCCCAAGCAGACCATGGCGGAATACCCATTTCCCCAGAAAGCCAGAACTCAGACAGGTTTATTTCTCCACAAGGATTTCATTTATTTAAATATAAATTTTGTTTCCTTAGCTTCTAATTCGTTTTGCTTTCCCCCCTGCCTATAGCTTTGCTGATGCGTGTGGTTCTAGACCAGCATCTACCACATCTCCCCATAGCTGGAGGGAATGGTCTGTACATACCTCTTCCACAGCCGTGACAGAGTAGGCATGACCTTTGACGAGCCCACAGGACATTCGGGTTTCATACTGCATTGGCACTATGGTCTGTTAGACACAAGATAAAAATTTGTAAGTGTTGCACAAAGCCCAGCCGGCTGCTTTAAGGCAGGTGTTGCCATCCCGGGCTTTTGGTGGGAGGATGACACCGTTCAGGTGCTGGCATTTTTTGTCTTGTTCTCTTTGTGTTTGCCAAGGTGGCCAAGCTTAGTCCTCACAGAATTTACATTCCTGGTTAGAAAGGAGTGAAATGTGAACTAAAAAAACAAAGTTGTTAATAACAATTGAAAAGGACATGTTGTGATTTGCTTTTTCCCTTTGTGTAGGTTACTGCTTTTTGCACTTGAAACATGCCAGTATATAGCATGCTTAATCAAAATAATTAGATTTTCTATTAGTAGGACTGTTCAGCCCTTTCTGGGATAGTATGTTCTTATATGGCTCAGTAAGGTTATTGTATATCAACTGTGGAAACATCAGAACAGACCAACACCTAGAACACTTTCATCTTTACATATGTCTGCGACCTTATCACAATGACATTAAACCACCTTATTTAATATACTCTTCTTACTAACTTACTTTTTTTTTATAATTACTTTCCTGTGGTAATTTACATTTTATTCCATAATTGTTAAAATCCTCATGATTTGAATTTTTTCCAGCTGACATTCAGGAAGAGCGTAGCTTTCTTCAGCAATGTGTTGCTCAGGTGTCAATACATTTGTTGTCTGGTAATCCACTGTTAGCGCGCCTGATAGAATTTATTTATTTATTTTACTTTGCAAATCTCAGAACGGTGTTTATCTGGGAGAGGAAGAATCGAGAGGAAGCCGGCAAGTGCACACAGCCTGCTGTGTTTGTAGGAGAGATCACTGAGAAAGGTGGATAGGGAAGGCTCTGCTACATGCACGCGGACCACCTGCAGATGGTCCTCTCCTCCACTATGTCTGTCGCTGAGCGAGGAGTGCAAGGCCCTGCCAGTAACTCTGCCATCCCTTCTTGACATGGAGAATTAGTAAGGTCACACAGATACATTCTCAGCTTGCACAGGGAGGCTCTTGTCCAAGTATTTCCTGGCTGTCACAATTATTTTCCATTATTTCCCTTCTGCTCCTGATTCTTTTTTTTTTCCCCTCTTGCTCCTGTTTCCATACTTTTAATGCCTATAATCTCTTATCTATTTCTTTTTTCTGTAATTTCTACTCATGTTGTTGCCATCATCACTTATCAGAACCGTTTCATCTCTTTTCTGTTTAAGAATATTACCTTCTGCTGGTGCCTGGGGCCACTTCTCTAAAATGCTTCTGAAGTCTGCACTGTCTGCCTCTTTCCATCAAGAATCATGATTTTACTTTTTTTCCCCCCTGGTGATGGTTCAGGGGTGTGTAATAACCAGCAGCAGAACGGCTGCCGGGGTAACAGCTACGGAGAGTTTTCCAACCTTCTTTGAGTAGGCAGTCACTGGGGTGGACATTCCCCCCAAAACATGGGTGATTTGGGTGGCCGTGCTTGCAAAACAAGACAGTCATACTGGGCTTTCCTGAGGAATGACACCATTTCAGTCTTAGGGAGACTAAATATGGGTGTCGAAAGAGGAAAAATCAGCTATTTCTGCCGCAGATGCAGAAGACAGTTTGCGCAACCAGAGGGTTTAGATTATGTAATTGGGGCGGGTGTTGGGTTTTTTCTTTCTGTAAAGTGAGAGAAGTAATTTCATTGCCATGGAAAGGCAGCTCCCTGAAGGGCAAGGTTTGGCAGCTGCCTGACAGAGAAGAGGAGAAAGAATGTCTCCCTCTACAGATTTGGAAGCTTTTAAGTTTCCCAATACAGGATCTTCCTGTAATTGTTTTAACATATCTCTCTATATATTTTGCTAGATACTTAGGTATGCTGTAGTTACTTTGTATTTTATCACACACATAAAACTTGTAGTTTTTAATTTTCCTTGCTATGGACTTTAAGTGAGGATCTCAAAGGCAGTAATCTAAAAGGAGCATCCTGCAAGCAGACTCCCCTCCACTGGTGGGCAGAGCTCCATAGCACTCACTGTCTCAAAATAAGTTCACCAAGAGCTTTTGTGCCTGGAGTGAGAGCTGTGCAGAGCTCGCTATTTCTTTCTTTCACCCCCCCTCCACACTCAGGGATCTTGTTCCACTCTAATATTTTAACTTTCTCCATTCTTTGCAAGTGTCCAGCTCCCGAATACAATAACCAGTGTGCCACTTTGACATATTTGATGTGATTTTGCTCTCCACTTCTACTGTACAGGTAAGCTCTGGAAATTATAAGCCTTTATACTGCAAGCCAACAGCCCTTTGCTTCGGTATCAGCAAAGCCTTCTAGAATCAGTCACTGCGTTTGAAAGGACTGAAATCCTTTAATGCATATGTCAAATAGCATCCATAAGAACAGATCTTTAGTGTTGGGATAACTCAGTGAAGCCCAATAGGGATTTAAAAGCACAGATGGTGTGTTTCTCTAACTGCTCTGTCTGTAAATAAAGGCCCTGTGAAGTCAACCACTTCTGGAAGCATACGAACCCAGGCTGGCCTTTCGTCTGTCCCCTGGTAGTCTACCGTGGAGTGGGTCATCTGCGCGTTTTCTAGATTCTTCACCATCTTAGCTATCAGTTGCCCAATGTCACTCCGAGGAGCTGATCCGTAGGAAAAGCCTAGGTTATCCTGGTACAGAGAACGGAAGAAAAGTGTCATGCAGAAAGATGAGGCAGGGAGAGAGAAGAGAATAGAAATATACAGGAAAGATGAGTGGTAAAAGATAGCCTAGATAACTTCTCTCTCATTACATGCTAGATGGTCCATACTTATCTACAGTGGTTGATAGCACTGGTTGTTCTTCTGCCTTCACTGTGACTTCATACTCCATAATGGTTATTGAAGCTAGGGTTTTTTACTTTCACTTTTAAATTGACAGTACATTAAGGCAATTTAAGACCATGTTGGCAATTGAAGGGTTGATTTCCCAAGCATTTTCACACTTAGCATCTTTGCATGAAGATTTGTGTCTTAACAGAGTTGCAGCACCCCCATACTGTCTTTATTTTATTGGGTGAGGGCACTGAGGGTGAGGGGAGGGGTGCTGTTTTTGCTCATCGCACCCCCTCTCCCCATCTCCATGTTCTGCTTCTGTTCGTTTCCCTTTTGGCACTTGCTATTTGCTAATGGGTGGTGTCTAGTGGAGATTGCTCCACCTCCTAGAAGTGTTTGCTATGTGGACTAAACCAAGCAGTCTTAAAAGTTGGTGTATATTTGATTACAGACGGAGAGGTCCCTCTCCTCAGTCATTTCTTAAGGCTCATATGCAAAGTTCATATGGACTCACATCAATGGAGCTGGCCATGAGGGATCCTCTGTCAATGGCATGTTTCATGATTTTATAGATATCTTTAGGGGCATCCTTTATCTCATAGAACTCTGTGACTCCTCCGGTGAAGTCCTCCATGGCTTCAGTGGTGTTGCCTCCTTTCAAAGCTTCGTATGATCCATGGAGTCTTGGAAAGAGAAAAGAAAAATAAGATTCTTTTTTACACAGATAAAGATACATATCTATATATTTTTATACATAATATATATTTATCTTATGTGTGTGTATATATGTAAATAAAGACATGTAAACACACGTACTGAAAAACCCCACAAACCATCTGTTTGGTAACCCTCAAGTTAAAAGTTTTAAAACATGCCACCTGCACACATTTTTAAAAAAAAAAAAAAAGAGAGAGAGAGAGAAAGAGATGTTGGGAATCAAATGTAGACCTCTGAATGAGTAGCAACACCCCCTAGTAAATATGTTTTAGCCCATCCCCAATTCTGAGGCATGAGAATCTATGGGAAAAGGCACTGGCACGTTCAGAGCCTCTCTACATGCTCATTATAGGTCCTGCACGCAGTGCTTTAACCACTTCCCTGGCCAAAGCCTCAGCAGGGAGCCCAGCATGGTTCGGCGGGTCGTTTTACTTTGCATAGGCCTTTTCCAGGAGGGCGCTCCAGAACTCGTTGCGCTGGGAGGACTTGGTGAAGACGAGTTGGTTGTTGTACGTGGGTAAGCAGTCATCAATGACGACATCCACCCAGTCTCCATAGCGCCAGAACTGGATAAAGGCAAGCAGAAGAAAAACTCTGGGTTGATTTGGTGCTGAAAAGCCGGTCTGAGAGAGGAGAAATATGGATGTTAACTGCTTTATAATGTGGCAAAAAGCACTGGCCGTTGGGAGGGAGGCAGCCAGAGTAGATTCCCCCAGGCAACTCCTGCGGGACAGCGAGAGGTCCCTTAGGAAAGCCAAGGGAAATATGGAAAGCAGTCAATCTTTTCTGAATAAGCAGTTCTTCAATAACTTGTTTTTGACAGACCAGCTGCTTGTGGGCCTAAAATTAGATGCTCTGGCCAACTACCAGGGTGTCTGTGCTGGCTGTCGCACTGCCTCTGAGCAGCAAGGCGCAGGACTGGGCACCTGCTGCCACCCCTTACACGTAGGACACGTCAATCTGCAAATGCTTCCTTGGTGGGTTAATGCTCCCTGATGGACTGTGTGGGCTGGCCCTTCTGTAACTGCCCTGCTGGAAGAGTTTAGGGTCAGGCAATTCAATCCCTCTTCCTTCCCTGCTGTCACTCATGCTTCCAAAGAGTGGAGAAGCGAGAGGGAAGAGCGTGCCCAAAAGCTGAGCTCTTCCTTGGGTTAATAGAATTACATCTGCTTCCTGCTAGACGAAGGGACTCACCTGGAAGTGAAAGATGCCAGCATAGTTTTGTATAAAGGACTGGTCATGAGGTATGACTCTACAGAGCAGTTTTTTATTCAGTGTCAGGCAAGCAATGGCAGCCAGGAACCAGCAGTCACCTGGAAACAAGCAGAAGCAGCAGACGGAATGAAGGGACAGAGCAACGAGAATCAAAGGCAAAACCTGAGATACTGCCAAGGGACACGTTGATCATGCCATCGCCTTTCAGGAGAGGGCTCTTCTCCATGCGTTCTTCAGTACTTTAACTCTTTGTTTATTTGTGCTCTGGAAATGCTTGTTGGCATCATTCATGACTAGGTATATGCCTGTTAAATAGATGATGCTCCCTGTAATTTACAAAAATCCCTAAAATCTGATGAGCACTGTTACCTGTGTTAAGATTTCCCTGTTCCATGAGAATGCCTATCTGACTTCCCATGTTACTTTTCCTTCCAATTCCTAGGACAGAGACCAGCTGAGAGGGAGCTCCTTCCCAGGTGGAGCTCTGTACAGCTGAGGTTCAGTCTCTCGCTTTCATTTTTGGCTCTCAAGATAACCCACTGTCCCAGTCATCATTCCGTGGGGCCTCTTCCCTGCCTCATTGTTGTGACACTTTTTCCTCTTTTTAAATGTGTCTGCACTGTTGTAAAGACCATCCCTTTAGCGCTTTTTGATTCCTCCTTCAGAGGAAGTGTGCTGCCTCTGTGGGAGTTCTGGGAAACTGCCTTTCTCCCATAGTACTTCTCTGTTCAGCAAAGGATGCCTCAGTCCTTAATTAAAACCTCCGAGCTCCTACTGTAAGAGAGGTTATAGGGTAAGCTCGCCTGAGCAGTGTGGATTAGTGGGGTGAGAGAATTGCATGAGGTAGTGAAAACTAAACCTGATTGCAGGGACTTGTAAAATAAATGTATGGAATTGGTGGAGTGATAAAATATACAGAAATATGTATATGTATATATTTTGGAAAGCCAGCTCTGTAAATATAGCAGTACATTCTGTTACCTATTTCCCCTTAGGGAGGATGTGAGGTCCACTGAGAATGGGAGTTTTCTAAACTATCCAATGTTCGGCAGAAGTCAAAAAGGTAAACAATGCTACGTGTAGTTGGGGAAGGAATGGAAGACAAAAGAGAGAACATACTGTGCACATAAATTCATTTGTGTCCACAACTTGGCAACTGTGAAGTTCTGGCTACCTCAAAGAGAAAGGCAGTTTTAAATAAATTTAAAAAAAAAAAAAAATTACTGGGAAGGCGATGGTGACAGTCACAAGCATGGAACAACACTTAAATGAAAAAATTAACACGCGTTAGGATGTATTAGCTTAGGGGAAAAAAAAATCACAGGAGAAGTTATGAAACCACGAAAGGCCTGGGAAAGCTGTGTGGGGAATGACTTTATAAAGCAGTGCAGGTGAGTGCCGCGTGGGCAACTCTTGCAGAGGCATCACTTGTACCTAAGTAGCGGCTCTATATACCAAAGTGTCTTTGAGCATCTGATCTTAAGATCTTCAATATAGGGGTTGTCCTTGAGTACAAGGCACACTTAGCTGGAGGCCTTCAGAAGCTCCTGTATGGAAATAACAGGACTAAATACCTGAAAAGATACAACAGTCACTGATAAGATTTTTCTCTTGGTCCAATAACTCCTCTTTATCTCTTATTGTTGTCTTAACTAATTTTGTCCCTCCCCAACGTGTGAAAGAAAGACCAAATGGTGCTTTGTAACACACTCATGATATCGGCTCATGAAAAGCAAAATACCCTGCAGAGAACCTTTTGCTTGAAGTTCTTCCCTAGATTGCTACTAGGCAGATATCATTGATTTTCTATAGAGAGAAGGAACCAGTACTGAGACAGAGGATTTCAAATAGTACCTTGGAAGCAAAAGAAAATTGAGTGATGCAGAATTTAAAAAGCGCAGAGTTGAAGTCAGAATTTCATACCTAATTCTCCCTGGCAGATATCTGTTCTGTTGGCTCCGCCAATGATAAACCGCGGATTCTCACAGATTTCCTGCAAAATATAAAGAGATAGATGAGCAGGAAAAGCACGCATTATGATTCCTGTTTTAGGTCAATGTTTTCCTGCAGGATAGTTTGTGGATATCAAAATCTTTTGCAGAGTTTTCAGCTTCAGAGTTTCACTATGAAAATGTTGTAGAATCTGGATGTTCCAGACTTCAACCAGAGTTTTCTCCATGTATCTACAGAGTCTAACAGCTAGCTGGGGGGGCTCCATCTGTATGGGGTTTAAACACATTAAAATGGGAAGAATAGGGAAAATTCTTTTCCTACACAATAATGAAAAAAAAAAACCACTGGAGGAGATAGAAGAGCAGGTAGGTGGAAAGAGCATCAGGGGACCAGATTAAATCCTTTACAAATGACTGCAGGTTTAAGGTGTCCAATTCACAGTAACTGGCAATACAGGCAGCTGATGCCACCTCTGCGGTCTAAAGCTTTTTTTCCCTGTGTCATCAGGGTAGCCCTGGATTTTCCCAGACTCATGTTTCAGGTCTGCTAGTTTCACTTGGCATGAGCCCACTTTTTTGCTCCTTCACGGTAATCAGCAGAGTTGCTTTGATGTAAATATTTGGATTTGTCATACGGCCAGATAGAGAGACCAGCTTCCGGCTCCCCCCAGCAGTCACCTTATTCTTCACAAGGGAGGGAATGGAAGGATTGTCCTGTTATTTTGGGCCTCAGTCAGCTGTCCTGGGGTCCAGTTCTGTCAAGACAGCTGCTTGAGATGCCTTCGTGCTTTTCTTCACCCACTTGTTTTGTCGAAAGTATTCTGCCTCATGTTGCCGAGGTGCTCTCCTGAAAACTAGCTGTGAGATGGCAGGTTTTCAGATTGCGTTTTTTTTCAACCTCCATTGCTGTATTTTAGCTTGATTCTGCTCCTATTGAAGAAACAAGCTCTTAAATCCAGCATGCTGTGTTTTAGGCAAAGGTAGTTAGGTGGTGCCTAAGCATTTCCAAACATTGAATGTACAGCGACGATTGTTCATCAGTGCAATTTATTGCATCTTGGGCTTATTTGCTTTGGAGGATGGTTGGTAAAGGAATGCAAAGGAGGGAATCACACAATTGTTGTATGGACCGATTTAGCTATGACAGAAACGTTTTTCTTGCATTTCTTTATGGTGGCCAGGTGCGTTTAGTACACTGTGGATATGCCTTTAATATAGTATTACTCCAGTTCATCTCCAGCTGTGCTGGTTGTGCTGAGTACAGATGAAGTTACAGGGAAAGGTTTCAAGGTCTTCCAAGGTTGTAGACAAGTACTCAGCAGAGCGAGACGACCTGGTTTTCAAGGTGCAGGTGGCAGGTCTGTCCTTCCAGTCTTCCTGGCTGAGCAAGGGATTGCGCTTCATCTCTTAGGTCAAGTTATCCCAGAGAATCCCAACAGGCTGCGCTTCACTGGTGCAAGGATTCATCTACAAAGAGCCTCCTCTGATCCGAGCACCTCAGACTGCCTTGGTGATTACAAAATTCAAACAGCTTCACACCTGCGCAGCAGATGATCTGACTGATTCATTTCTAAGCAAAATCCACTAGTCTGCTGACTCGATTTTATTTATATTCATTATGAAAAGAAAGCTCCTTATGCTCATTTTCCTGGCTACGAAGAGGATCACTTTGGGGTAGCCATTGAATCTGGTGGTTAATGCAGTGACCTCCTGCCTGTGAGCAAGGGGAATGACGATGGTGTATTTGAAAGCACGGTGCCACGGCAGAGCCTTCCTATTAATGTCCAAACAGGACTGCAGCAGGGCCTCTTGATACTCTGCCTTCTGTTATAATACAGACTTTTCCTCAATTCTTAAAGGTCAGCTGAGAGAAGCTCCCGCAGGCAGCATAGATGTGGGAGGCTGAGACTGTTAAGAAAGCTGAGCACAGCCTGTCACCGAGCTGGGTACAACCTGGTGCAGGTGGGAACGGCTCTTTAGGCTTCTCTCACCTCCCATGGGCGAGCAGATGATTTCATGTGCATTAACTGAGGGGGATTTTATTTCCCTTTTGCATACCCAAACCAAGCTCATGCATACTCTGAACAGAAACATTTGATGGATCCTGCAGTCTTTACTCGGGGACTTTCAGGGTTGTCACTTGGCTTTTGCCTGAGTTGAGTATTAGGAGGTTTGCTCTGCACATTCATGTTGCGGCATGGCAGTGATTTGCTGGGTAGAATTACAGGGGCCTTCTCACCGCTCCCCATGCCAAGGCTCACAGCTGCCCTGTGTGGCAGCCGTCCTTCTGACGGTAAAGGCACAAGACCAGTCCTCATGCCCTCGCTGCCCTCATAGCAGCAGAGGCCAATCATTTGGGGAGGTGGCGGAGGAAGACCTGATATCTGGGTAGCACTGACTGCAAAGAGAAGAGCCTGTAGAGCCAGACGCATGGGAGCAAGGGGTAGCTCTGGGGCTGGGATGCTGGACACCTCTCGCCACCTCAGTAAGGAATTGCAGGAGCCCCAAGGAAGAGGTCGAGTCACAGCGTGACCATAGTCAGGGGAGGCAGAGAGAGCCCGGGTTCCGGCAGGCCACACGTTTGGAGGCGGGGGGGAGTTGCCCAGACTGGGCTCAGCTGGCGCCTCAGCTCAGAGCCAGGGATCGGGGGAGTATCATCCATGTGGCTGACTTGCTGTGGGGTCCATGTAAATCCCAGGTGCAAAAGCAGTCTCACACCTTTTCCAACATGTCAGCATGGTGTGCTGCGCGCTACAGTGAAGAAGCACTGTTCAGCTGAGGAACGACACCGTCGTCGATGTTTGGTTATAGCGTTGGTCACTGGCAAACACGGGCCCTTTAGATTAACTTTGTGATTCTTCAAATAATACTTGGAGCTTCTGGAAAAACTTGCACATGGATTCATGCCATCACAAATAATGCTTGTTTATGGCCAGCATTAATCTTTCATGTATATTACATTCTCATATATCGATCTTGTGGAGCGGGGAGCATGGATACAAATTGGTTAGGTGGCATGACTGAGGTGACTTGGAAAGGCAGACAGAGGCAGTCAGGAACAGGATGCCTATTTCCCAGCTCTCTGTTTTAAATTAGATCTTAGGGCACATTGCTCAATTCTTTATTTGCTGTTTCTGGGTGTATGTGGCATATACAATATGCTATGGAAATCAGGGAAAGGATCTAGAGTGAAACCAACGTTAGGATATTCTCTGAACTATCTGGTATTTTGTTTTAGAATATATTACCAAGTCTGATTCAATTCAAGTTTGACCTGAATTTCAAAGTGATTAAAAATTACCACTTTATAAGACTGTAGTTTATAAGGTAATCATTTTCTTTGACAAAAAAATGCCATTGCAATTTAGTAAGAACAGAAGTTGTTCCTATCTTTACAATCTTATTACAAAACATGGCCTATGCGGTCAAATCTTTACACTTGGTCCTTCAATGATTGCTGTAATCTCTTAGCAAAATACAGACATCTCTATCAGGGTCAGGACCAACTGGGTCCATGATCCCACAGCATGCTAGTACTCGGCAGGCACAGACTGCAGCTCTCTGGATCTCCTGCCACTGTTCTACCTGCAGCTGACACCACAGATCCATCAGGTGCCTGAACATCTGTGTCAAAAGAATACAAAAAGCTCTGGTTTTGATGTTTGGGTTGTATTTTGAGTCTTACACAGTCCACACCTTGTTGTTGCTACATGAATTATAAGTGTGGAGCTTCCAAACTTATTTGCTAATGAGTGGCTTGAAGAAATATCTTTGGGATAGACATCCTGAAGTCTGAACATTCCCGAAACCAAAGGCTTGATCCGTGTATGCTCAGTTATATTAGAAAAGTCTGAGGTTACATTGTGGGGATTTTTATGTTTTGATGCTCTCTCATACGCACACTTGCAGTCTGCCCCGGGGTGCAGGCACTCACCCACTGCACTGCTGTGTCCCTTTCCTCTCTGTAGAAACAGGAGAAATCCCATCCCTTTAAGACGATCGACTCGTGGCTGTATTTAACTCATTCATACACATTTCCAGGAGCTGCTGCAGCCACGGTGATGACGAAGGAATGACAGAGCACATACGCGCAGGGCGCGGCAGATGGGGGAGTCATGTTGCTCCCCCCACGTTGCTCACATTGTTGTGACAGCAGCACATGGCCTTCCTCTGCCTCTGTAACAGTGACCCCTGAGAGCTCCTGGTCTTTCGCTATTTCGTTATGTTCCTGTGGTTACTTTTATCTGTCGCCACTGACTTTGCCATTGAAGCACAGATTTGGGTGTTGGGGAAGTCTGGCAAATCTAGAAGAGATGGCCAAAAACTGCCAGAGAGAGGGAGCTGGGGAATCTCCTCAGAATGACGTCCTCGCTGCCGGACAGGGGATGGCAGGGGCTGAGGCAGCATCCCGGGGGCTGCCTTGCCGAGGGGAGCAGCCACCCAGCAGGGATGACGGGGAAAGAGGATGACTCCTTCCATGGTAGAATCAATTGGGAATTGAGGAATTAGTCCTCTGCCTGTGAGAGAGACTCGGGGTGGGAAAGAAGAGGAAGGCTGGTTGGGGAATTCCCCCAAGATAGGAAAATTAAATGGGATTGGTAGGCAGGAGTGGATCCTCACAGTGATTACAACACCTGCATTCATGGAAAGCAGATAATATCTGAACAACCTTTGCAGGTTGGCAAAACAATGTTGGGAGCAAACAACTGAATAACAGCATGTTTCAGACCATAACATGCCCCTTTATTTTCACAGATTAGGAAACCAGCAGAATACCAAAGTTGTAAGTGAAATAAGTGTTTAAAAATTAAGCCTCAGCAAACCCAGTAACTTGTTGCAGAAGGGGGAGAATTTTTCTTTGGTAGTTTCAGACAAGAAAATCCCTAGCAAATCATGCAAAAAGAAAATTAAATCCTGTATTTTTTTTCTATGTATTTAATTCCATCTCTTTTTTTTTTTTTTTTTTTTTTTTTTCATTTTGGTTTATTGTATCTTAGTCGGTACATACACACTCCCTGAACTTCCACAGCCCTAGCTAGTTATCTTCCAGGAGAGCTCTCAGGAAATCTACTTCCAGCTTATTCTTCCAGCCTCCCCCAACACACACTTTCTGGAAAAAAATGTAAGCTCAGGCTGAATACTTCAATTTACAGAAAGTAAAAGGCACTCAGCAGACGTATTACTTACACGTGGTCTTTTCCATTCGAACTTGATGGGGATTTTCTGGCTATAGAAGAGGGAGGAGTCATTCGGTGGGAAATCAGGGTCTTCATAGAGAATGTTTTTCTCCAGGCACTTCTTGTGAAGCTCTTCATAGGTCTTCTCCTTTACTCTGATAATGGGCTGGTTGCGACTTATAATGGCAGAATAAATCCCCCCTGTTCCCCCACCTGCACCTTCGTTTGTGGTGCTAAGAGTAGCGCTGGGAACCGACCCAGCAGCTGTCTGCTGAGCCACCGCTGCATTTATGGCGGACGGCATGGGAACCAGGCTTACAGAAAATGTTGAAAGAAAGCAAGATCTTGCAAACTGGAAGGAAATGTGAGAAAAGAGGAAGTCGCCGGGTAAACCACTTTTTCAATCCGCTGAAAGTCTCCTAGTCAAATTCGCAAGCAAAAAAATTCCATGTGGTCGAGCATGTTGTGCATCCTCTCAAAGGGCGGTGTTTTGTCATAAGAAATCGGAATTTATTCCTTGATGTGGGAGAAAACCATCTGTTGACTAACTCCTCTGCCTGAGCTGTAGTAACTGCAGCATGTGTGTGTTCCTGCCTTGTGTGCCTAAGCGTCCAGAAGGGACAAGCTTTAACCCATGAAATCTAAAAATAACTACAGGCAAAGAGCGAGAGAGAGGGAAAGTGAGAGGGCGGGGGTTAGTGAGGTGGTGTCAGTCTTCTGCGCAGCTCCTGCCAGGGCCAGGCACGCTCCTGGGGCAGGCTCTGTGCGCCGGCTGACTCCGGGTGTAAGCAGCTCATCTTTTCCTTAAGCAGAGAGAACAGTGAAACTGGAAGCTAAACTCCTGCTGGTTTGGGAACGCACTTATGAAGTACTGCGGGCCAATAAACTAGTACTGATGCTCCTGAAGGAACTGTTGTACTCTACTTGTTTTTTCTACCCTTGGCTGCAGAAAAGACATACAGAGATTTTTACTAGTAGAGAGGATTATCTGAAGACATGCTCCTAATGGTGAAAAAGGTAATTATTTGATGCTACTGAGGTCAGGTCAATACCTGCCAGCTGGGTTTGGCTACTCTAGAGAGCAGCTCACCAGCACACAGATTCACCAGGTGATAGCTACCTCTCATGTAAAAGGCACCTTTTCCTATACAGGTGGACAAGTTTATAAGGGGCCCAGTGTGGAAACTGGGCCATTCTCTGAATGTTAGAATATACCAATCTTAGAGGAGATGTCTGACTTTGCGCATTTATTTTGTCACATAACGGTGGGATAAGGGACTAATTCAGTCTCCGTGAAAGGAAAATCTGAACACGTTGCTCTTCTCTGTAACCCAGTTCTCTAAAAGGTGACAGTGTTTATCTGTCAAGAAAAGCCCTCTAAACACCTTGATTTTTCTTTGATTGGGAAGTCTTAAATCACACTATGACATCAGTGTTATTTTTGCCTAATGACACTAGTCTCTGGACTCTGGCTCATGTACACATTGCTGACCTTCTGCCCTAGTACTATGGTGTTTTCCAAAGCACTGATTCTTTTTTCTTTCTCATCCATTTGCTTGGTTTACACATTTCAAATCAACAGCACGATGGTCAATCGCTACAGCTCATTAAAAAAAAAAACTTCACTAGGTGAACTTTTAAAGAAGGAAATATAGTTGGCAAGCTTGACTAACCTCTAGAGTATTAATCCTCAGTCTTCTAATGGTGGCCTAAATCCTTTTCTTTTTATCATGAATGCAAGCCTTCTTGCACCAACAGGGCAATCGAAAAGGACTGGTTCAGGTGATCATGGAAATAGGAATGCAACCACTTCAGGGTGGGTTGTCCAGATGCAGAATCAATGACTTCCTCATTGCATTTAGATGCAAGGATTGCAGGTCTCATATCTGACATTACTTTGCAGGGCAGCTTGGCAGAGCCATGTGTCACTCTTTCCAGGATATTTCAAAAGCAAGGCAAGTAGTGAGATGCAAGGGCCTCTCACAGCACAGCTTCAGCAAAAATGCTCATTTTGGAGCCTGTGCATGCGTTCGTTCTTTTATATTCTCCCTTCTTGCTCAATACCAAAATTCATCTATTACATCTTGTACACAGAGCTCTGTTTTGGGAAGAATGTCAGTAGGAGAGGTGTGATATTTGACAAACTCCTTGTGGGTTGCTGGGGAGGATCAAGTGAGGGATTAGCAGTGTTTTTATATTTTTTGTTTTTCTTGGGATGGTCAGCAAATGTCAGGGTATGACCTACTGCTTCAGCTAGTGCCTGCATAGGGAACAGCAGGTGGACATGTATCTAATCCCATGTTGCTCTTTATGGATGTACAGGAGTATTTTGTGGTTATACCTGTTCAAAAAACAGCTTCTCCATTTCTTATTTTTACTGGACAGATGGTTTTGTTATGTAGGTATTTTTTGTGAGGAAACAGCAGTTGCTAGTAAAAGACAAATGGTATCTTTAAAGAAACACAATTTACCACAGAGAAGAATGCATGTGCCGTCTGCTACAAACAGCAAAATAAACCCTTTGTCCTTTAGGAATTAAACCACTTTTTGTGATGGAATTTCTTGCAAGCAGAAGCACCCCAATAGCTGACATGTTCAGACAGAGCAAAAGTGAACTATGTTGATGATAATATTTCTATTTAATTTTTACCAAGTTTTATCTCCAGTTGTTTTCACTAATTGAATTCAATTACTTTTTTTTGTAAAGATATACTATAAATTTATTTCTTCATATACTATACATTTATTTCTTCATTTATGGCATAAATATATGGAAAAGTATGTGAGTTGCTACAGGTATCAATGTAAATAATATTCTTTGAAATTTATTTCCTCAGATCTAGACACAACTGCTAAGATTTTCAGCAACTAATTCCTATCAAAATCCGTAGAAGTTAGGTGCTTCGTACCACCGAAAATTTGACCCATGAGTACTTACTATATAGTGCAGATATCATGCTGAGGGGCAGAGCATAAAAGGTGGTCACTCACTTTAACCAAATACCCTTGGAAGAATACTTGGTACAACAGTAGAAAGAAGGTTGGAAGGAATAAGGCACATAACTTGCTTCATTGTAACTTTATTTCACTTACTTTCCAACTTCAGAAATACCTGTTAAAACATTTCATTGAAATGCTCCAGACAATAATTGTATCCTGTCAGAAGCACTGCTACGCTTAAACATAAGAAGCAATCATCAATTAAAGCTTAGAAGCTGATAGAAAAAATAGGGTCTGTCTCTCAACATAGATGTAAAAGATCTATTTGCTACTGTTCTACCTGGATTAACTCGTCTGCATTAAGCACAGCAATATTTGGGCTGCCAGTTCCTGCAGTGAGGGCTCATGCTGTCTGCTAGAGGGACTAACAAACAGCTCTGCAGAATAAAAAAGAAACAACCTAAGGGTCTGGGGGGAACAAACTGCGCTTGGTAGTCAAGAGTGGAGTAGTCACAGTTTGCTCTCATGCTCGCTATTCCCAGAAATCTGCCCTGCAGAGGACAAACAGCAGCAGCTGGGAATGACTGACCAAGCACAGGGGGGACTTAGTAAGAAGAGTAGGGAACAACATAGGAATGGACTGTTACGTTACCCTTACTTGGCAAAAATGGTGACCATTCTTCTCTGTTTCCTAAGAGTTAATTTACTGATGATTTTAGAAAATACTTCCTTATTTTGCTAAAAGAAATTAAGTAAATTTTGCCCTTTTATATCCACAAAACCCAACTGATGGCATGTTCAGGTTTGACTTGAAGCAGAACTGGAAATGGAAAGGGCAAACAACTTGAGTTGTGGAGCAATGGTAGCCTGTGAAAAGAGATGCCTGATAGGGAAAGGGCTGTGGGAATAGGCAGGATATAGGGGTTGTGGGACTCAGGATGTCTCCTAGTTCTGAAAGGGAAGAAAGCATCAGGACACACCAGTTCTGCTTGCAGAGGTGCTGGGAAAAGGAGGCAAGGGAACATTAGGCTGAATTGTAAGATAATGGGGGAATAATAATGAAGTAGGATGGCTAAATGCAGAATTAATCCCATTAAAATTAAAAATTTGCTTCATAAATACAAAACATAAAAACAGTAAAAGATACTAAGATACTAAACACGGACCAAGAAATTACTAAAACGTGTAAAGGAAGCCAACTCTTGGCAAGAGTGGGAAGATGTGGAGAAGCAGAGCTCTCCATAAACAGAGTTGCTTCTTCAGTGTGCTGGCATTAACCAATGATACTAAATCATCCAAAAATGTCAACTCTTTCCTCATAAAGGACTTATTTTTTTAAGTAGTACTTGTAGAAAGAGGGGAGCAATAACATGGAAAATGTTTCTGCATGAGTCTAGCTGCTACCTTAAGCCACTATTGCACTTAGGTAGACCCGTACCTTTTCAAAATCCAAACACGAGTCTCGGAGCCAGCTATTGAAGAGACTTCTGCACTCCCACATTACCGTCTTTTACTATCACACAACTGACTGGCACAACCTACTCAGACCTTACGTTTGGTGACTGAACTGTTTGGCTAGCCTGTTGTTTGTTTTCCTGTACAGACTGCCTAATTTGGCATTGACACAAGGACTGGAAAGGGGAAGTGTCTGTAATCACACTGGGTGGCTCCTTCTGTGTTTGTTTTCACACAGCAGCTTGCAGGCAGAACTCTGATGGTAACCTCTGCATCTGGCGTATCTACTGATGCTGCTTGTTGAACTGGCCCAGATCTGCTCTTCTCAAGTACTCCAGTTTCTGAATAGTGGGATTTCCAAATATTTACATTAAACCCCATGCCAAAGAGTCACAACCTCACCCCATCAATTTATGATTTTTTGGCGCACGTGGAGGCAGGACTTAATGCCTAACTGAAGCTAGCCTGGAGCAATCAATACTTAGCTTTTTCCCCAAAGATACAAACCTAGTGCTATTATTTTTGCCAAATAGAACAGCTATCCAAGTTTAAATCAGTGTTGTAAAAGAAAAATTGCAGGAAATGTTAGTTTGAGGGTGTGGGTGGGAAATATGTTCCTTGATTTGACTGGATTCAAGTGAACATTTTAAGTCTCCCCAACTTATTTCCCTTCAACCTCTCAATGAATTCTCTGAAGAAGTTGTGTCTCCTTTCAGTTGATGCAAATCTCCCAGTTAGCATCAACGCTCAGGGCTAAATTTTCCAGCGTCAGCGCAGAGGTCTTCATATTGTATGTGAAAACCACTTCTTTTTCTTTCCCATCTGAACAGACAAGAGAGTTCATTATATGATTTAAGAAGAACCCTTCTGAAACACGGTTACACATGACTCCCTCCAGTTTTTAATTAGGACTGCCCCTGCCACTGGTGGAAAGGATTGATTAAAAAAGAAATAGTAGTCAAATCTGCCCAGTATACACATAAGAGCACAGCAGAATTGGGAAAACTATTTCTTTTTTTCTGACCTTTCAGACTATGGTACATCAAACTAGGGAACTGTTCAAGGATTTTTCCTTGAGATTGGTAGATAGAGGCAGAAAGTCCATGTCCACATGATTCCCAAAGTGGAGGGATGTGCTTGTAAAGCAGCCAGAGATTATAAAGCCCTTCTGTAGAGGCTACTGCCTATCCATATGGGACCGCTCACAACTTCCAGAGATCCCCACATAGTTACGAACTCCAGACACATTTGAATGAGCAAGAGAACAGAAAAGTAATCCTGGTTTTGTCTGCAAGTTTCCTATTCTAGACTAGGCAGGCTTACAGATCTGAGCAAACGGTCCTTAATGTGAAATGCAATCTCTGGTCATATTCTGTGCAGAACAAAGTTACCTGAATTTGGTAATTCTGAACCACTTTTACTGATGTATCTATTACCTTACAAAGCAAGTGTTCTTCAGTTCTGTGTGTAATGTTAGTGGTGACTAGCTGCTGGCTCCTTTTCACTAAATTCTGTCCTTGATAGCAAAAAAGTAGCAAATAAAACTAAATACAGATGCTCCCTATGCTGTAACGCTTCCTTTATAGAGCTGTTAGTTTGCCACCTCTAGTGAAGGGCAGCAGAGCAACAGTACTTAAAAAAATAGTAGTGAAATAGAAGTCAGTTCATTACCCTTGGAACAGGCTGTCACAAAAGTGGGTTGCTGTCCAAATCCCAGAACTATCACCCGTTCAACCACACATGTAGTGTGGTATTGTCCACTTTGATCTGTGCAGCTAAAAAAAGAAAATTATTTCATATACATTAATTTCTGTCCATCGGTAGAAGTTCAGCATCATACAGAGAAAGTACGATTTCAGTCTCACCTTGAAAGTTCCCTATACTGGTTTCTTTTCCTCTATTTACCTTTCTCCTGAATTAAGTAAAACTGTCTCCCATTATCAGCTAATTTTCCACTGCATAGCAGATTTTACTAAGTTAGAAGAAGAAAAGTTTGAGAAGATATTTTGTGGTAAAAAGCATGACTTTGACAAACAGAACAGTTCTGGATTTTTGCAAAATGGTAGTTAAACTCCTTACTATGAATGTAAAGCTAATTTTAACGTTTTTCAAGTAAGATATTTCAATCTGAGGCACAATTATCTTTCCTTTTATAACTAATTTAATTTTTATTAAAAAGCTCTAAAAAAACCTCAAATCAAAATGAAACTTTCCCTTCTGGAGTGAACAGAATGTTATTTCATTCATCTCAAAAGGACTTTTTTCCAATGTCTAGATTTGCTAGCCATTTAGCAACATTTTTATTTTCCATCCTGAAGTCTTACGCTTTTCAGATTTTGTATCCCAGATAGAGAGATTTGAAGCATACTTTTAACTACATTATCCAAGCTAGTCTACAGTTTCAGTCTGTGTTAAATTTTATAGTTTTAGGACCACCTCCCACATATTTTTGAACCCTGAAGGAATAAAGAAATGCCTGTAAAAATCACCATTTATGCACTGCACAGCCCCATGGGCAACATACCTCAGTAGTGAAAGTGTCATAGTGACATATTTGGCATCTCTTTCCTTACAAGCAGCTACGGATATTTTGGGCTTTTAGGTTTCTCCACTCAACCTTTGCAGTTTGTGACCTCTCATATTTCCTTTCAAGTGCTTTTCTTGTATATTTTACCATGCCAATATATATAGTGCATTTATTGATTACTTTTGGAGAATACATGTAATGGTGTCTGTGGTTCCCATATAGAATCATAGAATATCTCAAGTTAGAAAGGATCTGTGAGGATCACTGAGTCCAATTCCTTGCTCCTTGCAGGACTACCTAAAGCTAAATCATACGACTAAGAGCATCGTCCAGATGCTCCTTGAATTCTGACAGGCTTGGTGCCGTGACCACTTCCCTGGGGAGCCTTTTCCAGTGACTGACCACCCTCTCCGTGAAGAAGATCTTAGAAAACGCAAACACTTCAGGTGTTGCCCATTTGCAAATCTCCCAGTTTATCTTCTTTTGTCTCTCTGATAGACTTTACTCTTGCTGATGACTTCCTTTGTATTTGAGTAAATCTGTAGAATCTGTAGATTTGACTAGACTGAAACAATATGAGACAACTCAGTATTTCATGTGTGGCTGCCCTTAGGCTTATGCAGACCATTGTTTACCTCTGCAGTTTTATGGCAGATTCTGTGTGCTCTGGGACTTCGCAAAGCAATGGATAAGACTAATACCTCTACGTTTGTAAGAAGGCTTCATGAACTATAAAAGGCCCGTCCAATGACAGCGTGGCTTTTGTCCATAATTGCTATTACCTGGAAGAGAGAATGTTCTTGTGGAAAGTGAATTTCCGATACAGGAACTGCTTCTTGTGGAGATACTGAAATGAATGCCCATCGTCTAGGTAGAGCTCACCTATTGCACAGGCCTGTGAAACGCACCAGATGGAGTACAAATTAACAGCAGTTTCTAGTGCTGGACAATTGTCCTGCCTTTGGCTGGAATAGAATTAATTTTCTTCCTAGTAGCTGGCATAGTGCTGTGTTTTGGATTTAGTATGAGAAGAATGTTGATAACACACTGATGCTTTAGTTGTTGCTAAGTAGTGCTTAGACTAGTCATGGACACAAGGTGCACAAGAAGCTGGGAGGGAGCATACTGGTCAGGATAGCTGACCCAAACTGGCCAAAGGGATATTCCATGCTATATGACATCATGCTCAGTATATAAACTGGGGGCAGTTGGCCAGGGGGGCGGCAATCGCTGCTCTGGAATGGGCATTGGTCAGTGGGTGATGAGCAATTGCATTTGCATCACTTGTTCTGTATATTTTTTATCATTATTATTATTTTCTCTTCCTTTGCTGTCCTGTTAAACTGTCTTTATCTCAACCATGGGTTTTACTTTTTTTTCCCCAGTTCTCTCCCCCATCCCACAGGATGGTGGTGAGGAGGGTGAGTTGAGTGGCTGTGTGCTACTTAGTTGCTGACTGGGGTTAAACCACAACAATGAAAACAAAAATGTCTCGCTGTATGTTATGCTTCATAGTGAGGGGTGTGTGTTTATTTTTCTTTAGCAACTTGTATCCCCAGAAGGCTCAGGGAGTCTAGCTCTGAGAGTGCTTGAAGACTTGGACATTCTAGTTTTGTAAACTGATGTGGGTGCCAGGTGTCACCTCATTTATCAGAAAAGACAGTTGTGGGAAGTTCTCTCTCTGTGTCCAAGAGGAAATTTGTGGCCTGCCCAATCTCTGCTCCTTCCTCCAAGGGACTAGAGGAGGGCTGAGAAAAGTAAGAAAAATGTTCTGTCTCTGCTATACTCCGATAGTCTCACTTTGCGGGAACAGTGGGAGGGAGGTGGGAGCCCACCCAAAGAGGAGAAGTGGAGGAGAGCCATTTGGCATACAGGTGCAGATACCATTGTGCTGATCGAACAGGTAGCAAGGACCTAAAAAGGTCAGATGGACTAAAAGACAACTTTGTAAAGGGAACGTCATCTCAGAGTACCTCTGTGTCCAGGGCCACGCGGAGTTCGTAAGAAATATCTATCATCCATTCAGTGGATTTTCCAGCTGTGGTCTTCAGAGGTATCACAGTGCCTCCCCGCTGGAATACAGGAATCTGCAAAAAACAAAGCCAGGGTAGAAAGGTTCACGTACTCTGACCGTGTAATTTTAACCTGGAACAGGGAAAACTGAAGCTTGTTCTTATCAAAGCTCAGAAATTAACTTCTACCACAAGTTGTGTGCTCCTTCCCCACTTCGTGAGCAATTACCACCAGTGGGGGTCATGATGGCTGCATCCAGCTTATCCTGGGCTTTGGGGATGGATGGCAACACAGTGGCCAAGGGCTGTCTGGAGCAGTGATATCTTGCTGGTATGCAAATATGACTATAAGTCAATCACCTTATTCCATAAATAATGAACAGCCCAGGGCCTGTTGATCAATCCTGCACAGCAGCGGGCTGCATGCCAGGATGTCCCCTTATGTAGGGATGCCTCTCAAGGTTATTCCTTGAGGTTAGAGATTCCTTGCCGCAGAAGATCCTCAGTAAGTGACTAATAGCATGCTAAACATTGAAATCTTAGCTAAGTGATATAAAGGACTGATTGTGCATATATAATCCTTTAGACATAAACTTTGACCAAGTCTGGGACTAGGATTGGATCCAGCCACACCTCTCTGAGGAGTTTAGAAAGCAAGGGGATCTTTTCTGAACCTTATGACTCAATGGGAGGGTCTCCCTGACAGTTTTGTCTGACCCTGTCCTCTATGCAGTAAATAATCAAGTGTACCTTGCCGTCGAATCTTATAAACCACTGTTGCATTTACCACTGAACTTTGTTAACTCACTATTTTACATCAATAAAGTATATTCTTGCTCCTCTCTTAGAAGTGAAGTGCATTCTCACTCTTTCCACGACACAAGTACATAAAACTATTCAGGTAACAATGGGAATATAGTAGTAATCTTCCTGTATGTGTACAAGCAAAATGTCTTTGCTTGGAGAAGTCACCCTTACATCACCTCACTTTTCTCTAAAACCGGGACACATTAGCGTTCCATCTAACAACAAAGGAGTTGGGACCTTTCTTCTTTACAAAAGCTATCTCAAATTACATTCCTAGAAGGAAATTGAAATGTCATATTTCTGACTTTGAATGTTGACAAAACAAAAGCCTGTTTGTTGGGGGTTTTTTCTGCTCAGTGGAAGTAGTAGTTTAAAACAAAAGCATACATTCTCCAGTGTTACTGGGATCTTCAGAGTGCCTAGATCTTCTATTCGTTTAAATTTTCTGAAATCGTACCAAATCTAGGAAAAATGAAAAAAGAATGAGCATGACATATATAGCAAGGTCTGTTCCTTCTGCAGATGCAGTTACTCTTCTGCTTAACCTTACTGTTCCTAACAATCTATTTGATGTGCAAGAAATAGCATTCACTTTTTAAATCAAATGACCTTCTGGATGGAAAGATAAATTCTCATTCCTGAAGCACAAAAATAAGCTGATTTTTTCTACAGTTTGCTTAACATCTTGTATGTCTTAAAGCATCTGGAAGCTCAAAACGATGAAATACCTTTTTTTTTTTCAGCTAGAAATGCTGAGTTCCAGAATAAGCATATTTATATTAAAGTTAAAATTAACAACAAAGTTGCTAATAACAGGGTCACAAAGAAGAGCTACATCTGAAACTTCCCATGCACCACACTTGCCAGCAGTTTTAACTGCTTTAAGCGTGCCAGGCAGTCAATTCCCACAGAGATCTTGATAAAAATATTTTTATTATCTTGTTAGGAGAGCCTAGTCTGTTTTTCTCCTTATACTGAGAAGAATTCTAAGTGTCCTTGGGTGCATTAAGAGAGTCACAGCGCTCTGCATGGACTCACACACTTTGCTGCTGTCTTTCCTCTCATTCCTCACTATAGAGGCTCAGGCTTGCCCTTAGGAACTATTTTCCTCAAATCCCTTCCCCCACTTCTTAGCTGCTGCAGCCAAATGCTCTGTGTAGGAGTGGATCACAGTGCTGTTCTGTGGACAAATAAGCTAACTTCAGAGAGGAACTGATTTCTATACATGTCCAAGTCTTTGTTACACGCATCCCAGGCTACTGAAGCTTTTATTTCATTGTTACACTTTTCCCTCCTCACAGCTTCCCTCTGATTTCCTTATGACCTTACTTCAAAGATCCCTTTTCTTCCACATAAAGAGAAGTTTAACCCAAAGAGAAATACATGAAAAAAGGGAATTGACAATTCAGTGAAATTGTTTTTCGGTGTTCCATGAGAAATAGCAGCCCTTGAGGGGAGATTTAAATTATAGGAGGCCTGAGATTTGTGCAGCAGCTCTTAGAAAAGCTAGAAAGTAAATTTACTGTGAGCCACACATGCGAGGTATCAAGATGAAAGGAAGGTTCAGAGTGGTACAGAATGGCTGGCCAGCACTTCGCACAGCAGCAGTGCTCAGTGGTTATGAGATGGGGACTTGGAAGGTTGCTGCATAAAACACTTCCTTGGGCTGATCAACTGAGCAGCTTTACATTCATCCTCACCTCCTCTGGCCCTGGAAACAGAACACTCACTGCCTTGGCCTCTTGCTCCGTCACTGGATGTACCAACAAAGCATTTCCTGGAGAAAAACATAAACGTAGCTGTGATCTTCAAGGTTGCATCTCATTGGAGCAGCAGCTCTGTGCTCTGGGGTTGTCAGTCTCCCATAGCCATTTTAGGGGCTTGCTTGGGCACACCATATGCTTAGGTTCACTTTCTACTGGAATAAAAGGCACGCATGGGGAGCTGATGGCTGCTTGCGTCTTGTTCTGTTATGACACTGGGCTGCGGATGGGCTGCATTGTACACCCACCAGCTTGGAGGCACTTCTGGGTCCCTCATAGTCTAAGAGATGACTGCCTGTTTGCTCTTTGGTGGAATAAAAAAATAGGTTTTTCTAACCAAAAGAGTGGAAGACAGGAATGTCCTTGTTAAAAAAAAAAAGGAATCTGTTTAATCTTATTGCACTGTGGATGGTTCTTCTTAACACCTAAAAAAATACATTCATGTATATAGACTGTACAGTTTGTTAACCTCTTCCCTCCTTCCCCACCAGTGATGCCAGCTGAACTCCCAGAGTCCTCTGAAATGCTCTACTTCACCACACTTAGCTTTGCTGCCCTGTCCTGCCTACCTCGATCAGATTCCTGCATGAGAAGTGAATGTTCCTTCATTTGAAGGCCATTAGAAGGCACTCTTGAGCTCAGACGTAACAAAAAAAATAACAAAATGCAACATTCCTGTCCCATTCTCTCTTCCCTTATAGGCTGAATGTGCTTTATATAAACACAGTCATCTCTTAAGCTTAATTTCTGAGAAAACTGACTTTAGCAGCCAGCCATATAGGAGTAAAAAAAAATGGCTTTGGATGGCAGTTGTTTACTACTGTCATTTCTGAAGCAGCTTGTGGTCTTAGCTGCTACAGTGAACTTCCATGTTTCAGGGCAAAACAGATGATGTTTTTTCAAAGTGATTAGTGAGACTGAACCCAGTTTTTGCATCTCATATGACCCCTAGTTTCAAAGTACTGTTAAAATTAGGTCCCTTGAAGAGGTCTCAAGTTCTTTATTCAGTTACAAAAGTCTTGGGCAGTTATGCGACTCTCTATCACCTCAAAAATATTTAACTCAAATTCCAGAGAATGAGAAGACACCTGCTTACCCAGCATGTACTCATTTTCCACGCCAAAAGTTTCTATTTTCCCTGGAAACTCTATCCAGAGAGGTCTGTAGAGAGAAAGATAGTGGGATTCAGTTAGTTTCTCCTCTCCCACCAGCCTATCCAAGGCCTTCTGGCATCTTCAGGTTCAATTTTCTCCCTCTCTTTACAGAGCTATCAAGAACTGCAGATAGGGCAAGGTCCTCTTCTGTGCCTTAAAGTACCCCTTTTGAATCACTGATGAGACTCCCAGTACAACATGGGTTAAGACACCCCAATACACCTATGGTTTGGCCTCCTGCAGCCTCGCTTTCTTCCCTCCTGCCTTCTTCCTTATAAACTTGCACTACATATACCTTCTTTCTAGTAAAGGGGAGATGGGTGAGCCTTTCTGTCACAGTCTGCCAGCAATGCTAACACCTGATGAGCTACTCTCTGCAGCGCAGTCCTTCCTGTTCTCAGGACTTGCTACTGCTCACTACTGCTTTTATAGCATGTGTCCTCCCGGTCATGACTGAAGAACCTGCACTAGAAGTCCATATTCACTCTTTCTCAAAAAGGGGCAGTGCAATAACCATCTGGTTACAAACAGGAGTTGTATATTTAAAAAGTTTGAGAGATTATGACAGTAATATTTCATTTGGAGACAAGGTCTGGGTTTCCTTACACAAAAAACATGGTTCACCTGCTTACTTACAGGCATCTACTTGTTCACTGTAGCCCTGCTGTTCATGTGCTTGCTAATGAGACACATTTTCTACTCTGCTTGTCTCAGTGAGAAAAATACCATGCTTCCTCTCTAATTCTGTACCTACTGCAGCAAATTTAACATAATCGACATTTTATTTAGTATTGTGGGCAGTGCACATGTCAACATAAGCTTCATTTCAAGAAAGACAGAAACCCGCTGTCTATGTCAGTGCGTACAACAGGAGCATCTACGCCTACACATGTGCAGACAGATGCTCATACTATGTCTGTAATGCAAATCATCTTCAAAACTCAAACCACTCAACCCTTTTCAAAAAGACATTTACTTTTTTAAAAATTAGGAGAAGTATTGTATTCGCATAAGGACAGTTCTAGGGCAACCCCAAAGACACAGCAATACCAGGGAGATTAATGACATTCATCTCTTGCTGAAAGGGTTAGAGACAAGCAGAACAAAAGTTTATTTTCTAATTTCATTTCTGTTCTAATTATTAGATTCTCTACTAAAAGAAAAATTATGAGAAATACTGCAGAGATAAATGATCAAATTATCAATATGAAATATAACAATACTAATTCAGCAGTAACAAATATTTTCATGAAGGGACTTTATGTTTTTAGGTCAGCAAGTTCAGAGGCCATTAAGCACTGTTTTAAGTGTGGGTTGGAAAAACCCCAAAACGTATAATTTCCTTTGAGAACCCTACCAAACTTGCAGAATGCATGAAAATAGAACTTAGTAATTTTTGTGGTTTTTTCTTTTTACTATTTAAATAAGTAATCACAAAAGTATGAGACTGTAATTTAACTTCCCTCCTCCAAGTAACTTCCTGAAGATAATCACTAAACCTCCTGACTTACCTCATAACCGGTTCAGCCGCTGTGTGTGCCCGATAGAACAGTGTGTATAAATATGGCAGGAGGATGTAGCGCTCTCTAATGGCTTCCCTGATGATCTGGGTGTTCTTCTCCCCAAAGAGCCACGGTTCTCGCCGTTTGCTCTCCATGTTAGAATGACCTCTGAAGAAGGGCTGGTAGGCTCCAGCCTGATACCAGCGAACAAGTAATTCTGGTTCTGGATCTCCAATAAACCCTCCCACATCAGCTAGATATTGCGCAGACAAATAAAAATAGACATTTTTGGAAATTATTCTGAAAAATGTGAAGTTCTCTTCTAACAAACATTCCAAGTGTACAAATCCATGCATTTCGCAGTGTGCTTGCAATTCTGCTGCTGGGCAGCTGCTTGTCCAAATGACAGTGGAAAATTTGTGTAACAAGTTATCCTTTAATAAAAATCTCAAGAGAGCTTTTGGAGGCTGAGGGCTTTCCCCAGTGACAGAGGACTGAAACAGTGATGCTACAGAACACCACCTGAGGATTACTGCTGCAGGTGGAATGTAAACACTATGTAAGAATTAGTGGAGAAATGATGGTCAGCACCAGGTAATTGGCTTCTGAAACCAGACTAATCTGTGAAACTGCCTGGAAATGCACTGGACTGTTGAGCTTTCCACCATCTGTGTTGAAGTCTGCCTTGGGATACAAGCTTGGTGGTACCAGTGATTTATGCACAGTGAGCAGCTCCAGCTAAACACCTTACCTCCACAGAACGAAATCCCTGCCATGCTGATGGTCAGAAGCATTGGAATGGATATTTTCAAGTAACCCCACTCTGCCGTGTTGTCTCCAGTCCACACTGCCCCTGGAAATACCCAGTTTCAGCATTACACAGGGAAGTTGGGTGTATGCTTCAGCTTATGCTTGCAGTTACGGAAAGAAGACAAGAATGGTCATGAACTACTGGTGAACTGCAACTTTTTTTTATGTATGCATGCTCCTGAAATACGCATCAAAAGCAGGTAGTGGTTTGTCTCAGGACACAGGTTGTCTGCCTTTAACTCGTACACACTTTGCCAGCCTCTCCTGATTATCTTAATCACTTTCACTCTTATGAGCTCACCATGTCAGTATTTTTAAGACAGTTTCTGTCCTCTCTAGACTTAACTATTATATGCCAAACTTAATAGAACAAAGCAGCATGGAAGGCATCCAGCTAGTCTGTCCTTACCATACTTCTGTGATCCAGCAAAGAAAGATCGTGTGAGGACAAACGGTCTCTCTTTTCCTGAAGAACGTCTAACGAGTCCTTCTGCAGTTGCCATTTGCTGAAAATCATTAATATAAAAGTCAGGAAGACAAACACTATAATTAGGACATTTGCTGCACTGCCTTTTAGCCCTTCCAAGGCCATTTACATTGTTATGGTAGAAAGGCATGGATATTGTCACATTTTCTTGTGACCAGTCACAGAGTTTATTTCAAATATAGCAATATCCAGCACAGCAGAGTTTCAGTCCTTGATGGAGGTTACAGAATACCTACTACTGTGTAAATTACGACATTAGACATACTCTAGACATGCTAGTTTGTGTCCCCAGATACTCTACCTGGTAGAATCCATAGAGGTTGTGTACTTCACGATGCTCCCAGTTGTTGTAGTGCACAGCATCTTTCTGCATTGTTAGTTCTGCTCCTTTGAAGACTGAAGGCTCATTCATGTCATTCCATACAAAGAGGATATTAGTGGATCCCTATGACACAGTTTTGCAATAAAGACATAACAGAACCATTGCTGTGACTTAATGTGTTTCCCTCTAGTGGGTGTCAGACCAGTCTGGAGTATAAGAAGAAACAGCAGCAGCAAAGCAAGACATGGTAATTATACCCCTGTGGTCACTTGAAAGCTGCCAGTCATTCATCTCATCTCTCTTGGTGGCCCTTCTGGTCAGGGTGGCAGCCTACAATCCCACCTGATTTTTGCAGTTCTTACAAAACTTAGTAGTTATTTGCTATTCCTTCCTTCTAGTATGGGAAAAGAGGCAGAGAAAAGAGAAGTATTCAATAGCTATGAGGAAAAAATCAGAAAAGGCCAGAAGAGAAAAACTGGAGAGGAAAAGCAGCATGAGAAATGTCTACTGTACATGTCTACTAGAGGAGTGGTGTCAACAACCCCACTACAAAACAGAACTCAGGGCTGGGGGAGAACTGGAGGTGTCCAGCAGTGTTCACCCAGACACTTTCAGCATGAGGCTGGAATGCTGGAAGGAAGGTCAGCGTGAAGTGCCCATGAGCTATGAGAGAGCACTCCCACATCACTCCTTATGTGCTATCATGGTAGTAAAAGCTGGAATTGCAGCAGCTGTGTTAGACTATGGGTTGCTAAAATGCCTGTAGTTTGTCCATCCTACTTCTACAACTAAGTGAGCAGCTTCACTGGTGGCATATGGATTCCAGCTTTCTTAGTATAGACAAGTCGATGGAGAAAATGATTACGTGGTCCTTCAGCTTATCAAGATATTTTCCCCTAGGTTATGATAATACAGCTACAAAAGCCACCAACTTGCTTAACCAATAGTTTATCTTCTCTCTTTTCCCCATTTTCAGGCTTTCTGGCATATGTAGATCAGAGCAAATAAATACACACCTTGTATGTTTTGAAGGCAAACTGATCTGCATACCATCTTCGCACTTCAGGATTGGTGAAATCCAAGTAACAAGAGGAACCTGTGGATGTGGGAGATCCCAATTATTTACCTGATTTTAAAAGCATGCATGCATCGTCTCTGCACCTAAATAGAGAGGCCTAAAGCTAGGATGCTTTTCACAATGGGCAGCAATAATGTGGCCACTATTGTTTCTGAGACAAAAGCTCAAGAGCAAACTCCAGGTTGACTTGGAACTCAGTACATCCCTTGCTATGTTCTGCAGATGAACACGTGTGGATTCTGAAGGTCTGAAGCTGTGGAGCTGTGGACCGTATAAAGATGGATGCTAGCAGTTTGAAATATGTTCAGATGTGAACAGGAAGTGAGGGAGAGACGGCATCCCTGGTATTCTGAGCTCAAACAGGGAAGTGTCACTGAGCAGCTGAATAACAACATCCTGCCATGCTGCTAGAAGTTGTAATATGTTCTTGATTTTTCCCATATTCATTCTTTTGCCAGGATTGTGGGCTTTCTGTCTGCAAAGAAGGGGGACAACCTCCTTTGCCTCCCCACATCTCCTCATGAAAAATAACATGTCAAATCTCTATATAATGATTGAATTAAAGTCTTCAATATCAGGGTTCACTTAATTTCATCTAGCCTACATAAGCTGTGCTCACTGCAACAGACCAGACTGCATTTCTGTTACCTAAGACAAGTTGGGAAGAGGGATGGCTGTTCTGATCAACAAATCCAACCTTTTTAGCTCTAGGCACTGGGACTATCTGCAGAGCCAACAGGCATAATGGTGGAAGTTATACAGCTGAGGCAATTAGAACATGACTGTACCAAAGAAACCACAAAGTATTTGAAATTATGAATAGTTACAAAAAAGGCAAGGAATGTAAGAATTTAATTCCACTTCCATGGGTCCCAATTAAACTATTCTGCAAAATTTTTACAATAAACAGTTTGAAATGTAGAGACAGAGTGGTTTTTTACCTGGCCAACAGATGCCCTCAAAATCTTGCCCATTTCTGTCTTTCACAAAATATCCCTTGTCTTTTGCCTGTGAATACAGGGTGTACGCAGGATCAACCTTAATGTGGGGATCTACAATGACGACAAGCTGCCAGGATACGAAAATAAAATGCATCATTAGTGTCAACTGTACCGAACAAAACAGTAAAAGTTCACTTTTGATGAAAGGCAGATAATGATTTCACTTCAGGTAAAGAAGGTAGCTGTGCCAGTAATTTCAGAAAGCAGTTACCACTTCTTGTATATACTGTGCTACACTTACGTATAATAGCTGAATTTACAAGGAGGGCACAGATTCATACTTATCCCTCTGCAATAAGGGCCAAAAAACATTGTTTCAGATAAAAACAAGTACCCCAACCCCTAAAAACACTGCTGTATTCTGTAAATGCGAAGATATCTGACTTTCATGTTCATGTCCGTGCTTAAAATCATTTGCCTTAAGACATTTAAATATATCTTATTTTGTATAGCATACAACAGCAATGGAGGTTTCTAATTTTTTTTAAACATCCACGTATTGTATTTTGCAGTTACTTTCTGCTGCCATTAACTGCCTTGCTCTAAAGCTGAGAATGAAGAGATTGTAAAACTTGAATGCTATTTCAGTGGTCCCTGTGTATTGACTTTTGGCAAAGATCAAGCATTAAGCACTTCTACAACTTTTAGATATTAGCTGTGTACATTTTAATACCTCTGTAATTCCAAGGAAAATACTTTAGCTGTAAAAGCGGAAATAAAGACTAACTGAGCTAACAGACTGCACATCATACCAGGATGTCACCAGAAGGAAAAAACCATTTAGTTTATGGTAAGTAATCATATCAACATAAAGGACAAATCTCAGTATAAGCAGAAAATAAGTAGCATTATCAATACAAAGAAAAGCTGAAGTGAGGATAGCAACTACCAATGGTGAAAGGTCATGTTAAGTAGAAAAATTTTCTACCGTGCCCATCAAGGGCAGGACTGGGCTGCTTCTGTAAGATGGAGCTTCGCATGGGTCAAACTTAGCCTGATACTCAGAGTACAGAGCTAACTATGCAATAATAAAACGGCAGGAGTAACTGAATTAAACAAGATAGCCGGTGCACTGGAAGCACCACCAGATCGCAACACAGTCTAATTTACTCTGTTGTAGTTAAACTCTTTCCCGTATCTGAAGTGCCTTGGTTAAAGCTAGATTGGGTAGCTTCACACCACAAAAAAATACTTTCTTCCTGCTATATTATTTACCTTGCGCTTTTTCTTCCTGAGATATTCTTGCATCTTTCTGGGGTTCTGGAATTTCTTTTTGTCCCAAGTAAAATACCTCTTGCCATCTGTGTGCTCTATGTCCAGCCATATCACATCATAAGGAATGTCATGTTCATCAAAGCCAGCATCTACTGCCATGACATCTTGCTCATCCTCATAATTCCAGCGGCACTGATGGTAGCCCAGAGAAAAAAGAGGGGGCAGGGCTTGAGTGCCTAGGAAGAGTATATGAATGAGGATAACACTGTTAATGCCCTTCAGGATTTTATCTAGAGACTCTAGAAAAGTTAACATGATTAATATATATCTGTCTGGAGCTAGGGAATGCAGACCTAAGTCGAGTCTAGAGCATGTTCTTCATACCAAAGTGACCGAACTCTTGAAATGACAAACATTACAACAGGCTCAACAGCCAGCAAGAGCAGAAAGCTGTAATGATAATACAAGAGTAAGAAGGAACTTGCTGTTCCATGATGCTGAAGTGTTATTCCAGTAACCAATATAGATTTATTCTTTAATTTTTTCTAATGTAAAAATATTGCTTAATATTAATGCTTAATAAATTAATATTAAAATTAATTAAAACAATTACATAGATTTTAATAAGTAGAATGCAATTCTGTGACTGCTTGAATCTGAGTAGTGTAAACAGGCCCACAGGTGCTGCAGTAAAAGGAGAACCATAGAATTGTAATTGTTAGGGATCTTTAAAATTAGAAAACACTTATGTATGTATGCATTTGGCAGAAGGGAGCTGGGAAACTTTCTCAAGTGTGCACTTCTTCTTGGCGAGACCCTCTTGTGATCTGGCTGCTTTCATATTCCTGTTCAGCTGCACCACGTTCTCTCTATAACATCTGTGGAGCAAACAATCATTGCTAACACACTGAAGCACGAGGAACATTTCTGTGCTTTTAATTCTCTTTAGTACATAAAGAATTTTTCTTTCATAAAATGTTGGTCCTCTTGCCTCCATGTTTGTAGTCTCTTCCTGAGCCTCTTCCTCCTTTTCTTTCCCATATCTGCCTGCCATCTTGGCTCCCTTCCCTAATGGACACACTGGACAGTTACCTATCTTCTTTCTCTACTCTCCAGGATACATAACTTCAGTCTTTTCTCATTAGGAGGCGGCCTCTCTTGATGGTGACTGGCAGTTCTAGCCCCGTGTCTCCTCTCTTCATCTAAGGGAGCAGTTTCAGATTGCAGTAACTATGCTGGCTTCTCAATTAGGGCCAAGTTTGACCAGCTACAGGTGCTAGGGAAAACAAGGATGGGGGCCTATCTTCACAAAGCTCTACAAACTGCAGTTTGGGAACAGTTGGCCTCCTGCACACAATGGGCTAGGTAAATATTAATCCACTCTTGGGTACAGCATGTTCCTCAGAGAATCTTCCAGGTGAAGGTGCCATACTGACTCCAATTATGTGAGTAAGTACCTGTCAGTTGTGCAAACTGCTTGAAGATATCAAACGCAGTGGGTCCCATCAGTAGGAAAACATCAATGATCCCACTTTCTGACATCCAGCGCACATCTGTTAGAGGTACTGCTCTCTGCTTAGCAGTCTCTGCAGCAGATCCGGAAGGTGTGTGCTTTGAAGGAAACCAAGGTAAAACTGAGTATCTTTCTCTATCAAACTTTTGTTCAGTGAAGGAGAAACGATGGAAACCCACAAAACTCACTAATACATATCTGGCAGGTATTAGGAATACACACTGCATGTTTTTTATTTATCCTTCACAAATCCTTTACCTTTCATACTGCTTATACAAAATACAGGATAACAGTTAATGAGGAAAAATGGGTAATGAGGGGCAAAGTAATTAAAACTTTTCTGTAGTTAATGACTATGCATTTTCTGCAGGATCTTGGAGTAATATCTATAACTATACCATAAGTAATAAGGAAAATTAGTAATTTTAACCACATAATATAAGGAAGTGCTGGATTAAAGCAAGATTTTTTTTTCAGTGTTTCAATTTTAACAGAATTCCTATGCTTATATTTCAGCAGTTGAGTGAGTTAATTTCCTGAACATTTTGTTTCTTGAAGGTCAATTACATTCCACAGAAGAATGAGCCTGCTAAGCAGAAACATGTGGCAATTCCAAGAATTTCAAAACTCAGAAAAATTCCTCAAATCCAAGAGATTGCCAAGATTTTTGTCCACCCTTTTTTCTGCCTGATACATCCACCTGTGTAGGTTTTTTTCTGCTCCAACATTATACATTTCCTCTCTGCCTTCTCCTCTAGACCTGTTAAGGTACAAGTTCTATAACTTGACTCTTGAAAGGAATCATCTTCTTGTTCTTTTCAATGGTTTAATGTAACAAATTTAGCAGTAGGGCGGACAGGAGGAAGAGACTGACAATTCTTCATTAGGGAGCAAAAGATAAATCTCCAATAATGTTGTGTTCCTGTTGGCCCTGCCCTGGAGTGTTTTCTTTCATTATTAAATTCTGAGGAAAGTGAGCAACTCACCTCAGCTACTGCCTTTGCACTAATATCCACCAGCGTTTCTGAAGAGTTCAGCCAGAAGATCCCTGAAGTTCTGTTAGGCTTGTGTGCGAAGAGAAGGGGCACTGAACCATAAATGCCTATTTTGTCATGTATCTTGTGGCCAAAAATATCCAAATTATAAAGCCGGTAGGCATCACCATCACTAGGACAAACAGACATATGTGTGTGTTACATGTAAGCATCCTGCACTAGGCCAATTTTAGTTCTATTGCCAGCCCATTAAATTCAGTGAACACTGTATGATGGTCTTTTGTTTAGCATCCAGAGCTGAAATGGGGACAGCCCAGATTACTGCTTGTTTGCTTTGGTCCTAGCTATCTGAATCAAACATTTTTGCTGGCAGTGAGACTACTGCTGATTTGCTCTATATCCTAAAATATGAATTCTGAACTCTCCCATCGAGTTCCTCTATTAAGAGTTCTGCTTAAACATGACTAATCCTGCAATTCTGAAAAAAACTGCATGGAAAATTGAAAGAGAACAGAAGGGGTCATTCATGAAATTGCAGAGTGGAAAAGGAAAGCAGAACAACTTACTTCATGCGGACAGGGACTATGATACAGCTTGCTGTATCATTAAACTAAAATATATGCTATATAATATACATATCTCAAGCTGTTGTCTGCATTAAATTATTAAGACTGTTATAGCTCTCCTCTACAAAAATGATACTGCTTTCACTAGCAATCTGCCACCTTTACCTGGTGTTTTTGAGAAGAAGTGCTTCAGTGTGTTGTGGTATCCCATAAAGATGGTCAAATCCATGTAAAGAGAAGTCCATGCCTACAGAACTAGGACCTGTGGGAATTACATTAAAAGAGAAGACCACAGAGTTCTGTTCTCAGGCTTAGCTAAAGGCAACAGAGTACAGCAACCTAACTGAAAAAAAATATTAAAAAGCAGGTTTTAATAATTAGCTCTTTCATACTTGCTTTCAACTGCACTTTCATTATTACTTACGTACGATAAAGGCAATGTTTTAAACAGATTTTATTGTATTTATTCTGATTTTGATCTGCTAAAGAAGATAAAATGAATCACTTCAATAGAAAAAAAATACATGTAATAGTGGGTCACTTCTTTATTCTGTAGTGAAACTGCTCAAAATTATCTCCTCTTTTTATCCCGGTACCTACAAGCCAAGCTTTGCAGCACAGTGGTACAGCAGAGTGGACTTTAGAGTCAGAGTTGCCTGTTTCCTACTGCTCTTCTCTTCAGCCTCAGCCAAGGGAGTAGCATGCATGAGAGCCTCTGCCAATGATATCATCTTGTCACATTACTGAATCCAGAGGAACTTTTGGCAGGTGACCAGAGATCCTGTAGACTGACAAGCAGTGGCTTCAGGATCAGAACCTGACCATATGGACTTTACTCCTCCAACACAGAGAAACAGAAAAAACCATGATGCTGGCCTAATACATCAGATACAGCACGAACAACAAGGGCAGCAGCTTCCTGCCCCTCTGTGTCTGGACTGTGACCTGAAGAAGCCTCTGTCACCAAAAGGGAGCCCTTTCAGACTTCCCTCTCCCTACTGCAGCTACGGGGTAGTGCTGGTTAGTATGAAAGTATGCATGATAGTAGTAACGGACAAAGCTAACTAACTCAATTAATGCAGAATACAACTGGACAGACAGCAGTTGGTCATAAATTTTGGTAATTAATAATTTAAATTGTATTTGAGCTACTGACCTACAGGTTTCTATAACCTTCTTCTTATCCCTTAAGTCTGCTCATTGTTTCCTTTTGTAGTGCGCCACTTAAAAGGAGTTTTTCTATGACAATTATTAATGCTTAGATATCATGATTTCTGATAAGTCGTGAGAATAAACTACAAGTGAAATCAATGTTATGTGCTGACACCAAATGAGAAAAAAAAAATAAAAAGGAAATAATGCATTATATGCCAGTCAGCTGAGGCAGATAGGGTTATGCTGTGTCAGAAATGGTATACAGTGAGCTGACGAAATGGGCCACATTTAACACCTCCCCTCCTGAACAGAAATTTTATTACTATTTCCAGTACTTTTGTCAAATCTGTTACCCATCGCTGATATGTGATATGCAAGTTAAAGGAGCGAGCGAGACACTGATAAACATTAAACAGCTGAACAGAAAGCAGACAGAAATATGAATGAAGACAGGTATATACAATGCAGTAAAGCTGTTTTCAGAACTAGACTGAGACTTACCATGAGCTTTGATGTCTAGGAAGCTGCCAAATTTCTCTTGCCAGAGACCTAGATCCTCTTGTTTCTCCTGCATAAACAGAAATAGCTAACCCTAGTAAATGCAACATGTCCCCCAATGGATTTCTAAGAAAAATATGTATATTCACATGAGATTTCTACATCATTAACTGTTTTTTCACCAAATATGGTTAATGGTTAACATAAATAAATCCAAAACACAATTCAGATCCTGCTGCGGGAATTTACACTGAAGAACTGACGTGCTAGTGGAGCACACATGCACTCTGCTACAGCATGAAAGTAATACCTGAGGTCTTGGATAGAATCACTGAATGATATAATAGGCCAGGTTGGAAGGGACTTCAAAAGGTCATCTGGTCCAACCTTTTGTGGGAAAGGGAGCCTAGATGAGATTATCTTGCATCCTATCCAATTGTGTCTTGAAAACCTCCAGCAATGGGGACTCTACTACATCCCTGGGGAGGTTGTTCCAGTGAGTGATTGTGCTCACTGTAAAAAAAAGTCTTTCTTCTGGATGTTGAACGTGACTATGAAATGCAAAGATTGCATGGATGGAACCAAACAGGAAAATCAACACAAACAGAAACCAACCCCCAGTACAGTAAGGGTCAGACAACAAAAAAACCTCTTCAGACTCTCTAGAGTCCTCTGTGTGTGTGACTCATACTTTTAGCCTCCTTCAAATTTTGAGCCTTGTGCCCTGCCATTTGTTGTCCTAGAATTTATACTTTTTGCAGTGTCTTTCCTGGTTTTCTACCTTCGTCCCAGAATAAGTGGATGTGGCCTCTTGCAGCTGCGTGACTCCCCCAAAGCAAGCATGCTCCCTGGCAGAACCCAGAGTTCAGACACAAGTATGCTGAAGGCAGCATATCTCGTGCCATTTATAACAGGATGGTGGAGTAAGCAGCCATCTGCTCTACAGGAGGCTAAAATTGTATCATGGACATAACTCAGCTTCCTGAGAAAACTGGTATGTGTCTTTATGCGCTGCCAGGACCTGCTCTTTTTTCAGAGAGAATCTGACTTCTGTATTAAGCATGAATGTATGTGAAGGCATATTTTTGGGCTGTTATAAAACAGAACTCATTCTTTTGAAACTCTCTTTGCAATGAACAGGGAATTTGAAAAATGACCAAATATCACCACAGAACTCCCTTTTACACATCTACTCCAAAAGAGAGAACAAAAGAGAAAGAAATTCTAAATAGAAAGGGCATGGAAAAAATATTTTTTAAGCCAGACCTACCTGACAAATGCCTTCTACAGCCCTGGTAAAACACATAAACCTTTATTCAACTACGAATTTGCAAAGTATCTCAAAAGGAAATACAAGGTCCTTTTTGAATTTCACTGGAAAGTGGTTAGGCTATGTTTGTAAACATAGTACCAGAAGTAATCATGAACATGTGATTCAAATTAATCAATTCTCTTTTCTACAAAATATTCATGCTGGAATTGGAGAAAGCATGGGTTACCTTAGAGGAATCGCTTGCTGCCTCCTCCTTGTTTTTTGCTGTAGGTTTTCTAGTGAAAACAAATACATTGAAATAATCAGTTTATTGTTAATGTAAGGAAGGATTTAAAGTAGAAAATTCACATAGCATTATGCATTGCCTTACACATTATGCAAGAGTTTTGGTGGTGACTATTCTGAAAATTGATGTCATAGTTGAGAGCTCTAACTGGAAAATAATTTTAATATTCAGTGTCTTAAAGTAACCTTCACTCCATATGTGAGTTAGGTTGACTCCTTGGCCTTTCACATTTATTTCTATCTGTGTCAGTCTTTTAGCTGCTCAGCTCCCTTTTTCTCTGTTAAGTGCTCGCTGTTAATTACAATTTTTGAAATAATGCTCTCTAGGAGAGATGCTTGCTACGCTCTTTTCCTAGTCATCACGTGTCCTGCACTGTGGTTTCTCACCCTTTCAGCACTTTGCAGTGGGATTGATTTGTAAAATCTTGCAGCTATATGGCACATTGTAAGTTGAACTAGACTTACTTCAAGAGCAGGTTTAGTCATAAAAGGAGACAAAACAATAACCTCATTATACTGCCATCACTCATTCCCAAGAAAGATAAGGGGTACCAGGATATGTTAGTGTTTTACAGAACTGGTCATTACATGAGGTTAGCATTTTGCACACGGCTGCTGCAAGGGATTAAAACAGTCTGCAGTTAATTGATCTAGAATTTCTTTGTTAAAACTTCATCATTGTACTTACTGGTATGAAGTAAAAGAGAAGACAAATTTCAGTGCATAAGAGCTTCTATCACAGAAGTTGCAATTCTATAGAATGGTTTATCTTCAGCTACAGCACAACCAGTACATATCACAATGCGATAGATAGATACTGTACCTATCACGGGGAGGTGGTTGTAGGTGCTCAAAATAAAACAATCCATTGGAATTCATGCTCAGAACAGTCTCACCCTTGGACTGTAACTCAATCTGGAAGGGGTTTGCTGTGACTTGAAGTTTGTAGTCCTCATTAACACTTGACAGCACCAAAATACCTGCCTCCTTCTGGGATATAAAGAGTCTGGCAAACAAAAACCAACAACAGCTTTATATCAATCATCAGCACGTGAAATCCACTGTAAGTAAATAACAATTTGAAAAAAAAGATGGGTTGAGAATATCTGCATACATTATAAAAACCTCTGGATAACCCCAGAAATACATTCTGTGTTCAGGGTTCACTGCGCAGTGCAACAGGTGGCTACAGAACTACCCAGAGATTGCATTCCTTTCGCATTAATAGGTAATGCCTTAGGTAAAAATGATGCATCATAACAAGGAGGCTATTTTCTGATTGGGTCAAACAGCCTCAATTTTCTTATGTAGATGACAAAACTTTCTCCTATGTATTTAACAAGAATTTTTGAAAGTAAATTAACCACATGCATTTTTATTTTCTCTTCCTATAACAACTTTGTATTGTAGAGAGATAACTGTAGTGTAGCGCAAATGAGGGAGAAGGAAAACACTGTTGCAGATGAAGCTGTATAAGTTACTAAGGTGCTAAACCATCTTCCTATCACTTACCTCTGGGTGGTAGGTTCCTTTATAAGAACATCAGGAACTTTGTATCTTGCTTTGAGAGGAGCTGCCTCATCAATTTTAAGCCTGAAAATACTGCCTTCTATTTGACAAATTTCTACTTGTAGAAGAACCTGGGAGCAAACAAACAGATAAACTGGTAGTGATATCAAATACCAACTTACTTTTTAACTCAATATCACCAAACACGTACTGTCTGGGAAAAAAAAAACATGCCTACTTTCTGACTTAATTTTCTTTAGCATTGCTGAGAAACAATCACCCATCTGAATTTACACCAGCTAAGTCTACTTCTCCCCTTCGAAGAAGCAACTCTTCAAGTGGACTCTTTATCTTTAAATCCCTCATGTCTAGCATTTTGCAGCTCTGTACACAAGCAGCATGCAAAACGGGGGCAGTATACACTAACCTTGAAGTTTGGACAATTTCACTCTGTGTTGTCAATGTAAGAGTGGGATACTACTGAGAAATGGGCTTTTTGCAAAAACATCGGGGCTCTGTGTTCACTAGTATTCACAGTGGTGCTGATTGATGAACTGTGTCAGAAAGACAGTTAAAGAAAATGTATAATACTGCCCTACCCACTGTAACTTGCTATTTTACAGTTCAGGGAACTGGGAAGTCACTGTTCTAGCTCATAGAAATTGACTCATTTTTCTTCCCTGGGGGATCCCTACACCACAAGTCAGATTTTCTTGTTTTTTCCTTTCTTAGTTTCTCCTCCCGTGAGACACAAAACCGGCTGAAGAATTTTGGCCTGATACCTTTTTCCTCTACCTGGAAGCCAGTCAGCCCCGCTCTCTTCAAGGGCATGAAAGGGCCTTTCATAGGAAAAAGACCAGAGCGAGAGTAAGCAAGAGAGAAAAGATTCAATCGGAGTGCCAGATCCTGCTTCCTACAAAATATTTTACATTACGCCATCTTGGTATAAACCTCCAAATAGTCTAGGAAGCCACAGAGCTTTCGGTTTTCATTCTACCTTAAAATATAGACAAAAAATGGGCTCCTTTTTCTGTGCTGACTGCAAAGAACGTCAGGATTAAGAAGAGAGGCAGAAAATACATTTATGCAGTGTATCTACACAGTGTGATGCTTAGAGCATGGAAGAGAGCTGTAGTTCCAAACTCCCATAATCTGAGGACAGGTTAGGTTGCCTGTTCCCTGAGTGAATGTACTAGATGCTACGCTGTCAAATTAGAGAAACAGAAGACACCCCTCTTCCTGGCTGTCTTCTTAAATGCGAAGACGACTTCTTTTTCCCCACAAAATGCCTTTGAGCAGAAAAATAACTTACTATTTTGGAACAGTGGAGAAAAATCTGAATTAAAAACATTTTTTTTCAGCTAAAAGAGTTCCATTCAGATTTTTCATAAAGTTGTTAAAGATTTTTTTAAGTTCCTTAAAATATTGGTTCTCCTTGAACAGTCTCAAGTTGCCAAATAAATACTGACCGCTAAGGACATCTTTAGGCTAGATACTTTGCATTGTAATTTAAATATCTATCACCAAAGAATCTCAAAACCTGCACATATTATCAGACTTGTTGATGATATTCACTGCTCTTTCTGTAAGCACCCTCGTACGCTAGGCAAGATCTCACCTTATGCCTCTCATGAATAATTTGGAATTTGACATTCTCATCACTTAATGTGACTGAATCCAACAATGCTCGATACAAGGATTTTCCAGGATGTAGAAGTTTCTGACGCCTGTCAAGACAGAAAATTATTTTTTGTCTCTCTAATTGTTGTGGCTAATAGTACACAGAGGGACATGCTATTGTTAGAAATGTTAACTTTGTCTTGAATTTTTTCAAATACAATTATCAGCGCTTCAAGTCAAGAAGAAAAATTATGAATATGGTTCTGAGCACACATACATGTTTATGAATGAGATGTTAGAGTGGTTTGGTCACCCATCACCACCCTATAGGTTTTTTTAAAAACAATAATAGTCTTAATTCCTGTGTCCAACTAAATTCTCAGTTGTCCAGTTAACATTCTTCTTCTTTCCATGATCCCAGAAATTTCAGCTGAATAATCTGTTTTTTGTTTTCTGTCATATACCCCTGCTTGGTCTGCAACACCCTGCTGAACAGCTTCTACATTCTGTGGTGATGAAACAGCATTTGCTTGTCATTTGTAACCTCCTGAATATGCACTGAGGAAACTTTTTCAACAAGCCTGCTAACTACAGAGTTTTGACTACAGCCTTTGCCCCTGATGGTGTTTTTAGGACAGAGACACTGAAATAGAGGCTCTTTCAACTGTTTGTAGAATGCTCCTTCCTGAGCCCAGGTTATATGAACTATTTGAAGACAGGTGTCTTGGAGGCTACCTTAAAGGGAAATTTCTTCATTAGTAAACTGACTTTGTTTCCTTGCAAACAGATATTGCACAAATGTGAGCAATCAGGATTTCTTTTAAAGGCATATCAAAGACAGGATCTGATGCTTGCCAATGTGTGGCAACCTCCTGCTGAAAAATTAGATGTGTTAAGTTAAAATGGCAATAGGCTAGAAAGGGCTGGTGTGAAAAGAGGAAGGAGTCCTGCTCCCAATGGCAAAATAGTATTTGGGGTTTTCCAAACACAATTTCCTGCAGAACGGAAATGAGTATCTGAAACTGTAACCCACTACATCAGTGGTTAATTGGTGTAACACTGGGCAATCATTCCTTTCACCCAGGCAGCACTGGATAGAAGACAATGGAGGACGGGAGGGAAAAAAGCTGGAGGAGAGGTATCTCAGTCAGAAATGAGATGAGAAGGATTGCTTAGTTTAAGATTAGCTTTAAGAGACTAATGAGCTAGAATTTAGATTTGATGCTGAATTCTGGCCAAGGTACTTGTTCAACAGGAGTATAATCATTTATGCTATTGTCACAGCCTGATGGTTTCTATTGAGAATTCTGTTGTTTTGAACTATGGATATTCAAGAAATATCCACATCAAGAAAGCAACCTGTTTCTGAGTGTACCTATATTGCTAGGGCTTTCTCAGATGAGACAACTGACTCTTCCGAATTTTAACCGAAGAGGTTTTGTATGTAAGATTCCACCTTTTAAAACATGCTGATTATTGCTTGCTGCAGGTGAGTGGAACGCTCACTTTGAAAGGTAAATCTTGAGAGTAGCAGAATTGCTGTGATTAAAAATCAGTGTGCAACTACTTCCCACAACTTTTAATATCACTAGTTAAAAAAAAACCCAAACAACTCTACACTAGATTCTTCTCTTTACCTGTAAAAAGCAATCTGGTTGCATTCCTTAAAGGTGCTTTTGTCCACAGCCTCATCCTGGACACTAGAAAGAGCAGATTAAAAAAATGGTTAAACGTGTTCAGCAAACACCTGCTGAATGATGGGGTCCTCCTCAAAAGGAGTAAGGATTGAAGAAAGTGCAGACAACTGTGGTGACATAAAATGCGTTGGACTTGGAACAACTGTGTTTGGAAGAACATGGGAATGTTCCCAGAAGAATGGGAAGAATTTCTTACACATTTAGTTCCATGCTAAAACATTTCCTTTCAAACTTTGATAATTTTGGTAAGCAGTTCAATCCGTGCCTAACGGTGCTGAATTTCAGCATGAGTGAATTCTTGGGGCTTTGCATTTTGAAGCCAGATCTCTCTCTGCGGTCCTTCTAGTCAAATATTATGTTCCAGTAATAAGAATGGAGAAAGATGCAGGATTGGCAGAAAAGGAGAAGCCCTGCACCCTACTCTTCTACCTACAGTGTAGGTAGACGTGACAGATGAGGGAGGGAGGCTTCTGATGGCCCTGCTGACAGCTCTATGTTATCTCTAGGCTTGAGGTAATTATTAGATCTATTACATAACAGTGAATTTTTGGCTTGCCTGAAAAAATGGGCTGACAGTAGCCTCTATCATCAAAACACTCCCTATAACATGCTGAGTTAAGACACACATGGAAGAGAGTAAGGTATTAGGGCTGGCAGACAAAGAGCCGATGCTTACAAAATTCTTATCATTTATATACATGCAACATACATAATGCAGATGGCAGCTGTGAAGACTCGGGTCACAGTTACTGTGAACTAAATATTAATACACCTGAGACCTCACAGTAACTGCATATTTAGGCAATTTAATCCTTCCCATTATTGCCTGAAGATACCCACGCACTTTCGGGTTTTTGCACCGGGTCCGTGGGACTCTGTTGCCCGCACCCGAACCAACCTGCGCGTCGGGAAACCCGCTCTCTGCCCCCCGCCTCCGCGGCCAGGCGCGCAGGAAGGTTTTGCCCTGGCGGGGGCGGCGGACACAGCACGGCCGCGGCCCCGCACGCCTGCCCCCCCTGCCTGGCCCTGGGCCCTTGCTGGGGCCCGGCTCTACCCCGCCGCCCCCCGCGGAAAGCTGTGAAGCCACCCCGGCCACACCGGGAGCGGGGAGAGGGCCGGCGAAGGAACCGCTACGGGACAGCGTTACCTGACTGCCCCCGGCGTGACCGCCTCCATGGCGGGGCTGCTCGAGCGGCCGCCGGCGGGGAGAACCGGTGACCGCCCGCCGGCGGGGGCAGGGCCCGGGGAGGCTGCCCAGGGGGAGGGGCGGCAGCTGGGGGAATGGGGGCGCTTCTCCGGTAACAGCCTCGCCTCGCTGGCGGCAGGCGCCAGAAACCCCGGCGCGGCGCCCTGTCACCCGCGGCCGGGCTGGCGATTGGCACCTGGGGGCGGTGACAGCCCGGGCCCAGCCGAGGAGCGGCTCCGCCCCCCGCGCCCCTCCCGCCGGCCCACGACAGCCGCGTCCCGCCGCGGGGGGCGGAAGAGGCGCGGCCATCGCGGCGGCGGCTTCCGTACGGCGGGATGGCGGCGGCGCCGCGCTCCGGGGGGTGGCGGAGGCGGCACGAGGCCGTCCTGCTGCGGCTGCTGGCGGTGCTGCTGCTGGCGGGCGCGGCGGGCGCCGGGCAGCGTTCCAAATGGCGGCTCCCGGTGCTCATGGTGAGTGTGGGAAGGGAGGTCGGCCAGGGCGCCGCGCCGGAGGACGGTCGGCCCCGTAGCCGCCGGGCCAGCTGGCTGCGGCGGCGGCCGGAGCGTACGTGTGCGTGGCGGGGGTGAGAAGGCCGCTGCTGCGCTTCTCGGCCTCCTTGGCGGAGGGGAATGCCGCGGGGGTCCTCGGGCGGGCTGCGGCCTGTCCCACCCGCTGTTCGGCCGGCCGGCCGGCGGCGTCCCCGCCCGGGCCGCCTCTGTGAGGGGCATGGCCGCACCCAGGGTCTGGCGTGAGGGCGCGGGGCCGCGGCGCGCCTCCTGCCCCGCTGCCGGGGCTCTCTGCCAGGCTCGAGCCCCCTTTGGCGGGTCGGCGGTGGCCACCGGAGAGAGAAGGCTTCTGCGGGAAATCGTCGATGGGTGGCGGGGGGACCCTGTGAGGTCTGTGGGGGGAGCGGCCGCCTCCCCGGCTGGGGCCCGGCCTCTGTGAGGTCTGTGCGGGGAGAGGGCGCCCCGCGCTGCGGGGGCCCGGCGTCGGGAAAGCTGCGCCCCTGAAACGCAGAACCGAGAGAGCTGTGGGCCTCTGGGGCGGTGAAGGGATTTCCAGCACTTCTGTTACGCCGAGCGTGTTTGAAGTATTGAGAAAAGCTATTTTTTGCCTCACACTAAACCTGCCTTTGCCAGGCGGTGGAGGGGAATAACGTACATTTTCTTGTGAGGCTCTTGAGCTTCAGAATCAAAGTTAAAGGATTACGGTGAAAGCTCCTGTTGATTCTTAGAACAAAAATTTTTTTTGTTCGATAGTCCAGACCTAGATCAGCAAGAAAATGCTAATCATTTCAACAAATGGTGAAGAAATTGTTTCAGTTTTGCAGAACAGAAAGCCCCAAGCCTCTGAAGCCATCTTTAAGAGTAGGCTGAAGGGGTGGTGAAGCATGACTGGAAAATCCAGTAAGGCTGGCTCCTGATTTGGCATTTGCTTTCACTGCTGTATTGACTTAAAACTGAGTGGAAGATGATGTTTACTTAAGCTTGGTGACATTAAGCCATTAAGATATCTTTTCCTTTTTTGTGCCTTTGCAGGGGAAGAAATTTAACTTTGGGAAGATTCTCTTCAGCAACACCACCATTTTCCTGAGATGTAAGTGGTTATGAGGGATTAACTGACTCTCTCTGCTGTTGGACACCCCCCCACCCCACGCCACCCCCCGCCCCGTTAACATTTGGGACTCAAAACCCTATGAAGTGTTTAACTGCACTGATTGCTGTGACAGCTAATCTCCTAGCACTGGATGAAAGCCGTAGACCTGATATGGTTGGCTGTGTTAATAGCCTTGAAGCTTCCCTGTTGTGTTCTGTTCAGGCCCTCTGTGATGAGGGCAAGATGGGCAATGAGAGCACCACTGCATTTCACACAGTGGGTAATCAGGCTTATGATATGCTGAGCCTTACTGTGAAGTGTGCTTTCCCTACTTAAGATACGCTAAATTTCTCCAGCTGGGACTGGGACAGGGGCTGTTTTTATTGCAGGCTGACTGATGACAGCATGCAGGAGGCAGTATTTTTTGAAGCCCTGTTCCTTTTTAGCTGAGTGCTTCTGGGAGTGGTAGGGGACTGACATTACACACTGTGGCAGAGCTCTCCTGAGAGCTGTTTTCTTCTCCTGATCACAGTGTGTGAGCACACTACAGAGCAAACATGTTTGCAACCTTCCTGTTCTTTCTGGTTTTTTGCTCTTTGCTGATGGGGCCAGGGCTATGAGTTATGCAGGTTACTGCCCAAAAGAGAGTTTCTGTAAAATACCTTCTTATCCGTGAACATGAGGACGGAATTTAGATGGCAACTAGATGATGTAGGTGTCTTGTGGAAGTGACTAACTGATTGAGAAAGGCTTGAAATCTTTCCCATGCACTTTGAGCACTTTAAGGGGTTGTTTGCACTAGTTCTTACTGTGGTGGTGGGGAAGCTGATCTCCAGCAGGTAATTGGGTAGTTATACAGTTACAGTGACTGTGAATGCCTTTCTGCACTTGTGTCAAACAAGGAAATAAAAGCCACTTTAGAGACAATTAGTGGGATCTGTGCCTTTGTTCCTTCAACACTTAGTTGCTGCAGTTGTGCTCTTTTTTTAACTGAGAAAATGAAGGTATCATGAGGACTAGCTGATGCTTCTTGATGAAATAGCATATTGCTGTGCTCTATTATGTTTAGTTCTTACTGTTTTTTCAGGTTTAATTTCAGATACCTGCCCTTCCTAGGACAGTGTTTCAAAGGGATTTTGTTAAAATGCCTCCATCCCACATGAATCTGAAATAGGAAGCTAGTATTAAAGTGGTTGTTAGTGAAGATCCTTCACATCAGGGTTAAGGTTTTTCCAAGTGTGAAGTGTAACTCAAATGCTGAGTTTTGTGGCTTGCAGCAAGACAATTGCCAAGTGTGCCACTGCAGGATTGAAATGTGGAAATCTGATGCTTGGAGGGAGGGGTTTGAAAGGACATGTGGAGCTTTGGTAGGTGTTAGGGTTTCTTGTCTGAAGTTTAATAGAAATAGCATACTTGTACTAATGTGGTATCCTGTGCCCCATGTGGGTCCCTGCAGTGAAGTGTGTGGTAAGTCTAGTCATGAGGTGTACAGCTGAAATAACCAAGAGAAGGTAGGAACTAAGAGAGAAAATAGAATTTGTTTGTTGCAGGACAGGTTTGTGGTAGATCTGACAGTAAGAATTGGATCTCCTGGCCCTTGATATGGTCTTCCAACTACACGGTGCTGTCAGCTTTTAAACAGGCATTAAGCCTTAAAATTCTTAGTGAAGACACCAGTTTTTACAGATCAGTGTGATTAAAAGATTTACATGAATTTAGGTAATGTTCCTTTCCCTTTCAGTGATTGAAAGGCTAGGAACTTAATTTCAGTTTCTCAGCCTAGATGACACCTAAAACTGCATCTGATACTGGGAAGCTTCAACTTTACATACTGTTTCTTTTCTGCCTGTGTCTGTGTGGAAACTGATCTCTTTTATTCGCTATCTGTTGCCTCTTCTATCTGCTCTGTGGTGTTTTTGTGGACAATATGACCTTTCTTGCCAAACATGACTGCTCATGGGTTTTTCATGTTTTCAATGAGCACCTGCATCTCCTCCTCTACCACCTCCTCCTTTTTCTTTCCCCTTCTTGATTTTTTTCTGTGTGTTGTGTATTGGTATCTGATGCTTTCTGCTTCTGACTTGGAAGACTGCCCCTGGTGTTTAGTATTGTCAATAATGAATTTATTTTTATCTACTACTTTTCTTAAGTGCTATTCTGGAAGGCATCTTTCCATGTTGCTGAATTCAATAAATACCATGGATGCCTTTTTTTTTCTTGTAGAGTACTTCTGTTTCACAGTTTCTGTATTTTTGGTATTTGGAGATACTGGCAGATTGTTCTAGTCATGACCTGTTTTACCTTTAGTTGGTGTTACTGCTGAACATAGAGTTTCAATAATCTTTTTTATTTTTAATAGGTAAAAAGGTATTTAAAAGGTATTTTTGAATCCCTCCTGGTCTTTTAGCACTTTTTTGAGAGGTTCCTGATTTGATCAATTTTGTCAGAAGAGCCTTTGTCTTCTAAGAATTTGCCATCTACCCATGTCACTGAAGTGCTTGTGTTGCCTCTTAGTTTCTTTGTTGTGCCCTCTGCAACATCTAGGGTTATGTGGAGAATGTATGCCTTGTTTTCATGCTTAGTAGAAGATGTCATAAGGAAACTTATTTTTCAGTGATTGCATTCCAATCTTTTTTTTTTTTAATCTTTGGTATTAGAGACTCAGTTGTTGAGTTTTTAGCTCTATGTATACTTGCTTTAGTAGTCATGTGGTTTAAAGTGGGATTAGTCAGTTAAGACTCCATGGCAGGGTCTTTTTTCTAATTGCATTTTTTTTCCTGCAGTGGTCAATATAGAAACATTAATTAAAAGGTCTGTACATGTAACAAATTTGTGGGTGTCTAGTCTGAGATGAATGTTGCCTGTGAGGGTGTGGGGACTTCTTAGCCACTAGAAATATGCTGTCAACTCAGATAGGTTTTGCTGTCTGTTGACTAGCAAAACCCAGACATAATCATCTAAATGGCTCTTCCAAGAATCTGAATAATCACTGTTCATTTTGTTTATGGGTTAAGCTTACCTTCTTAATGTCAAATTTTCTTCATCGGGCTTTCAGAATGAGATTTGAAATACAAAAATCACACAATCTTTCCTGAGGGGAGGGAGAAATCTTGTGTTTCACTTTTCACATACGTTTTCTAATAAATCCAAGTGCAAGATTGTCTTATTGCTGTTTTAGGTAGCACTGCAGCTTTGACAGAGTGAGCTAATGTATAGATGGCTTGTTTGTCTTTTTGGGGGTGTGGGGGTGTTGTCTTGCAAAATCTTACCTTTTTATTATGTTCTTAGTGATGGTGTTGGTATATTTAAATCTGTGCAAATTGCCCATAGTATTAACCTGTTCCTAGTGTTCTCTACCTGCTATGTTCCTCACATATCTTGGAAAGGGAAATTCTTTTCCGTATTGTAATCACTGGGAGTCACTGCTTTTCTCTTGTTTGGCATTTGCAGTTGCTGAAATACGCTTGATTGCCTTGAGAACAAAAAGTTTCCAAATGATCTTCAGCTCTTTAATAGAATTGTGTAATGTTAGAATGGAATTCTCTTTTCCACATGCTTCTTTATTTCACTGAACAGTAATGGATTACTTGAGGAAAAAGTTTTTCTATTGTTTTGCTTTCAGTTTCATGTTTACATACAGTTATGGTAGTTTGGCACAGAATGGGATGAAAAGCATGGCAGACAGAGGGTGTCTTATGTGTTCTTACCTGTTTTTTTTTTTTCTTTTCTAGTTGAAGGGGATGAAAAAGCTTGCGATCCCTCCCAAAGTTACAATGTTACTTGGTACTTAAGATATTCTGACTGCTACAATGAAGTCTTCAACTTTGGGGTAAGAATTGTGTGGAAAAACATGGGCTATGATTTTTAGGGGTAAACAGATCTGGGGGTGAGGGGATTGGAGTTGTCTCACTTGCATCCTCATTGCTCTTTGGGCATAAAAGACACACTCCTCCATTGGAAGGTAACAAATTTCTGGATCATTGGGAATGGAAAGGAGTTGATCCACAGCTTTCTGGAATTACTGACTTTTCTGGGTTTTGGGTAAGGTGGAAGTGTTTGTCAGAATTCTTTTAAACCTAGTAGCTTAAATAAGTGCATTGGCTCTAAACTGAAGTGTGTGAGTTTAAGATAGATGACAATATTATTTACAACAATGCATAATGACAGCAAATAGAAAAAATGGAATATTTTCATGTTTAGTCTAAATTCTATTCTTCGTGGATGTGCATTGCAAGTATTGGTGATTTATACAAAAAGTATAGTGTAACACCTTTTCCATGTTTACTTAAAATATTGATTATGACTGTTGTAACTGCTAACCTAACACAGTACTGATATGTTGCGTGCTAACCTAAGTTCTGTTCTATGTTTGGCAGGATGAACAGGCAGAGTACTATTTTGGGGCTACATCTGAAGAGCATCCTGGTTGGTCAGGATACTATGCCACAGCGTCTCTCCTCTTTCCAAATTGCTCTGAGCTTTTCAGGCCTCAGGTATGGGTAGAAACTTCACAGTTTGCCCTGTTCATTCATACAATATACAAAGAAGGTGGTAGTTCTTGTTAGATGTGTTAGCATGCTATGCAAGTATCACTGCAGATGGAGAGGTACTTGTTTTTATCTGTTTGATAATCAAACTGCGATGATGACTTCTTAATTTTGCTTTACTTCTGGCTTGCTATTCACTATCTGGCCCACCACGGGAGGCAGGGGGAAACCACTGTGAAGTTCAGTGCTTCTTTGTTTTTTTTTTTTTGTGGTTCTGTGTTTTAAATTTGTTTCACTTACAGAAGACTACTGCTAGTTGAGTGGAAGTGTGAACCTCTGGCAGCAGACTGAAGCTCCCAAAAAAATTGGGTCGATAAAGGACTGGCATTTTTTGCTCAGATAACATTCATTTATAATAATGGAAATGAAAGTGTGTTGAGCATTGATAGCAGGTTAAAAATGAAAAATAAGTAGTGCTAGAACATGTTTGAAACAAATCAAATGGAAGAGAGAAGACAATGCAAAACAGCCCATGGAAGCAATGTGCAAACATAGGCTCTACACTGGCTGTATATCAGCAGGTGAAGCTGTGCAGTCATACTAATGATAGTTTCAGTATAACATGCTGTCTGTCTTTAACGGTGTACTTAAGAATTCAAGGCAAACTCTGCAGTGTTGCATCTGTATTCAGCCATTTCCAATTTAGACAAAGGGTTGTGGATAGGGAATACTGGGAAAGGTCTCATAACTATTGATCCTAGTGTTGCGGGGTTTTTGTTTTGGGTTTTTTTTTTTTAAGGAAAAAAGACATGCCAAAAGGTGACTTGAAAAGGCTTTTCAATAATCTGTTTGCGTGTGTCTAATTCCTTTGATATGCGAAGATGGCTTGAAAGGTTTTTCAAAATAATCTGTATGCTGCCTGCTTTTTATGTTTAATAATATGAGAAATGTCAGTTCTACTTTTACTTGCTTTTCTAGAAGAGATCTTGTAGTTTAGCTGTATAATGTGAACTCGGGCATCTAACGGAATGCTTAGGTTGGTGAAACTGGTTTTAAAAGTCAAGTGACTTTTCTTCCAATTCCTTTGGAAAGTCTACTGAAATTTTAACCAAAGATATTCCTCTCAGATATTGATCTCTGAAGTTTCACAGAAATTACTCCTCCTGATTATTGAGCTTTTTTCTTGTGGTGTAGCAGTTTCACTAGGTTTGAAGTCACCATAGTTCGGGAGAGTTGGCAAAATCTGGATCTGTAATAGGCACCCACTCATCTAGGGACCTTTTTTGCATAGGCTAAGGCAGAAATCTCCAATTCCTGTTTCTGTCTGTGTAGACTTCATCTGCTAATGGAGATGGCTAACAGATTCATATTTGGAAAATGAAATTAACTTCACTACTGTTGTCTGTGCATCCAGTTCTTAAAATAGACACCTGTTGTTTGAGGGGGGGAAAGCAAATCTCAGATGTCAAAATATTAATCCAAGTATTCAAGACTCACTCCACAAATGGACAGTTGTTTGATTTAGGGAAATGAAAGCTCTCTAATACAGCTGTTCAGAGAATCCTTCCTTATAATCAACTTTACTGGAACCTGTTCTTGTAATGTTATGTTAATATAAAGTACCTATAAATGCTATACCTTTCTTATATCTTGCAGATTTTCTATAAAGAATTTGTTCATCCAGAACCCCTCTCACCTGAGAAACAAGAGGTAATTCTTTTTTTTTTTCCTTCTAATGAGTGAATGTAGGCATGGAAGAGATGGTTTTCACATATTGATTTATCCATTTTTCTATTTTTCTTTAAGGGCTTAAAAGATAAGAAGGAGAGTGGAGGAAATCACACAATGGTGGCAGATAAAACTGTATGTATATTAAATTTAAACATGGCTTGGAATCCAGCATTCTTAATTTGGCTTTTTAAATTCATATTTCTTTTTATAAGAAATTTCTGGTAGCATCTCCACGGATGGTGCAATTCTTTGGTTTTTTTGACACAAGGATTTTTTTTAGTTTGAAACTAGGTAGCACTGCATGGAAAACAGAATAATAGAAACAGAGTAACTGCTGCTTCTAGATGTGAAATCTACCATTCAGACTGATGGTATAAATTAAAAAATAAATTTTGTTTTTCATAGTAATTTAGAGTAATCATTGATATGATCTGTTTTAAGTATTGACTAATACTTAGAGATAACATTCAGTTTCATCTTTAACTGGTGAGTCTTTTAAAACATTGTCCCTTTTTTTTGCTTTTCAAATATGTTAGTATTTTATTGTATGTTATGTTCAAGCCTTAAAGAGGAACGATTGTCAAAATAACTTCAAACAATTGTCAGAATAACTTCAAACTGAGTGCCAATAAAGAAAATGCATTTAACTCCCGGTGTGCTTACAGGGGCATTTAGTTTAAAGCTGAATCATAAATAGCTGTTGTGCAACTGTAATGTAAGGAATCAATGCAGCAAGAGATGGAGATATTTTAAAGGCAAAATGAGCCTATAAAAATATATCCATTCTATTTTGTTTGCTGTATTTTTAACTAAGTCTTTTCAATTCAGTCAATATCAGCATAAACTTTTTTGATGCATAAAATTATTTTGGCTTTAGGTCTTGTAGTCAGGAAATTTCTTAAAAGAAATGTGTGCTCTTAATACTGAAATTCTATTGGAGAGACTGTTACAGAAAAAGTCTTTGTGGTAGTTCTGCAGTGGTCATGTGGATGGCATACATGTATATAGTCTTAGTTTTAACCTTAAAGCTCTTGGTAAATATTGCAGTTTCTGAGTTGGCTAGAACTTCTTTTGTTGTGGAATTAATAGTTTTGTGTGCTGGAACTCAAAGATGCTTCTGATTTATTTCATGGTGCAAAACTGGGCAAGCTTCCTCTGTTAGTTTGTCGGTAGGATTTGAGTCTTATAAGTTTTTGTAAGAGAGCTGCTGCAGGGGCAGTGGTAATTTCCACAGGAAATTACTACTATGGATGTTTTTTACTTCTCAGCTATCTCTTCTATCTTACACTATAAAATTCAGCCTTCACCAGGGAGCTGAGTTATATGTAGCTGTGCTGTTGCCAAACAATTGATTTCAGGAGGAAAGAAGTATCTCTGGTCCTAATGTTTCTAGACTGAAAACAAGGAATAGGATACTTTGCTGAATTCTTTGTAGCTTTTGCAGTACCTTTGAGATGACTCTTTCAGTAAGCTAGTATTACATTTGCAGATAAGCCCTGATTGCCTCCCAGGTCTTTGAGGATTCTTCTGGATTCAAACAATTACATTTTAAGTGTTATGTCTAATGGATAGATTTAAAACTTACGTATCAAGTATTTATTAACAAGTTTTAGGACTGTGAAGAGATGAACTTTATCTTTACACGGAAGACAGAAGCAGACTTACCATACTTAGGTGCTGTCTTTGTCGTGTCATCTTGATTATGCACTGTCTACATGTAGACATTTTATTTTCAGGCAATGAATGCTGTTATCAAAACTTGGCGAGATGGGCCATATATATTTATTGTGCAAATTGGAATTACAACTGCGAAGGATTCTACTACCAAAGTTAAAAGAATGGAGAAAACAACACCTTCCTCATATCAAAATAAGCCCTTTACAAGTAAGATAGCTGTTTATATAGTAAGCTAAAAATACAGTGCCATTTTTTATGTATACCACTCTGAGTGTATTGTAAGGTACTTTTAATATATACTGTATGGTTCATACCACTCTGAGTGTATACTAAGGTACTTTTAATATATACTGTATGGTTCATTTTCCTAAGACTATCTTTCGCTTCACATAATTGTAAGTATTACCTACTACAACTCTTTCCTATCATAAGAAAATAGGTGATTGTTAGTGTCTTGAAGATCCTAAGGCAGTTGGTCTGTCAGTTTAATGATGGAAGTAAAGCAGCATTCTAAGCAGTTCAGTTTTGAGGCTTGGTGTTGTGTTTCGCAAGTGTCCAGACCAACACAGTGATTTATATTAAAAATCTCCAATTACGTAGAATACAAAGATTGTAATTTTCACCTTGAAATTATATTACAGTGTATCTAACAGTGCATTGATAACTAATCTAAACTTTAGAAAAGCTTGAAAATCCCATTAAAAAGTTAACTTGTGTGTGTTTCTAAACTTCCCTGTCACACATGAATCGCCAGCACAAATTACTTTTAAGTACTGCCGTGAGTTACTTGGTAATGGAGTGTGTAGTTTTACTTGCATGCTTTTACTTGAGTGTGTTATGAGTCTTAACTTTGTTTGATTAAAGTGCAAGTTAGATTTAAAAGCTATGTGAAGATTTGAAGTTTCTTTACGCTTGAGTAAAAATCAGTTAAGTATTTTATCCTGGCTTCCTCTTTTGTTTCTTGTTCAATTTGGTTATTTGATTGTCTTTTGGCAGTGACAGTAGAACTGAAGGGGCCATATGAGTATCTCTCACTTGCAGATTATCCTCTGATGATTGTAAGTAAAACAGCTTTTCTTTGACCTATGAAGTTGTCAGTTGATTTCAATCTCAATTAAATACTCTCCTTCCATACTTTAGGAAACCTAAAACCATTGTCTCAGAAAAAAGAATTTAGCAGAGGGTGTGCTTTGGTTTAAGGTTTTGGTTTTTTGGTTGTTTTTTTTTGTTGTTGTTGTTCTCTTTTGTGCTAAATACAGGGTAGGGAAAACAGACAGATTTCAGATGTTTGCATGTGCTACTACTAATGTTGTTCTTGTCTGGATTGTTTGACTTGATGCCTGTCAATTTGTGGTATCAGAAGATATCAGTATCGTTAGCTCTAAACTGATGAGCAGTTTTACTGATGCTATTTTTTTCCTTAGCTCATATCTTAGAAAATTTGCTATTCTGTGCTTTAGTTTACAGCTACCCTTTCAGTTGTCACTGCTTTCTTTGTTCTTTTACAGCTTAATCTTCCTTCCTCCACCACCTGTCTTGCACCCCATGAGGAGGTCCTTAATACTGCCTAGCAGTGAAAGCATTACTGAACTACAAAGAGCTTTTTATTCAAAGGAGTTGTTGACTTGGTTGTTGACTTCCTCTGTCCAGGAGGCTAAGAAAATAAAAGAACTTAAATATTTATGTAGTGTAGACAGACTTCAGCTGGGGATCAATAACAAGTAAGGTCTCTAGCCTGACTGTATTGGCAGGAGTGAGTGGCCTGTTAAATAGGAGAGCCTGACAGAAGCAAAAAGCCTCCCGCAGCTTTGTTGACATGTAATGCACTAGTGTGAATATCCCCATGTGGCAGGTCCAGAAAAAGGTCTCTGTCAAAATGTTTCTCTAATGGACCATGTGAATGTGAACTAGCATGCCTATGTCCTTACCATTTAAGCTGCATGGGTTAGTCAGATGTGAAAATCTGTAAGGATCTGTAAGCTGTTCTCGTAAGTGAGGTGTTTTCAGTTTGTGAAAGCTTCAGTGGACTGTACAGCTAACTTCAATGCTTGCTTGGTTTAAAAAAATCTACCTTCTGCAAGAGGAGACTGCTTGATTTTTACTGTCCTATACTTTGGCTAAGTACTTTCTTCTATTTATTTAATGTCTTACTCTCTCCTTATCCCTCTGAATCTCAGTGTCCTTTCTGAAAACTTAACTTGCTCTGGCATGGTGCTGCTATTCAGAAAACTCAGCACTGTCAAGCTTATTGTTTGCTGTAGGAGACGTGTACCCTGAAAGTTCTTCTAAAGCAAGGAACGTGGGACTGAGGGGGAAAAAAAAATAATTGCAAGATGGTAATATTTAAATGAGTGTCTGGGTTTCTTTTTCAGTTCCATATTTTTGGCTGACCTAAAGCTTGGTCAAAAACTGAAATTGCTGGAAATTAACTTTTGAGAGAAGTTGTCAAATTAGATGAACAGAAGGATTACAAGCATGGGTTACTTGTCTCTGTTCTGTGGAATGGTGTGTAAAGTTAACTTGCAAGCTTACTTGCAGAGTACTGCAAATGTACTGTGAGGTTAGGAATAGAATAACATGTGAGAAGGGGCAGAGTGTCTAGTACTTGATGATTTGCCTGAGCTCTTATCTGAGTTTTTGAAAGCTAGTAGCACTTGATATCTTCCTTAGAAAAATTGCCTGTAAATAAATTGGCAGACTGCTCTTCAAGAGAGAAATTGCTCAGAAATTCAATTACTCTGATTCCTGTTGCTGGCAGTGAGAAATTAGACTGTCACTGTAAAAGAATCCAGAGAAGACAGATGAAGCAATGCTTGTTTCTAGTCACTTTTGTATATAAAAACTTCAAAAATTGCTATACTTGGGGAGAAAATAGAGCTGTGTTACAACTATGGAATGGAAACAAGGAGATTATTTTTCTGTGTCTAAGGTTCCTATTTCTTGCTTCTTTTTGTGTAATAGTTTTTCATGGTGATGTGTATTGTGTACGTATTCTTCGGAGTTCTATGGCTTGCATGGTCAGCCTGTTACTGGCGGGATCTCCTGAGGATCCAGTTCTGGATTGGTGCTGTTATCTTCCTGGGAATGCTTGAGAAAGCAGTGTTCTATGCAGAGTTCCAGAATATCCGCTACACAGGGGAATCTGGTATGTAGCAATTGCAGCTTGCAGTTTTTGATGGGGCGTAGTACTAATGGCTTATCTTAAACTGGGGTGACAGATACATATTAAGTATATGATTTTTAAGAACAAAGAAAAGGGAACCAGAGTTTCTGCATTTTTTTTTAAATTATATTGTAAATAGGATTATCTGTGCTCTTCTAAAACTAAAATGCCATTGCTTTCTTTAACTCCGTAGTGTCTTGGGGATGTAAAATGCTAGATGCTGGAGAGTATTCACTGTAGCGCTGGCTTGAAGTTTAAAATAGGACTTCCTAAGTGTAGCTTGTAATTAATTTCACACAGTTGGTATTGCCCTTTGAAAGAGACTATAGAACTTCTTGTTCAACATGACAGCATGTCAGATGACCCATAGCCTGATAATCCATTTTAGGTGTCTCTCTCTGCATAAAACTTCGGGGGACTGGTTTTGAGTTTTTAGGATGGATGCATACAAATGAAACTTCATTATGACTTTGTTGATTGGCCACAGTCATGGTACAGAAGGTTTTGTTGGTTGTCTTGTTTGGAAGGTCGTCCAGGCTGATCTTCCCGATAAATGTTTTTTGGATCACTTATCTCCACTTTCTATGGATGTAAAATTTTTCAGTAGCTTTTTTTATGCTACGTGACCTATCTTTTCTGAAAGCTTACTCCAGATGTGGGTAATAAAAAAATTATACACTTTAATAGCCTACTTTCTGAAAATAATTACGTCTGCTCTCATACTACAATTGCATACAGTAGTTAATAAAACAGAAGTTATATTTTAATAACATAGCTTCCTCCTCTTTGCTTTTGGTAGTTCAAGGAGCAGTAATACTGGCAGAACTGCTTTCTGCTGTGAAGCGCTCATTGGCTCGAACTCTGGTCATCATAGTCAGCCTGGGATATGGGATAGTCAAGTGAGTAATTCTGTTACAGGGTTTTGTGTTCTATTAAAAGGCTTTTCACTGTTGGTGGTAAAACAACATGCTGTGTGGTAGTGGCAACTTCTAGCAAGACTTCTAGCAAGTGTGGGTGTTCTGGGGGAACTGGTGAAAAAGGGGTGAGCTAAGATTTCTTGAAATGTTTGTAAAAAGCTGAAGAGGTTAACTAGGAAAACAGGACTGTTACCCATCTCTTCCTTAATCACATCATATCGTAAGACAAAATGAATAGTAAGCTTTGAGCACCATAATAAAATTGTTTCTGGATCTAAAAGTGGCTTGTCAGGAGGACCCTTTAATACCATGCTTCATACCTTATGTTAAACTCAAATTGACATGACTTCATTTTTTTTTTCCCCCTCCACTTCATCTAAATTTTACTTTATTTTCCTACAGGCCTCGCCTTGGAGTCACTCTTCACAAAGTAGTTATGGCTGGAGCCCTTTACCTATTATTTTCTGGCATGGAAGGTGTTCTTAGAGTCACAGGGGTCAGTAATAACTGCTTGAACTTTCCCATATGCTGCAGATGCTACTGGCTTTATTTACTTGTATGCTAAGGGCAAATCCCAGCGCTATGCTGAAAGAAGGGAACAGAGACAATGAAGTAGTTAAAATAATTGTTCATAATACATATCCACAGTTTCAGAGTTTAAGTTTGATGTCTTCTCTATTTATCAGGATATAATTCCATATATTTTGAAATAATTCTAATAGTTTTCTGACTAGTCAGGTTTCAGACACCATATTCTGTCTAGACCCTTATGTCTAATACTTCAGATTGGGTAGGGCTAGTTGCAGACACAAATACACAGCTTGGGTCACCTTGCCATGAGTTAAAAAAACCAACCAAACAAAAAAACCAAAACAACAAAAACACACCACCACTCCAATTTTGAAGGCTCTACTTGGGACGTACATGTGAGTGGTGCTGCTTCTAGCTTCATTAAGAAGTACATCTCAGAATGTAGATTTCAGTTGTTCTGGTTTTGGTATTTTGGGATCAAGTATTTAACATGTCATTTATTTGGTACTTTTTCAGTTTTTCTATGACACTGTGGCTCTGGTAGCAAACTTGGCCCTGTCCATGATTGATGCCTGTATTATTTTGTGGATATCCTTTCATAAACTGCAGAATGTTACAAGCTTATTCACAGCTTATCAAAGTTGGGACTTTGATAGTTTTTGATACACGTGCAAAGGCAATTTGTGCCACTGTTAGTCAAACTCATGGTTGCCAGTGGAGTTCAGTTCATCCGTGAATAGTATAAAAGATATAATTGCTACATTTTTAACAAGCTGATTGCTAGTTTTCTGTAATGGAGGTGGCCAGAGCATATCACTGCAGCAGTCGCCTTAACAGAGGCTCCTTTTAGTGGTGCTGGATTGACTTAATCTGGAAAATACTTGCTGGTGGAGAACTGAGAACTGACAGTGTGGTCTTGTCAGTTCCCCTCTGTGCATTGGGCTAAACTGTTGGTTCAAACCCTCTGCTTCTGTAGTAAAACTCAGAAGCATTGTGGTGGAGTATTTGTGGTTTCTCACAAAATAGCCTGACCCTCCTTGCTTCCTCTGTTTTCTTTTCAGTTTGTTCTTATTGGCTCTCTCTTTGTCTCTAGGCCCAGAATGATCTTGCCTCCTTGGCTTTTATTCCCCTGGCTTTCCTAGATACTGCCCTGTGCTGGTGGATATCCTTCACTATTTTACTTGGTGGGGTGTATTTTCTTTCACGTTTGTTTTTTTGGGAGTCTTTTTGGCTGAACTTTTTTTTTTTAATCAGCTTCAAGTATATGTTCTTTCTACTTCTGATAAAGTTAATAGAACTTCTGTAATTGAGTGTTCAGGTAAGCTTTTGCTACAGCCAGTGCAAGCAAAACTAGATAACCAGTAGATATCTGTGTTATAGCTGACCCTGAACATGGACTAGCCAAGTCTGTCTGTTACCAGTCTCTGATTATTGAATTATGAAATTGTTTTGTTCTAGTGTAGCACTGTGGCAATACCATAGTACTAGCATTTGAAGAACAGACTCAGTTTATGTTTTGGGAAGGTTTCTTAGCAACATCAAACCTAAAATTCTGTAAAATTTGAACTCATTTTGAAGCAGTTAGGAGACAAAATGGGGTTTTGACATGTTACATGCAAACAACCATAATCTTGTGTGACTTTACCAGCTGCTGTCAAATGCTAAACTCAAAGCCATGTATAGCAAAATCCTTATAAAAAGTGTTTTTAGCGAAAGTCAATTGCGAAATTCTATTTAAAATGTGAAAGGGTTGCTGCCCAGCCGTGACGACCCCAATTCTCTCCTACCATAATGTCTTTCCTAAGCACTTGTTATGTCACTATGGAGATTACATTGTAGACAAAAGCGTGAAGACACTTGATTTGGATTTTAACTCGCTTCTACTTTGGACTTGATTTTCCATTAATCAGAAATACATTTTGACACTTTTCCGAAGGAATAGGCCATAGTCCAAAATAAGTGCTTGAATGTCACCTTTGTGTGACGAGTTCTAGGTTTAGATGACTAAATAACGTGAAAGGGATGGATCCTGCTCTTTGGCACCTTTGCCATAGGATGAACTTCTACTGAGGCTGGTCTAACTTTTTCAAGGGTTAAGTGTGTGGGTGGGAGAGCTGTTGATCATAAGATCTGTGTTCTCTTACGTCTGTGACCAGCTTGTCCCTTCAGAGGTTTTCCTTGACTTTCTGTACATATTCATCAGCTTAACACAAACAATGAAACTGCTAAAACTTCGAAGGAATGTTGTGAAACTCTCTTTGTATCGGCACTTCACCAACACGCTCATCTTAGCAGTAGCAGGTAAGCAGCAAATTACATTAATCAAATAAGGGCACTTGCCATTTCCATATATGGCTTGATTTGATCACTAAAGCAGACTTTTGACTTTGGTGACCTTTCTTTAAATGCAATCAAAGTACTTGATATTTCTAACACTTGACCTGTTTCTAATAGTGGATCTATTCCAAGTGTTATGTTGATACTTCAGAGGCAGTGGATTATTAGTCCTGATGCTAATAAGATCAGTAGTTCTGTGCAGCTCCTCTAGCAGAGCACTTTCGTCCATCTTAAAGCTGCTGTGGGCAAAAGATTTTTATCTATGCTGTTAACTTCACAGAGGTAGTTTTTGCCAAAATCACAGTATCGCTGTATGCTATGAGATTTTTAAGACATCTGAGGACCAGATAGCTGAAGACCAGAGTGATTCTTGGAAAAACAGTATTCTTGGTATTGTAACATAATGCCCTCTGCATTCTGGAAGAATACAGATTCAGATCCTCTTTCCATTTGTAGTAGTGATGAAGTGAACTTCAAGAATAAATGTGTCGGTGCTTCCAGGTGCTCAGCTCCTCATCTATTTGGAAATGCTATCCATACAATGAGCAGAAAACTTCTAAGCACTGTGCTTTTTTTAACAAACAAAAAAGCGCATTCCTCGATTAAATTCCTTGCAGCATCTGACTCTTAGTCATCATAGAACCCCTTAGTGTAGGGAAAGTCTCATCTTCTAAAACTGTGGTGAGAGTATAGTTTGAGCATTGACTCCTGTGGGTCAAGATCTGAATGGTTGGGCATTCAGGCAGATCAGATGGTTCATTTACTTAAAGGTAGGCTTTATTTGTCAACTGATAATGAAACCATGGGTTGGACACTAGATGGAAGTAATGTAAGAATAGTAAATAAGGATGAGTAGTTTGGCACAGTACTTCATACTTGATTTATGGCTTGTGTCTCTGAAGAACCAAGAACAAAATATGCTGGTCTGTACCTAAGCTACTGTATAAGGTCAGTGCAATAAATCAGTCTCTTGTTTTTCAAAACTAATAAATTGGATTCTGAGAATTCACTGTTTAGGTCTTTGCCCTTTGTTTGGGAAACACGGTGCTGTTAGTAGTATATTTGGATTAGCATATTTTGTAGTAATAAGCAGCTTGTTTGTTTTAATCTTGCAGCATCTATTGTATTTATCATCTGGACCACCATGAAGTTCAGGCTGGTGGACTGTCAGTCGGTAAGTTTATATTTAATGCTTTCTGCAGTTGCTGCCTCTTGATCAATTTACATTTGGCAGTGTAAGAGCTGAGATTGCACATTCTGGAACAGATTTTTCTGTGGATTATGCCTAATATACCACATGCTAAAATTCTCACTGTTGTGGGAAATGAGCCTCTTTGTCAGATGCCTATAGTTCACCCTTGGAAGGAGCGGAGGGCATGGACTCTCTTTCTTCACAACTTTTTCTATTTGTGCTGCTGTTTTCCTTGACAGGACTGGCAGGAGCTATGGGTGGATGATGCCATCTGGCGCTTATTGTTTTCTATGATCCTTTTTGTCATCATGATTCTGTGGAGACCATCCGCTAACAACCAAAGGTTCAGCTTTTCTTACCTCTTTATAAAAATACTGGTTTTGGGGAATGCTTGTTTATCCAGAGGAGTACTAGTGGGTGATTTTTAATTGCTGTATACTGATCCATATGGATACTAAGCAGTGTGTGTAGGGGCTTGAGGAAAAGTAAGTGTAGGAAGTCACATAGATAAAATTCTATGTGTTCCTGGTGGTGAACTTATTCAAAAAGAAGTGACTTAAACTTTTGATTATGTAGTTTAGCATAGGTCTTAAAAACGATGATCTAGAAAGAATAATTAAGTCGTGAATGTTGGGGTTATGATACCTTGGTGGCAAGAGATACTATTCTAAGATAGCTTTCATTCTTTTCCTCCTAAAGGTTTGCTTTCTCCCCACTGTCTGAAGAGGAGGAGGATGATGAGCAGAAAGAGCCAATGTTGAAGGAAAGCTTTGGTAAGAGGAAAACTTTTTCCCCACCTAATTTCAGTGTTGAAGAGACACTTCTGTGGAGGGAGGTCTCTTGTTCTCTGGCAAAAAGTTCACTACTGCTGTAAAAGTCAATGCCTCCCTGTCGCCATTGATTTATGCAGTTGTACAGGAAACACTGGCTTTATCTTTAGTGTTTACATTGCCTGTTTAATTCTGGGGTTTTCAGATGAACCTGAACACACTGCTACTGTTGCAGTTGCCTTACCATGCCCACTGGACTTTGTAGTATTGAATGTTCAAGTCATAGGTTTGGATCCAGTCATGATGATGGATATCCAAGGACCTCCCAGATATTCTTGCTAGGCAGTGGTTTAGTCTGCAGTTCTCTTTTAAAATCCATTTTAAGAATTTTCATTTATTTATCTGTTCTCTGAACTCTGCAGAGTTCTTAGTTTTCCATATTAGGGCCTAGTACAGGAATGTCCCGTGTAAACATGGATGAATATGTTTACGTATTCATGAAATTACCTATGAATGAAAGAGTCCTGCTTTATGACACTAGGTTGTATTTTTCTCTTCACTTGCTCCCCTCCTACTATAAAACCTTCTCTTTTCCCTACCTCCCATCTCCTTATTACAGGCTGGAGAGGTGGGCCTGTGTGAACATTATGAGGTTCA
>BOSO01001907.1:0-60143 GCA_018403395.1 Gorsachius goisagi
TGACACCCACCCTTAAGATATTTGTATGTGTTGATGAGATCCCCTCTCAGTCTTCTCTTCTTCAGGCTAAACAAGCCCAACTCTCTCAGCCTTTCCTCATAGGGGAGATGCTCCAGCCCCCTCATCATCTTTGTTGCCCTCCCCTGGACTGTCTCTAGGAGTTCCTCATCTTTCTTGAACTGGGGAGCTGGACACAGTAAAAACATCTGGAAACAGGCAATGGGAATAGGGTTTATAATGGGTGGGATAGTCACAGCTGATTCATGTATGACTAATGCTAGCATTTTCCTTGGAAGCCTAACCAAGTGTGGCTTAGAAAAGAGATGCGAGAGCAGCAGTGGCCCATTGACGACTGTCATCCGTGTCAGGAGCGAGCCCATCGGCAGCTTGGAAGCAGTTTGGCTTCACAGGGTCAGAAGTGACAGCACCTGGGAAACACAGCCCGGTGCCCCGCACACCAGCAGCAGTTCTCTCTCCATTTACAAGAGTGATGTTGCCTCAAAAAGACAACGTGCCAAATATATCATAGCGTACTTGGCCGGGCAAGGCCACAACCCCTCCGTGAGTGCAGAGATCTCAGGTGTTGTCTTCTGTGTGCTCTGATCAGGTACAGAACCACCAAGGGCTTTGCAGCGTCAGATAGAGCCTGTGGGCTTTGCTGTAGAGTGTCTCTGTGACTAATTAACACATTATTAAAATGTTTGCATGTGCGCTGCCCAGAACACATGCTTCAACCTTCTTTGGGGGGTTTTATAGTAAAACCTACCCAGTTCATCGAAGCCAGAATACCTCTAGTGCATTGCTACCTTGCATACCCTGCTCAGAACACATATATTTTTAAGAAAAGAGAATGGCATGTTGCACTGGCTGATCTGAAATGTGAGCTGCCTTGACTTAAATGCAAACAGGAGGACCAGCACCACAGTTGTCAGAAGTTCAGCTGGAAATAAGAGCTTTTAACGCAGATTGGAGTTGAGGAAAACGGCTTTACAGCCCCAGAGCGAAACTCAGATGTTTGGAGAAAGCGGGTAGTGTGCTGAACTAGAGCTGCAAGAAGTATGACTTGAGAGACTAGGGAATAGGCCCTGTTTTCAATAAAAGTCTAAAGAAGGAGGGAAGAGCTGGGGTTCAAGGAATCATCTTTGGATCCAAAGTACGCTGGCAGCTGTCCAAACTGGCTGCTTGCCAGCTTATATTTGTGTTATTCAATGCTAAAGAACAGCTTATGCACTTGAGAGATGCTCTGCTGGTGTAAACAGACACAATTTGACTGAAGTCAAAGGAGCAGGTTTATACCAGCTGAGAATCTGGCCCTTAGTTTGCTCTGGAAATGAAATATGGACTCTGAATAACATCAAACTCTTTTTTTTCTTCAAATGTGGCACCAAGCCTGGATGCTGGCAAATGCCTCCGGTTTTACACACGTTGGTTTCTTCCAGCGCAGTGAGAAATCTTCTTAAAGCTTTGTAAGCAGGAGGCAGCGCTTGAGTTATCCCACCTAGAGACAGAAGCTGCAATACCCACATGGCAGAGACCCTGACCTCCTCCAGCCTCCTTCCATGTAACTGTCACCTTCACCAATTGTGTCAAAGTAAATGTACATCATCGTATTTCTGCACTGGCACCACCAGCACACAGAAGCTCTGAGAATGTATCGGTTCATTCCCATTCAGCTACGTGATTTTTGTAAGAGCTGGTCCCCAACCTGAGCAACGCTGTCTGGAGAAGATGGACATCCAGATTCATCCCGGTCAGCTGCAGGTGCTCAGTTAGGAACGGAATGACTCTAGGATCTCCCCAGTGCTCATACAGGAGCCAGGCAAGGTGTGCTGAGCTAGCCTAGGGACAGCCTGCCTCCAGCCGCCATATAGGAAGCACAGGGTGGTGGCTCCCCTAACTGCCTGACTAAGCAAAGAGAATCCAGACCTTTAAGATTTTGAGAGAGCACAACTGAGTCATCCAGATGTAAAATGCTTGTTTGCAGGAGCATTGGCTTGCATACTCCAGATGCTTTCTGCACTATTCATCGCCACGTGCATTTGTCCTCTGACATACGCATTGGCACTTTCCCTTCTGGAGTTCTCCCACTACTAGCTGGAATGATGTATGTTTGTATACAGGTGTACATTTATCTTTAAAAACATAAATGTGCGACTACCTAGCTTTTTGGTATCACAGTTTTGTCTTTGCTCAATAAAAGCACAGGAAAGCTATAAAAATGTAGCTGGGGTCCATGCAACCATAGTATTTGTCATTACTCAAATAAACATAGTAATTAGGATTTCTTACAGCTTCTAAAAGAGAGAATAGCAAATTTGTTCTTGGTTCACAGTTGTTTAACCAGATATTGGCTAAGATGTATGTACCCGAGAAGTATGAGGTCTGACTTTCAACATCTTGTATTCTTAGCCTATGATGTAAATATTTATTTAAGCTTTTCATTTTTTATCCTTTGAAATGAAAGAGCAATGCTATAAATGAAAGTTTACAAAAGCAAGTGACGGACAAATCTTCTGGAATTAGCTTGGCATAACCCCACTCCTACCATTAAAACCAGAAAACAAAATTAACCGTATGCAATGCCTTGCCAGAGCCAGATTTCTAAGTTCCTGATATAACTATGGCCTCCTTGGTAGGTTATCCCATGATGGAGGCACAACCCGAGCAGGAGAAACCGCTCCTAATCTGCAGAGCAGATCAGCCTGTGCGTTCCACAGCCCATGGGGACAGAAGGGCCAGGCAGCCGGCCTGGCAAAAGCCTGGTGGTTTATGACAGACCCTTGTTGTCTAACATCTAGTAAAACATGACTCACTTCAGGGACGCACACTTGAAGGAAGTCACAGAAAAATTAACTAAGCACTGCCAGTAAAAACATGGGTGTACTTTGGCTTTGTAATGGTACAAAGCGTGTCAGCGGGGTACGTGCTTTCCAGTGTAATCATCCTTCAACCCTCCCCGGACAAAACCAGCGCTCTGCTTCTCATGCTACAATACTGGTAATCACAGCATTGATCCAACTTTCTCTGTCAAACAACTTGACAATAACCTCATCGTGGATTCCCTCCTTTTTCCATCCTTAATTACCAACACTGCCTCCCCACATCATCAGACTGAGGGCGCTGCCAGCTTAAGGTTATGTCAAATAGAAATACAACCTCACCTTCTTCTTTATGTAGGTGTTTGTCGTCCTATACCCGTTCCTGTCTCTCCCTACTGACCATCTTCCACGTCTTCATCACCCTTCATCACCTGGCAGTTGCAGTAGTCTGCTTTTTCCGTGCTGTCCCATGCACTGGAGCTGCCTGACAAGAATGTTTGTTGGCTCTAAGAGAGGGTTTGAAACATTTCATCAGCGCACTGGGATCCAAACCCCACCTTTGGGTCTTTTTCCACTTAAAACAAGAGGGTGAGGGCAGGTTTGTTTTGTTACCAGAGCCTGGGACTGCGCAGGCACCACCTGCAGGTAGAGAGGCTGTACAGAGGCGGCTGTTGGCCCGGAGGACACAGGGGCCCTCATCGCTCCCCACATGGCGGTTCCGTTGGTAATTTAGCTATTGGGTTAAAAATGTGACCCATCTTCCCTCCCTATCGACACCCACGTGCACCTGTCAGCAACTGGGATATTTAATTTTGTCAAAAAACGTTCACAACACCTCTGCCTGTCACCTCACACGCTCCCATTGGGCATACATGGACTGTCATGGCTGACCTCTTTCCCATCTGCTCCCAAATACCTGCTTCCCCCGAGGAGCCATTGCCGAGGGCTGCCGTGCACCCCCAGCCGTCCCCCTGGTGCTGGCAGCCCCCTCTCCTCTCACTTTGTCCGAGCTCCACCCCAAAACCCTCTCAGGCCAGTGCTGAGCCCCAGGCAGCCATTTTGAGCCCACCTGAGGGCTCAGCCTCCTCCACGGTGGGGCCGCCCCTCTGCCCCTGTGTGAGCTGGAGGGGGAAAGGCAGAAGTTTGATATCATTCACGACAGAGATTTTTATTTCAACCCCCTAAGCACAGCTTTTATCAGCAGAGGAGTTCCCCAGAAAGCAGGACCAGCGCTTTGCCCGTCCTCCTCGCAAGACGAACGTGCGCCGCCTGACCTCCCCAAGCGCCAGCGCTGCAACATCATTTGTTTTAGTGGCTCCTAAGCGGAGCCTTTTGTATTTCATGGCCCTTCTTCCCACAGCAAAAGCCAGGGAGAGCTGCTTACCTTACGCAAAAAGCTTATTAGTCTGCAAAAGTCTGTTAATAAAGGGCGTATCACAAGGATAGAGGCCCTCCAAAGTTAGCATCACAAGTTTTGCCACTAATAACCCTGCTCGGTTTGCCGAGGCCGAGCACCTTGTCAGCGTGGGGTCCCGGTGACGGGCAGTGTCCCACCCGGAATGCTCTCCGCGCCCTGGAAGCCCGCCAGCTCCGGCTCCTCTCAGGCCGAAGCGTGGCATGAGTCTTCAGCCTCCCATTTCCAGACACTTTCTAACTGCTTCCTTCATGCTATTTTATAGCTTCCTTTCAGTGATTTAAATTTTCTATGACATGTTTTGGCACTCAGAAATTCTGTGAAAACCTAAATATTCCTGCTGCAAATGCCCTGCGTGCATGATCCTCTTAAATCTTCCTGTTTATTTTATTTTCCGTTCTTAACAGGTAATGTTACTAATCACTTTTAGGATCACGGACTAATAAAAATACCGCGCAGAGCCAAGACCTTCCCTCCATCCCAAGCTCTTAGGACCCCATGGGGTATGCCTGCTTGCACTACAGGGCGGACTGAAAACTTTTTGATCCTTTCACCCCATTTACAAAGCGAATCTGGAAGTTAAATGTTTAGAGAACTGGGAACACCACAGCCGCTCGCAGGGACTGCACTCTGAGTTTAGCAGGCAGACCATAAAAATTTACACAGCTGACAAAGGCAAGAGTGAGTTTGCTGAGCCACCTAAAGCGCCTTTAAATACCACCAGCTTTCACCACTTAACACTCATATTCTGATTTTTTGAAATACCGGTTTAGCTTTTTGTCAGTACAGTATGTTCTTTACTAGAGCTGGCCGTTTACAAGCAGCAGTAAGAGCGGAACGAAAAAGAGACTCCACCCAAATATTTTTTAACCAATTCTTCAGACAGAAGTGCCAAAATAATTGGATGGGAAAAGATTTGTCATTTAAAAAAAAAAAAGTGCAAGAGTAACCGCTTTCGTGCGACTTTCCCTCATCAACTATCTGTAAACCAACTCCTCTTTATATTTTTCCTAAACACAGTAAAACTGCAGCACGGCACAGAACTAAATGCCAGGCAGGCAGGCGAGACTGGCCGCACAGCAGGTCTGGAGCCACCTCGCTGCACATCATCTTCTGGATGCCTTGCAGCGAGTCCCTGGAGACTTCTAGCAAATGAGGCTCTATAAAAACGTAATTTAAGCCGTAACCTTCTTGGGGTAGGTGAAGTGATGTAATTCGAGCTTTCTTATGCAAAGAATTCAAACAGCGTTAAAAGGCACACAGGTTCGCAAGGCCAGCTCTAGGGCTGGAGATCTGGGAATATCGTACAAAACCCAAGCTGCAAACAGACTTCCAGCCTCATAAATATCTGCTTTGCAATTACAAAGTGTCAGCTGTGAAAATGTATCAAAATATTGGCTCCTTTTCCTTTTATATCATCTTGAAGGGAACACTGTGATAAATTTAATTCTGTTTAAAAGAGAAGAGCTCTGGACTGTGTTTTTCCTGAAGCTGGCAGTTGCTGGGTTTCGACTCTCCAAAGCGTTCACTTCACTCACAAATGCCTGGCAGAAGCAAACAGGCGCAACATTGATGCTTACTCTGCAATATGGCAAGAGTCTTACTTCTTAATGTCTGAAAATACGCATATACATCACAATTTGTTGGCTAATAATTGCATTTTTAAAGTAATTCCTCATACGAGACACTAATCATGCTTTCACATCACGTTTCAGTCAAAATACAAATCTTAAAGGTGAAAACCAGCTCCAGTATCTTTATGCCGAGGGTCAGCCCTACGGACCTCATTTCCAAAGGAAGAAAAATTGTCTTAACACAGAAACTGAAATATGGTTGTTGTGAAGCAGTAAATCTATTGCACCTCTGTGAGTTCTAAGCCACAGGCAACATATGTAAGCTTAGGACTGCTAATTAATTGTCTTTTCTGTACTGAAGGAATCTTGGTATTTAAAAGCAATCATGAAATGTTTTAGATCTCTTTCTTGGGGAACTCTCTTTTGTGAGTTGTTAACCACAACCTTTGAATAACCCAGGGAAATAACGCTTGAGGCTGGCTCCCCCAGAGCGCCTGTAAAGAATATTTTGCACATGAAATAGAGGAAACAAAGCGATAAGCAGGATAGTAAACACCCAAATCCTTGCCCTGCTGATACCTGGCCAAGCTATCCTGTTCTAGCATGGGAAGACCCTTCGGTAATGCAAACACACCTCACGTGTCTCCAGCGCGCTTGCAGTCAAGGGTAAAACAGCCCAAGGGAGCTCTGCTGCTTCAGCTAGACTTAGGCTTGACTGTGCTCAAGCCTGGCTTTGTGCAGGATGGGCCTGCGGCTGTGTCTTGACATACAACAACTAAATGCCTGCAGGATCAGAGCTTTGAACTTCAAATTCAGAGTGAAGAACAGCAGCATTTAACTAAATACACCTATTGGCTTCTGCAAGATGCCATGGTACTGAGAAGCCAACTGAAGCCAATGGATAAAAGAACACAGAAAAGAGAAAACCAAGGTGGTCACACAAAATCAAATCCTGCCTTAAACACACACAATTCCCACCGAACCTTACAGGAGATGAGGACATGGCAGTGAGAGAGAACTTGATCTACTGCTGTTGGCTCTGTACAACTTCAAATAAATGACTCACGGCACCAATTATTAATAAATCGATATATACTTTATTATGCACAAGAGACTAAGATGACATGACACTGTGGTTATAAAAACTGTACAACTATGCATTTCCACAAGTCTCTGAAATACTGAACGCAATATGAAACACAAATGGGGTGTTCAGACTGGCCACAGGTATTAGCAAGTTAAACATCTGGCATTTGGATCTTAAAGAAATGTACTTATTTATTTGAATGTTATGTTTGAAGCTGGTAGGAACATGGCAGCAAAGATCCAGTAACGCTGTGAACATCCCCATGAATGATAAACAACAACAGGGCAGAACAGTCACCTCACACGAAGGGCTGTCAGCACAACCAACAGTACAGTCTTCTTGTGAAGCATGAGGTAGATATACATAACAGAAAGAACGGTACATATAGGAGAGAAATGGTTAGGAAAGGGCAGGAGGAAGGTTACAATCATCAACATCTACAGACATTTTGCAAAATCCATTTCTATGTGGAAAATGCTACAACAATAGCCTAACACGGAAAGATCTGACTTCTTGAAACATGGATACAGTCATGTCCGAAACAAAATGCTGTAAAAGGTTAGTGATTAGACGACGCATGACATGACGAGCAGTCTGCTTTGGAGTTTAAGTATGTTACTAATAGCTTTTACGGACAGAAGGTGTCCCTTTTTAAGCCCAATCCTCCCGTTCTTCCAGAAGAAGTTCCTTCGCAGTCGATTCCATCACACGAGACCAAGTTTGACTGCGGTGGGGACCAGCAGCTTCGTGGTTACGTGTTCAGGAGCTTGCCGCACCAGACACAGAAACTTTCAGGAGAGACGAATGGCTGCTATAGAAGTTGAGCTTATAGGCGTATCAGCACTCGGGAGCTGCAGGCAGCTTAACACCTGCTGGAAAGTACTATACATTTTTGTGATAAAGCTATAAACTGGGAATGCCCGGGTTTGGTTCTTTCTCTCTCTCTCAGCAGAAATGGCTGTTCCATCTGCTAAGTAATTACATGCAGTTTTGGTAACCTCCAATAGAGAATTAATTCAGACTGATTAAAATTTCTGAATTAAATAGCTGAGTACACCAAGTTCAGTTAATTAAACTGTTTTTCAAATACAACTCAACAAATTGAATCTTTGTTCTTTATATATTTTTGGTTTATCCAACAGTAAATATAAATCTAAGTTATTTTAAAATTAGAGTAAATTTTTGATAAAAACCATTGATAATGCAGCATGTTTCTCTCAAAAATATACAATTATCTATTTTACAGAAAAGTTTTCAACCTGTTCATCCCAACAACCAAATCGAATATGTCCTATGGGAAGCTACTTAATAAAATATCTGAGGAAGGAAAGGGTTAAAACAGGGAAAAGCATTTACAAAATATGTAAATTTCACAGTAATTGAAATTAAACATTTCGTATAGAGTAACTTACATTTATCTAAAACATTTAAATATATCTTTATACAGAAATTTAATGTAGTAAAATATAGCTATGATTGAACTTAAAGACTCTAGTCTTCTTTGAAGACATCTTTAAAGACTTTACACATAGAATATGCTTATACAATACATTCTGCTGAAGGTTAGGCAAAGCGCTTTCTTTTCAACCACACAGGTAGCACATTCATCCTCCCGACACCTCGTAACAGAGCCAATCCTGCAAACCCTTACGCATGGGGATAACTACCCCTCCGTGACAATCCCGTCATGTCGGCAGGACGACACGTCGGCCTGGGAACAGAAAACACTTTTCATGTGCGTAGCTATACGCCGACTACCTCCACGGACTCTGAGAATAGGCATAACGTGTAGAGCTGAGCACATCCTTGTACTAGCAAGGACGAGGCGTGTAGTTACTCACATGCATAAACGTTTGCAGGATTAGTAACAGATTTGATTTAAAGCGAGTAATAGTCCACCTGGTCCTGGGCACGTTGATCTATTGCGTATCTCGCACTTTGACCATCCTGGCATCCGCAAGGCACAAGCGTAGAATTGGCAAAAGAAATCCACAGCTCAGGGTTCAGAGCAGACTAGCACTCTAGTGTAATGAACTCCTTTCTCCCCTAGCAGAACGCAGGTAACCCTCACTAAAATTAATGAAAGCTACTCATTTTCAGAGGAAAACAACGCTTGTTTTTCCTCAGAGGAGAAGGATCAGTAGAACACATTACAATTACAAAGTGGCAACATAACAGTCAAACAATTACACATTTAAAGTGTCTTTTTCTTTTTTTTCATTTGGCATCGATTTGAAGGTCGAGCTATGGCAATGACACCAAAAAAATACGATGACAATCAGTACCTTTCTGCCATTTCCATATTCTGACACTACTTTGGGTACAATCCAATTGCAAAGTTCACGCAACGGGTTGACACAAACAACTGCACAACTATCCTAAGAGAACAGCTTCATTCTGATAGGCAGTATCCTGCACAAATAACAGGCTCTACCATACATTCTTTGTGCCCTCAAAACCATCTCTTATTTCAAAGGGAATTTGGGCTACCACCTAAAGGATTAGAACCAAATCACCTTTTTACCTCCTCTATCTACCTATTATAAACTGAAGAGACAGTTGGTTTTTATTTTTTTTATATTATATATATATATACGCATTACATATTTTATGTACGGAATGAACACTGAGCTAATTTCCCAATTGCTAAAGTGGTAAAAGTTAGGCTCTGTATACTTAGGTATACATCCATTTGTCTTTACAGACATTGCCATTAAAGGTACACACACCCCTACGTTAGTGCACAAGAACATTATTTGTCTTAACTTTTGTGTGTGCCTGTATTTGGTATAATAAGATTAAAAAAATCTCTTAGTAAAGAGCTTTGGCCCAGCGAACAAGAAAGGGAATGTTAGAGTGTGCTCTTCTCCAATTAGCAAATCAATGCATATTAAAACAAACATACCTGGAACAAACCTGAAGCTGCAAACACAACAGGAAAGCAAATGAGATGCTGTAGCCGTAAGCTTAACAAAACAAAGGTTACTCAAAAGTGGCTAAACATAGCTGAAGTAATAAAATGTTATTAACCAAGAGATCTGACCTTGAGGCTTTCTTGCTTAGACAAATAGAAATCCTTTGACCTAAGATCATCTTTGTTCTGCTCATCTTCTTGAATTCCCTTGATGAATACCTTGTGTTGATGAGAAGGTTCAGGGAAAGAAAAAAAGTCATACAGACAAAGCAGCATTTCTCCAAACTGGCATAGATTTCACATTGAGGGCCCATGGACCCCTGAACAGGTTGCAGTACTGTAAAATTAGTAGCTTTGTCACATGTAGCACAACATGCTATAGAAGATCCAACAGGCTGTGTTTACCCATGCATTGTGTGCACACCTACACACTCACACACACAGTGGCTTCCCCAAAAGAAAATTAGTTTTTTGTTTGGTTTTGTATTCCTCCCCCTACGCCCGCAGAAAAATCCCTCCTCTTTTTTTTTTTTTTTTTCTCAAAAGCAACCAAACCAATCCTTTTCACTTTAAAAAAAGAACTTGTGTCCACACACAGTCCTTGGAACCTCTGCACTCCCGGGCTGCTCCTCAGCTGCGTCCCCCGGCGTTAGGTTGCACTGCTGCTGGAGCAGGGGGTGCTCTGCGTGCTGCCAATGCTGTGCGCTGCACTGCTGTTTTCGGAGGCTGGTGGGGACGTGGGGACCTGCTGCCTTCCCGCTGTTTCCCCTGCGGGAAAGGGGAGAGAAAAAGGGAGGGGTTGGGAAAAGGGAAATCAAAAATGTTAGTTGTCATAGAAAGCAATAATCCATTCCTTCCCAGTCTTCCTCTACTGGTGGTCTCTGTTCCCATGCAATGAGTATCTTGGGTGGCAGGTCTCAAACAGAGGGCTGTTGAAGATATTACTCGACTTTGGCACCTGAGCATTGCTATGCATGTGGGGAAAAGAACACTGCTGTTTTCCTAGGCATTTTAAAAGCAGCCAACGGAAACTGCCAAGATAGACACTGTCCATCTTCTGTTGTCAGCTGCCACTCACGTGGGCCCCGTTACATGACGCAGACCACTCTGTAGCTTTGCTGTTTCATGGAAAAAGGCAAATAAAATGTAGGCTTTAGTTTAAATGCAGTTTATAGAGTAGCATATTCACTAAAAGCAGAGCTGAAGACAATGTTCTTCAGTCAGCTGGATACCACATATCCTGAGACACGGCCAGGTTTCTTCATGTAGAAATACAACAGGCTGCCCTGCAAGCTTGACTCGATTTACTCCCAATATAACATGTAGGAAGTTCCCCTATAGCTCCCACAGTATGCATAGCACTTATAACTCGTAGCGAGAACAAGACTCACCGTTTCTTGTTAATTGTTTATTGATGATAAATTAAAAGCCCTTTGCTTTTAATCATGCACTTCGGGAGTTAAAGCCAGATTTATGGCTCCTGATAAAACCTAGATTTTTGTCTGCTCTCCTCACACCCCTTCTGCACCTGCGACTGGAATCCTATGGGAAAAAATCCAGCTCTCTCAACTAGCATGGAAGTAAAAGTGGCGTCATTATGTGAATGCCCAAAAGATCATAGCGAGACCGTGCAAGAAACGGTAACCGTGGCATTTTTTAAGTTACAGCACTCAAATCCGCAACCTTAGTAATATTACTAAATAGTCTTTTCAAAACAGATGCCAAGCCTAAATTTATATAATGTACACTCTAGCTGCCCTCTCCCTCGAGCTCATCTCTGCGGATGGGAACCTGCGGTCGCAGCATGGTAACAGGGACAGGCTGCTGCTGCTTGAGCTGCCGAGCAGCCATGGCAGCCGGCACCAGCACGCCGGCTCTCCCAGCAAAGGAGCAAGATGGGACATATTTTGCTGGATTATGGGCAGGAACGACTGGGGGAAAAAAAATATATATATAAAAAAATAAAATCAAAGGCTGGTACATCTGCCTCATTAGCTTATAGGGACACAGAGGACCTGCTCACGTTGCCCTAGGTGGTGCAAAACCTGACACCATGGGCCAGGTCTGCTGGGGCCAATTTTTCTTCCCTGCTCAGGATGTGGTAGAGCTCCCTTTCCCCCGGCGCTTGGCTTCAGTGACAGGTTGAAGGCCGGAGGCACAGCCTGCATCCAGAGGGTTACAGAGCCGGGACGAGCCAGCTTCCTCCCACAGGATCTGCTCTGGCACATCCCCATGCCCCGTGTGCTGCTGCCCAGCTGCCAGAGCCCCGAGCTCCTCGGGAATGCGGCCGCGGAGGAAGCGTGCCTTTAACGCTTTGCGTCTCGGGCCAGAAAACGTCCTTCTGCAGGCTGCTCAGTATTCAGAGGTCTGCTACAAACAAGGGAGGGCTGAGGGTTTCTCACAGCAGAGGTTGCAAGTGCTCTTTGTAATGGGAACCAGCGGGTTCGCTGTTAGCTCGCGCCGCAGCTGTAAGTGCACGTGAGGCCCCACAACGCAGGGCTCTCGCCTTACACCCCACTGGTTTAGGAATGGGGAGGAAAGAAGGGACGGGGCAGGACAGAACAGAAAACCAACAAACTAAACCACTAAACCACATCGCCCAGGGGGCCAATGAAACGTTTAAAAAGAGGGTCAGGATCGTGCTCTTGAATTCAGCGCCGAGTCCGGCATTTACTTTCCCGAGCAGATTTTGATTCTGTTCTTCCCAGTGTAAGAAATAACTACACAGCTCGACCAGAAGCGGCGGATTTCCGCTTGCATGCAGCAGGTCAGAATCTACTCCCAGTCATCGTGCAAATAAACCCGAGTTTCAGCTCTAACTTGCATCGGAAACAGCTTTGCAACCCACCAGAATAAACTGTATCAAATCAATGTCTGTGTCATCGTGCTGTAAAAGCTTTCCTAAGCCTTGTTTGGATGTTTTCCCCAGGAACTGCGGCCGCTCCGCTCCCCCGGCGGGGCCCCCGGCCCCCGCGCCCTCCCGCCGGCTCTCCCTGCAGCTCCGCTGTCACCCATTTTACAAACCATACGATTGCGCGCAGCTTTGCATCAGCCTCGGCATGTCAATACAATCTCTATGCATTTCACCATAAATTCATTTATAAGCGAAATGCATGGTGGTTTTCTTTATGGCAAAGCGACAAACGCGGTGCTGGAGTCCCCGCGCGAGCCCAACAGCTCGCTCTGCTCCTCCCAGCTCCTCTGGAAAGCGTCTTCGGAGGCACCTTCCCTCCAGTTTGGGATGGGAGCCCTCTTCCCTCCGCTGTAATTCAATTGCCTCTGCACCACCTCATTTCTAGAGCACGATCAGCAGCTCTGCTATACCACAATCGCTTGTTGAACAGTAACAAATTCTCAATGTCCTCGAGGAGAAAAAAACAAACAAAAAAAAAGATCCAAATCACAGTGATGTTATGAACACATTTGGACTGGCTGATTTTTCCTACGTTTTATTTCCTCAAAGCCTAGCTAATCTGTAGTGAAGTATTTTTAAAGAATATTCATGAAAAGGATGTAAAGAAATGTAAATGATCACTGAAGAGGCATTCCCCATCTGTCTTGTTCATGTAAACAGCTTCACATATCTCACGTTACTGAACCAGAACTGCTCGCAGTGGACACGTCTCATCTATTGACAGTAAACAAGCTTTTACCCATCTGAATGCGACAACATGCAGTTTATTATTCACACTTAGGAAAGCTGCCAGTTGTACTCCCTGTCCAGGAAGTCTGAATGTTTGCTTTTCTATCTCTATTTGCCAAATATAATTGGTTGCTATGTCAGTTTATTTTAAATCAGATCCCATAAAAAAAGGGCGAAGTGGGGGAGGAGGGACGCTTTTAACTTCTCAGATTTTGGAACGTTTTATCCTGTTAACTTGCAGAGCTGCCTGGAGAAGAAGGAAAGGGTGCTTTCGAAGAGAATGAAGCAACTGCCATTCTCCGGAACATAGCATTCACTTTGCTTGGTTTAGCAGCCTCATTAATTAACCAGACTTGTGCATGTCCCTCCCAAAACACAATTACCCCACTAAGGCAGATATTACACAGTTACATTTTGAAGGGTTTCTGCATCCGCGTACACCACAAGATTTCTGCTTCTTTCCAAGACTCCCAGGAAAATGGGGTTAGTTGTGGCAAATCTCTGCTACTTTCCCTTTGTTCTTGGGTCCTCTCTGGGCAGAACCACCACCACTGTGGAAAGCTTTCAGCCACCTTTCTTGTCCTTTAACTGACCAGAGAAAGGATCAAAAGTGTGGAGTCCTTTTGCAGAAAAGTCGGCTAAAATTCCTCCTCCATTGCCATAATCTTAGCTTCCCCCCTGCCCCTTCTTCTACTACCTGTGTATCTTAGGACATCTGTACTCCATGTTGAATTGTTTCAGAGAATCTGGAGTATTTTAAACCTCAATTTTGTTGCTTTGGCAGAAATCCTTGATTTTTTCCATTACTGAAATCAGCAACAGCCCTATGTGAAAAAGCCCCAACACAACAATCCTCGTTCAATATTTGGAGATGAAATTCTACTTATTTTGTAGTTCTTTTCTGCTACCAATTGTTTGCAGTGTTAATGTTAACCCCCTACCAAGATGAACAAAAGAGCTCATTCGTGTAAAGTTTTCTCCATGCTAGAATGAGTCTGCCAGTAGAGACGTACTGATAAAATTGTATCAGCAAACCTTCTTACTACTGCCAAAGAGGCGGCCTCTTGCTGTATTGCATATAGTACTACAGCAACAAACCCACCTTACTTCACACATCCCAAGCTGCCATTCTTCACCAGCAGTAGCTTTTGTCCATGCTCCCAAACCACGGTTTTAGAATGAACCCGTTTTCCAACCTTTGGTCTAAATTGTGCGGTAGAAACCCAGTGCTACTCGCAGCAAAAGATGAGCTTTTAGAAGATTCAGCAAGGCATGAATTCTCTAATGACGAAAGACAGCCACTCGGTAGATGAAATTTAGATTATCTTTTTTCCCCAACCTCCTTATTTTATTAAAAGTCTGCAGCCAGCTCTAAAATGTTTCCACTGCAGCTGGATTATCTTGCCTGCCACAGCAGTCGTCCTCTAAGAGGCTGTCCGTGCCAGAGCCTTCGCTGCACTCTGCTGCAAATTGTGCTCTGCAGATACACGATACTACATACAGGAAAGTTACGTGCACAGGAACATAGGTTCACTTTCCCAATCCTTTGAAAATCGAAACCAGATAACTTCCTAGATACTTTTTATCATTTCTGTGGATTCTCTGGTCTGATGATGAGTTAAAACGCCCCCTTTCCTTTCTTTCCTTCTCATTCATTCTATTACTTTTTGTCTGGCCTTTTTCTCCACTTATTTTCATCTCTCAAACACAGAGCCAGAGCAGCTGCCCTCTCCACTACTTGTACGTGGTCACTATGACTGATGCACTTCGTTAATGTAATTCTTTTAATGGGATTGGTCCTGGTCCAAGTCCTATTGCTGCTGAAGGATTTATGTTGGCTTCCCAGTGTTCCTTTCCTACCGACACACACATGTCTGCAGATGGTTCTGTACATGAACAGAGATTGAACTTCCGCAAATGCAGGACCAACGATATTAATTTAACAATGATTTGCATTTTTTGTTAATAAACGCTATCTATGTGGAAATTACCTTAACTTACACATTTACTGATTGAAATTGCACTTACTTTTATCCCACGATTTTTCAGTAGTATACGAGGCAGAATTGTACTATTTACACACAATATCACAATCTTTAAATTTTCCACATTTGCCTCAATTCCAAACAAGCTTCAAACACAGCTGATGCATTGGGAAATAATAAGCTGGTTATACAAAGCTGTTGTACTACCAACTGGAAAAAACCCCACAGGTTGTTTTTGGGGTTTTTTTGCCAAATTAACATAAGCTTCTGGGTCATAATATTTACAGAAGCTCTGGCCCGATGGGGCCAGATTCTCGCTCCTAAATAGCTTTCATGAGGTTTTAGATGCCAAAAAAGACCCTACAGTGGGGCTACGGGGGAATTCCAGTGCTCCAGATCTGCACAAGTTTGGAGTCCTTGACCTCATACTCTCCCCACCTCCCAGAGATCTTGGCAGGGTCTTGCGAGGTAAAAGTGGAAGTAGCTGGGATCCCTGCATGCTGCAGGGATCCTGAGATACCCCACAATCCGTAGGCAGACAAGGTCAGATGCTGCAAATCAAGGTCCCATCGGTGTCCAGTCTTTGTCTGTACCATCTTGCAGGCTCCCAAAACTCCCTCTTCTTCCCATACAGTATTGTATTTCTGCTAATGTAGTTTAGTATGGAAAAAAAAAGTCTGAAGAGATAGTGAAAAATTATCTATGCAGAAAAGCTGCGCCAGTTCAGGCACATTCCTGGTTATTTGGTTGGACACGATTAAGTGAGATTACACATGACTTCTATCAATCTAATGGACCAGTTGAAGAACGGAGGAATAAATAATTGGGGCAAAAATTCTATGTAATCAAGGCCCAAGAAACATTTTCAAGTCTAGTTATATTCAGAATATGTCTATGTAAATAAAGCATTCTCTTAGCCATTTGGCCCACTCCTTGTGCTGATCACATCACATTCCCAGTCACATCAGCCTAATTTAGTAACTGCAAAACATTTTTTACAAAAGGATTATGGGAATCAAAAGGGATCCATTAACTGAAACATTAACTAAATTTGAAATACAGAGATGCTACTAATCACAACGCTCGAGTCAGGAATACTCTACTTTTACTCATGTCCCAGGTGAGTTTTCAAGATTTGTGTTTAAAATTATTTTAGCAAATTTTAAATCATGTTCATAATGTGTAACAGCTCCCTTTTGGGAAGGGCGGGTATCAATCTGCTGATACACGCCAACAGGCTCATGGGAGGAGCTGCTGGAAAACACCCCAGTAAGAACAGAGAGCAAGAAAAAAAGTCCAGCATAGGCAGTGCTGGCCCCCTCCTCCCCTTTCCTCCCACCTTGCAAGAGTTCAGACCACGCCGTGTTTACTACAGCACGATCTGCACTGAGGTCTGCCAGAAACCCCAGACTTACCTGTGTGAGAGTAGATAAACCAGAGCGCTCCTGTTAGCAGGGCTCCGATCACAAATGCCGCAAAGGCAATGCCCACCACAGTCAGCGTGTCCAGACCGTAGTACACAGCTACAAAGGCAAACACACATAATCAGGGCTTTTTATTTTCACTGGGAAATACTGTTTTACAAAAAAACCAAAAAAACAAAAAACAAAACAAAAAAAAAATCACCCTTATCTTTTCATGGAAAAGCTTTTTTAAAAAATTTGTAGTTAATTAAGCACCATTTTAAGGAACAGACTAGCAGATTTGTATCAAGGAAAGAAAAGTGATGCTTTCAGAGACTGGCTTTAGTCCAACCAACTGTTCCACATCACAAAGAAAACCCCAGCTCAGCACATCCAAATCTGGAAAATGTTACAAAAAACCAAGCATTTTCGGTTGGCTGTTAATAACTTGCTTTCAATTAAATACCCATTTGTCTTAAAAATCTGTTTTAAAGAGGCTGAGATTTTTGGCAAAAGAGGCTTTTCATTTTAATGCCCTAACTTTCAAGCAAACTTTCCCCTACATCTCCTGCAAATTCAGTCTGAGATCTAGGTGGAGAACGGAACTGCTGTTAAGAAGGAAGATATGCCAGCAAAAAGTCAGCGAAAACATAAATAGAAACAATTGTTTTTCACATTTGGCAATGCTTTCAATAACTGAAATTAATTCCAGAACACAAAAATAGAACCCCCCCCCCCCCCCACCCCGCAAATCACTTTCTAGGGGAGAGGCCCTTTTGCAGGATGGTTTCAAGGGTAACATGTATTGCCCCCCCACGTTACCCATCCAAACAGAGAAACTTGTGGTTTTGGTTTTGGTGATTAGAAGTACTTCAAAAAAATAATCACCACTCTTTTAGCAGTCATTGGGGGAAATTTCTTCTTACAAAATTGATTTCTAGTTTCAGTATTTTTAATGTCTCCCAGTGCACAAAATGGCTTAGGCCAGCGAATAACATTTTACTGAGTAAGCTGGCCAGGAAACGAGCTGACTGGAGCTTCTCAGTAGTATCCTTCAGTGAAATTTCAGTTCTCAAAACACAACCAACACCCTCACTTGACACTTTCCTGCATCTAGCAAATGTCCCTACGGACATCCCCCACAGCCCAACAGCTCCCGAGATCCTCAGGGCCATTCCCTTTTTCCCCTTTTGACAAATGTGTTCTCCAGCAGTTCCTGTAGGCAACGGCTTTCAGGACCCATTTCTGGGTGCCTGTGACCAAGTTTACATATTCAACACCTGACAGCGGCTTAGAAGGTTTTCTTCTATGACACTATTTCCGATTCCTTTGGCCATATCTGGTCATTTTAAATGCAAACAAAAAAGACTCTCCTAAACTCAACTGTTTTTTCCACAAGGCACCAGCCAGTGTCCTCTCCTCTTAGGAGAAAACTTAGTGGAGAGGAGAAAGTCACGTGGAGGCTGAAGTGGCAGAAGCGTAATTTCTCATTCCCCTTGCTATTTTGGGCAAATTTAGTCCCAAAGACAGGAGCAGAGGAAAAAACCTCCTTCGCACTTCCTCTTCTAGTCTTCCCTTTTCTCCATTCATTCTTGGTTTTGGCTACAAATCATCTTCACCTTCCTGTTTATTATTGTTTTCTAGTGCTGCTTCTCTCCTTCTCCTCCCTTCCTGGGCCAGTAATTGACCCTGGTTAATTCACTACGCCGAGACAACAGAAAAAAACAAAAAAAATTAATCCGTATCAAGTCAGTTGATCTCATCTGCAGTATGACCTCGAAGTGCTGGTGCCAGAGTAACTGGGGACGTGGCCAGCTGCAGGGCAGTGAGGCTTGGAGCAGGACATGGGAGCTTCATGCGATGGCATTGCTGCTGAAACCCTGGGACCGGGAAGCAGCGGGCTCCGCAGAGAAGGGGGAAATAACACACACACCCGCAAATCAACTTGCTAAGGCTGAGACTCTCAATGGTGTTCTCCCCAATTTGATTTTTTACAAAAAAGGTCGCAGCCCTTCTCTCTAAATGCTGATGGGAATCTCTCAGTCAGCAATACAGTCAGAATTCCGTTGTCCCAGAATTTAACACACACACACTCGGAAAGCTTGAAGATAATTTCCTTCATTGATCTAATACTTTACAGACAAAAGTTTAAGGCTTAAAAGAGATTCGTTTAAGAGTTACTTACGTGGCTGTCTCACATTTGGCTTTGGAAGGGAAGGATCTAATTAAAAAAAAACAAAACCACAAAACATTAATCAGAGTGCCACATACAGCCTACAAACTATGCAAGCAACGTTCAGGATCTGATCTGAAAGACATTAATTGTAATTTTTACAAACCAGGAACTTCAGGAAAACCAGCCTGAATTCAATAATCTTGCTCAGTTCAGAAGAATTCTATTCGTATATTGATCATTCCTCGGGGGAACATATCTGCAGTATAGCTCATGCATCATATATTTTTCTGGCAAATACACTGCAAGCTTTCCCACCCAGATGTCATCGGGTCTGACCAGCAATAACGCTGGTTATCCCTATGTGGAACTCCGAAAGAGCACAGCTGGCAAAGCCTTGTTTCAGGTGATTACATTCATCTGACTACTCACTAATCACAAACATGAGATACCAGCACACTAAAGAAAAAAAAAAATTTAAAACCAAACACTGGCTTTCACCTCCAAAGAAAAGTCGTGTTACGGCACGATACACACTGCTCAGTCCAAATTGCATGAATATGTGTGGATTCACAGACTTTCCTGAGCCCTACTTGGTATTCTGTCTTGGAAGTTGGGTGTGGTTTTTATTTTGTTTTGTTTTTTAATTATAGATAGGTAATAAAAGATCATAGCAATTATATCAAAGCTATTATTCTTGGCAAGAATATCAAATATCATTATCAGCATGTAACAGAAAGGGACAAGTAAACATTAAAAAATGAAGAGTTTTCCCTTCTTTTGCTTAACCGGCTTCTCTTATCTTTCTCCAAGAATGCCACCTCTAGCAGAAGAGCCAGAGATTCTGGCTTCAGACCCGAGGACCTGTTTGGTTAGCTGCAGTTTGCGTCTGAATTGCCCAGGAGCCTAGGGATCTCTTTTAAATTCTGGCATATCTGAGTGTGTTCAGTGCAACAGCTGTAAAAGGATTTGATAAGACAGTGTCCCAATACTTAGTTTTGTATCTTTTAGCAACTGGAAGAAAAAAAAAAGTTTAACCGCTGTGCAAACATAGCATCTCAAAAATACTGAAAATAAATTTATTTATTTATTTAAAGTATTCTTAAACCAAGACTATGCTTCTAACTTCTAAAACCCAAATGGCAGTGCTAAACTGCCAGCAATATCCTGTAAGATCATTAGGTTCTAAGTCACATGTGCCTACAAAATCCAAAAAAGCATTTTATTCTTAAACCGCATGACCGTCACTTGATCTAGGGACATAGTTTAGTGGTGGGATGGCAGGGTTAGGTTAACGGTTGGACTCAATTATCTTAAAGGTCTTTTCCAACCTAAACGATTCTACGATTCTATGAGCATCTCTTCCAGACCACCCTCAGCAGGATGGCAGGAAACTGGGTGAGAACATAGCAGGGGGGAATGTGTGTGTGCATGCACAAATAAGCTGGGAAGTCATCAAGCACACCTAACAGCAAAAGCATAACTGAACGTAAGATTTGTGAGGAGGGCTAGACTGAAACCAAGGAGCATTGAACAGTGCAAACATGGGTAAGGGCACTGTGAGATTGTCCAAACACTCCACCAGCATGCCCCAGGTGCCAAGGGAGCCTTCTGAGCTGAGGGGAGAATGGATTTTCCATGCTCATTCTGTCACTGGCCTCTCTATGGAGAACATAAAGTCTGCTAATTAACGATAGGCTGGGTAGCCCATTATCAGTTCTCCGCAGTGATCCAGTTCTTACATCTATTTTAACGTGGGTTGCTCAGAGAAACACAGAAGCAGTGAGAATCCTTGAGGTCCAGGAAAAGCATCTAATTTAAAAACATCAGCAGCCAGCCTTCAGAAATGATGATGATTTTCTATACCTTTGTAGGATAGAGGCACTTGTTAGCTGCTCACTTGACCTCCTGTCTGACCTGTCTCCTTTTGCTGTAGAAATAATAATCTAAAGTTTCCACACTTAGCAAAAATCCGAACAATGACATTGGGAGATTATTTCAACAGAAGAATACACGTTTCCTAGCATTTAAATGACTATCCATATGCTTTTCATTGAAGTGAGGGGGAGTGTGTGTGTGAAATGCTGGCATGCAAAGGCAAAGAACGTGACATGAAGTGAGGTTTTGGACACTTCCATTGGGATTTACTGCAATAATGTAAGCAACGGAGCTTGTAGATAACTAACAAAATTAGGAGGGGAGGAAGAGTTATTCTCATTTATATGTACAGTTGTGATTTCTATTACAGCCAGCAATGGCCACTTCGTCCTGACTTGTGAAACATCAAGTGCGTGACTTCTACATTTGGCTTGGAGAGCAGACCCAATGGCAGTAACTCACATAATATGGTTAACAGCAATGAAAGCTGGCCTGTCCACATGAAAGCAAATCAAGAACACCACCTCTGAGATGTTCTCCTGCTCAGTAACGCGGTAAGATTTCTTCTCCCAATCTTTGGTTCACGTATTGGCCAACAAGGGCATTTGACTTTTAAAAAGGGGTTGCTTGATTCGCTGCAGAACAACGGCATACCAACAAAGCTACGTTGTTAATGTGCCACTTTGTATTAAGTCTGAAAGCTGTGATATGCTGGAGAGATTTCCACCAAACATCCCACAATTAGACTAAATCACCCACAATGCAACTAAATACTCTATCACACGGTTGTCTTGTAACTAATCTTTATAAATTTAGCTCGTCTTTGCACACTAAGACCTTGTGCCTCTGACAAAGACAACATTCTGAGCAGAGCTCGAGATGGGAGCTGCGCACAATGCTCCACACATCGGAAGGGCAAGAGAGCTCAGAGTACGAGTCTGTTTATTGAAAGCTGAACTTCAGTTGCAGGATTTACTCATTTCCAATAGAATAACTACTGAAAAAAAATGAAAGCTTTGCAAAAAGAAAAAAGCGCATAATCGGTCCCAAAGCACAGTTTTTAGTTGCACCACATCAACAGATCAAATACTTGCCTTTAGTTCATAGTGGATTTGATTTGTATTAACAAATCTGTAAAAAAACCTAAACATGAGCTGGCTTGCAGAGTTAAACACAAACAGTTGTTGCGTATGTCCCCTAGCAATGCTGTATGGGATGTATAATACTTTAAATTGTTTGAAGACTAAAAAGCACGCACTGTACAACGGAGGTTAAATGACTTCTGATCCCCATCCTTTGACACTCCCCCAAAAGCATTCCAGAAGTCAAACAGCCTTTGGACACAACTGGAAGACTTTGATGTGCACATGAAGCCACTGAAGCTTCTGATTAAACGGCCATGCTAATACAAAAAGAAAATATAACGCACATACATTTTCTTCTACGAATGCATCAGAACACAACCGATGCTGCTGCCAGAAGGATTCACTAAGAAAAACTTGAAAATTAAATGAAATTGTGAAAACACTTCTTATTTCCCTTCACTCACAGGGCATATTCTTAAGCTAGACTATTTTCTCATGATGCTGTTTGGCATTATCTTATAATGTTTTTCACCCTTTCCAACTCCTTCAACCAGTTACCAGCCACACTGATGGGTTTTTCCATAAAGATTACTTAATCAAAGAAGCCTCACCAAAGTGGAGCTGAAATACCTTTGTGGGTCTCATCTTTAGGTCTGAACAGTTTAACAGTCTAATGAGTCTCTCTCTGGTGGCTACCGCTTTGCTTTACAGACTTATGAGGCTTTAGCATCCTCAATACTTCGTAATTCCACCGTTGTTGTTCCTAAATATATATTTGCAAGTAGAATAAAGAAATGATCCAGCAGGGAGCAGAGCACTGCTTTTGATCTCTGGGCAACAAGAAGTTGCTGGAAGCGCTACTGCTATATTCATACTTATGAAACACATATTGTTGTGTAGTATGGTATTCCTTTCTCAATGCCTGGCAAAATCACGTGTCCAGAGATCAATAAAGACAGTTAAAAACCAGCAATGAACTGCCACACTGATTGCTGCCAGGGAAATGTCTAAACAAATATCATCTTACAGACACGGTATCACCACAAGATTATACAACCATAGAATCATAGAATCGTTTGGGTTGGAAATGCCACATACTTGGAGTACTCCCTCATTTCAAGCAGCTGTATGTTACTCAACATAATTATATATAACTTTATCAAACAGTTCAAGCTCATTTTCATACCTTCTGGTTTTCCTTCATGTGTTACAACAAGGGGCTTGGTGAAGGTTTTCTTGTTGTGCATCATGGCCAAGATCATATCCACATTGAGAGAGGTGCAAGCTTCATCAGGAGGAATGCACTGTGGGTGTGTAAGGACAGACAGTCACCCATCTGCCGGGACAGCTGTTCCAGCTGCACAGTGGCCTCATTGTCAGTTTTATCCTATATTATTTACCAAAAAAAGAGGAGAACCTCCAAACAACTCCCATGTAATATACTGGCGAAGGTAATTCTTAGATGTGCTTCAGGACACAAGCTTTGCCTTCATTAAGGATCCTCCAACCTTTATGAAAGTGTTAATATTGAACTTAAATGCTAGTAATTATTTTTAGTATAAATGTTTTCTAAAAATCTGGTAGCCAAAAACTGTAGCCACCAACACACAAGTTGATCAACAATGACAAATCATTTTTAAAAAATACATTTCAAGGGGGCTGTGCATAAACCCCAAAGTAAAAATAAATACAAAATCCTTAGACCACATTCTTTAACAACTAACTTACAGCCATTTCCATTAGTTATAAAGCAAAATTTGGCAAATCTCTTTTGAAGCAATCAGATTGCAACATTATCTGGTATTATGCATGTCTTTGGAAAGCTAACATTGTTTGTGCTTTGGATATGGATGTGATACAGACAGCAAAGATAAACCCGAATCGCTTGCATAATAAAAAGCAATTTCTATTTATCCTGCATAACCACCTAATGAAATTTAAACAGAAACTGTAAATATGCAGTCAAAATGCATAGCATCACTCTTATCTATTAAAATCTTGAGCCTAGAGATGTTCATTACATCAATTCCATAGGAAACTTTATTCACTTGAAGTTTATTCACTTCAAAGTTAAGCTAAAAAAAGAAGAAGAAAAAAAAAAAATCTTATTTTCACCTAAATCAGAAGTTTAGACTTTAATAAATTACTGACCTTTGGCAGTCCTTGAGTATCTTTGTCTTTATTTGTACACAAAGTCAACTCACAGTGAAGAAAGAGCAGTGAGATGTTGAACATTGGTTTAAACACAAAGCTAAATCTTTTTTTGTCCTTCTGTGCATGTGGCATTGGAAAGTTCACCTCAATGCTGTAGAATTTAACAGATTCATCTTTAGGACAAATGTTTTCTATAATGGTGTAGTCAGACATTCTATCTGGATTTGAAAACGGAGAAACAAAGCATGTTTGAATGGCAAAGCCCAAGGATCTGTCAGCTTTAGTCACAGACACCTGCAAGAAGAAGAAAGAGATAGTAAGATCACAGAAATGACATTTTTAGTTCACATTTCATTAACATTGTCAACAAATTTTTAAGCAGTTTTCCAGTGCTGCTTCCAATCTGAACTATTCTGAAGGCTAAAGGTAGACCGTCAAACTGAGAGACAGAAAACCTGTGGTTTCAGAACCAGCAGCTCTTTAATACCATAACTGTGCATAAATACAGCAATCCCTTATCGTTCCGAAAGCAAATGAAAAAACCAGTCCAGATCAGATGTGTAGTTAATGACTGCAACTGCCACCTGAGTTGGTGCTGCTTCCCTTGGACACACAGACTGAAATACAGCTGTATGGAAGTCAATTACTAATTCCATGTCTCTGTATCTGTTTGAAACTTTAAAAAAAAATAAAAATAAAAGCAACAGACAGAACAGAGAACCCACCCCCAGCCAGGAGAGGAATGCAGAGGCAAAGAGGAGGTCATGGTCTGACGTGTGGGTGGCATTCCTGGAGGCAGGGGAGCCTCCTAAAAAGCCATAATTTCTTGTGAAATTGTCCTTTTAGTTTATTGTAAGTCTGAAATTCATATCCTTTTATGAAAAATAATTAAGACTGCAAACTTTCAGGGCACTGACGTTGTTCAGCTGGACTGGAATGCAGATAACAAATGCTACAGAATAATTAGGAAAAAAATGTAAGTGGAATTTGTAACAAATGAAGCACGTTGCTTTTAATAAACAACAGAAGTGTTGTGCCTAGCTATTAACACTGCCTGATGAAAACGGTTCCACAAAAAATAATTTTCTTCCTGAAGAAATGTGCCTTAAAGGTGTACTTAATGCATATGTGCTGCGTGTATATTTAAGGAAGAGCCTGCCAAATTTTCTTGTGGTCTATACAGAAACTTTGGGATGCTGCGAGTTGTGCAGTGAATAAAGGCATTTCTCCTCCTTTTTTTTTTCTCTCCCCTATGTAAGCAGCAATCAAATTAGAGATGAAGGGATGTGCTGAAACATCTAAGCAAGAAAGACCATCTTCTTAAAAGAACAGAAATAAAGATTGATGAATGAAAGTCAAGCCACAGATACTGCCAGGTAAACAAGCTGATGGTGTAAGGTAGTTAAAAAAGAGATTATATGGCACAGAGGACAGGCATACTACAGTATCATGAAACGCCATCAGGTAAATAAAAGGATGAATGATACCTTAAGGAAAGAAGAGAACTACAGGAGGAAGGCGAGACCAAAATATAACATGAAAATAACAGTAGAGAACAAAGAAAAAAATGCCAAAAGTTTCAAATAAAAAGAAAAAAAATTTAGCAGAGAAGGAAAAGGGAGAGAGTTCTTGCATATCGTCACCTAAGCAATTTATTGACCAAAAAACCAAAATACATTTATTAATAACAAAAGCAAAACAGAAACAAAAATGGAAAAAAAAAATTGTCAGCTAAAAATGGGGTCAAGGTCAAAACTGATACAGATTTTCCACTGTGCAAGAAGGAGAAACAAGAAAAAAAAAAAAAAGGTTTCTGCCAGGACAGGTGATGAAGAAATCGGAACATCTGCCTGAATAAACAGCTCCAGAACCAGACAAATCCAGAGAACTCAGAGCCAGGGGGGATTCATCCCAGATCACCAGAGGAAGTGTCTGGTTTTATCCAAATGAAAAAAATAACACGTCTTCCATAAACATATTCTTAACTGAGTATGACATACTTTCTTTTTGCTTCCACTGCCTTAAGTACTTTTCACTGAGTAGAGAATGAGGAAGAGACACAGCACTCTGAAACAATAAAGAAACCTGCGCCGATGTCAAATGGGCTCACAAAGTGGAACTAACTTGGGCAAGAGAAACGCGGCGCAGCACGGCTTCAGGCAATATACTCATTTTCCTGGTCTTGTAATCCCATAGCTCACCACTTCTTGACTTACTCCTATATAAACTGGTGGCACTACTTCATTGCTGGTGCTGTATGCCTACTGTTATTTGAAAAATGGAAAATTCTGTTAACAAGACTATCTTTAGAAATACTGACCATATTGGTTTGAAATTCCCCAGATTTCATAAGCAACCTAGCAACATATAGAAATATTACTGGGTCCAAAACGCACCGAGGGTACCTGGCTGTTGACTTTGCTGTTATTTACCTAAAGCTGTTGGATCTCTTGTGTGATAGCACTCAAAAGGACTGTAACTGGTGCTTGTAAGCGGATTGGAGAGAGATCAGAACCTGTATTAACTTTGTAACCTGAGAACACTAGCATATGGAAGGCAGACACTGGAACCATTTTTTGCATGTCTACAACATTCAGATGAGGTTCAGCCATATTACCCAACAAAATGAACCCTGAAGTCTTCATCGGGAAATGCCAGTTCAGAGCAAGAGCTCAGAGACCACCTTTAAGTTCTGTGTAGAAAAGCAGATTTGGCAAGAATGACCAATTTACCTTGCAGTTAAATTCATCCATTTTGGAAGAATCCCTTGGTTTTGACCCAAAACATTGCCCCTGCTTCTTTTCCCCTGGTTTCTGTTCTCTGCAGCCACCAGGATACCTACTTGGCTGTGTAAAGCAACTGCACAACGAGACCTTTCAGTTGACAAGAACAGATTTGGTTCAGATGCATGGCCTTGCAAAATGTTTCCGTTAGTTTGAAAGCTTTACCTCTACATATATTGGTCCATTCTCAGAAACTGGGAAGAGTCCTTGGGAGGGAGCAAGGAACAGATCTGTTTTGTACAGCTCCATGCTGAAGGTCACATTGGTGATGTGTGGTTCAGGAGGCCAGGACATGCCTCTGTCATCCTCTGGCTGGTGCAGCGTGCAATTAAACTGAAATGAAAAAAACAACACAAATACATCCTGAGTGGCAGCTGAATAAGGACAAATCTGGAGCGTACAGTACAGGCCCACCCACGTCTACTCAATGCAAATCTTCAACAGGGTCACAAGAACTACAAGTGAGAAGAAATGTGTTAGATGACAAATTAATTACTAAACAATTAATGTAATTTATGTGAAGTGCCTATTGCAGTAGGCATTTCTCTATTGTCAGGTGCAAACCCAAGAGTAACACACCGCTATTGCAGGCCGGCTTGAGAAAGCACCATCTCCCTCGTCAGCATCCCCTGGAAATCCATTATCACCCGATTCCATGTCGTCATCATCGAAGCCGCTGCTTTCAGCTGGTGATGACAGCTGAATGACAATCTGCACAAAAGGTATTGCAAACGCATAAAATTAGGTGATAACTGAGCACTCTCTCTTCATGGTTATTATTTTCTTCTCTCCTAAGAACAATGCAAAGGCCAAAAGAAGTGCACCAGCTAAGCAGATGGTGAAAGCACATCTTAAACAGCCTCGTGCTGAGCACGGAAGATACGTAGGTTATATTTAGAGAACGCCCTTCAGTTTGTTTCCAGAATTCAGAGCCAGCAAAGACTGTCTGAAGGAGCACCCCAGCATTTCCATTCTATTTCTGGTATTTTTATAACCAACACCAAAAAAAGAAACAGCTTTCTAAAGTGATTTTTTGCAACTTACAGTTTTCCCTACTACACTCATGGAAAATCACTGAAAGTGTTAGGGTCATTAAAGGATTTTCTCTTCTGTCATTTGCATATTTTTTTCAGAGATATACACCCCAAAACATAATGTCCCTTTCTTCATTCTCCCTTCTTTGTTCTTTTAATTTCTACTGAATTTCCCCCACTCTTTTTTCCCTCCTTTGCACACTTCTCCATTTCTTCAACTGAAAGTTCCCAGTTTTGTTTTCCAATGTTCTCCACTCTACTTCTGTACACCCTGAAGCTCCTCAGCTACTCCCCTCCCCTCCAGGACTTCATCTTTGGTTTTTTGGACATAGTCCAACTGCGAAGAAGTGACATATATGCTCTTTGAGACATCACTGCATGGTGTTTATTTTTTAGGAGAAATGCTCCCAAGTTCTGAAAGACACCATATATGATTCAGAGTCTAAGTAAGTAGCCAAGACTATTAAAAGACGTGAAGGAGAAACGAGAGGAGGCAAATATCCATTTTAGTTTGGACCATAATAGAATATAGGGACAGTGACAGTATTTAGCTCCAGACATGTGCTATTCTGTAGTTTGGAGATGTTTCTGCCCACAGTCTTGGTTTGGGACCGTTTCTAAAGTTAGGTGCTACAGACTTGCCAGTATAGCACGGTTTTAACCAGGCAAGGTCAGATCAGATTGCCTTAGCTGTGTTTGGGTTGGACCACAGGCTTTACATAATTTGCCAAGGTTACTTTGATGTACTGGAAAGCTCAGCAAGAAAAACGTGTCATTACTTTGCAACCCAGATTAGCTGCGCTGTACTCAAGCTCATCAGCTGAGCCAGTCTGGAAGCAGTCACTTAGAAGCTAAGTGGGCTCCTTAGCATCATCACTCCTATACAAGTACTCAGAGTCCCTTCATCACGTACATCACCTGATAGCAAACATGGACCGAAATTGTAAGAGAGACGCACGCAGAGATAATGTCTTTTCCTCATATTTTGAAAGCCTTTTTCACACACAATTTTGGAAGCAGTTTCACTTAAAATAATTCTGCATATGAATTAAATGGTATTGCTTTGTGCAATCACAAAACTTCATTCCTATTCCTCCTTACAGCTACGTAGCACTGGTTATGTATGGGTACATCAAAGCTGCATAGGGAGCTGGTGCAACTTCTCTGAGATTGATACAGATGGTCCCCAAACTGCAGCCAGGCAGTTTTGTAAAAGTATTTAACTCCAACTCCTCCCTTTTCCTTTGGGATACAATCTGACCATAGGAGCACACTGAACGTGCAGCCTTCATACCTCCTTGAATACAGGGAGTGTAGCTACAACTAGGTTTCAGCTAGACAGGAAAAGAACAGGATGCCTCCTTTTTGGTAAAGCTAACTACAATGCCTTCCTTGTACCACTACAATGTGCAGCGCAGAAGGCGGCTCCCCTTTGTAAAATACTCACAGAGTTAAAATAAACAATCTTGTTCAAGATATATGCTGTCCGAGTCCCGCATTTGTTCAGCGAAGACTCCAAAATGAAATGGGTACTATTCATCCTGGCTTTGCAAGAGTGATCCAGCAGCGAGAGTTCTGTCCTTGTGTAGCCGCTAGCCTGAAACAAAGGCGCTTTGTAAGTGGCTGAAACACAATTGTGTTAGGCTCTTGCTTAAAGTGCAGCTCAGAATACTGTTCGTGACCGCTGATAGGAGGAAGTGAAGTTCATTGTACTGACATCCAGGGAAGGTCACTCTCAAAACGCTGTTATACATGACAGACAGGGAATAAATGTAGCATGGAACAAAGAAAACAACAGGTTCATTATTAATCTGCTGATTAATAATGCTGACTCTGTTTGGTCTGAAATGAGCTAAAAATGCTGTCTTGTATCAGGCTCTTTTCCACAATGCAAATGGACACAAGCAACCTGTCAGCTGGTAGATGGTAAAGACAGATCTATTCAGGTCTCACACAGCTATCAAAAGCAGCTTCTTTGTACTGTGGAGATTAAAAACTCAGACTGATGGTCAAGTACAGTAATTTTTTGACAGAACCAACTCTGCAAAGCTTTAATCATAAATCCCTCTACGAACTACCAGATTGTTGGGAAGAAGAAACGTGACCCTGAGCTATAGCAAAGAGTATCTCCAGTATAGTTTCCTCACCAAACTATTTTTTGGGAGGTTGGGTGGTGATGGCTGTAGGTCTTACAATGTTTGTTTTTTCAATCAAAATACAAATAGCAAAAATTTCTTCACTGAAAGGGTTGTCAAGCATTGGAATGGGCTGCCCAGGGAAGTGGTCGAGTCCCCATCCCTGGAGGCATTTAAAAGCTGTGTAGCTGTGGTGCTTAGGGACATGGTTTAGTGGTAGACTTGGACTCGATCTTAAAGGTCTTTTCCAACCTAAACAATGCTATGATTCTATGAAATAAAATGGTCTTCCCGAAAAAGCCTGCCCAAATTTGAGAATAAGAGATCACACCAACCTGCAGAGAGTCTCTTTCTACAGCTACGGTCATGACTTTGTCATCACACTTTATTGACAGGTCTACATCAGCACTGCCCTGAACCTCTTCCGGTTCTTTATGTTTTGAGAGGGAATGCTCAAAGTCATGATTTATTAACGTATCCACTGAACCCCTGGATGGTAAGATTCCTTCTCCCACTGTGTCATGTCTTCCTCTGTTAATGTGAAAAGGAAAAGTCAGGCCATCACTTAATGCAGGATTCTTTGGAGCAGGCAGCGGGTTAGGGCCCAGCAATTCTGTCAGCTCCGGAGGAAGGGAATGGTCTTCTTCATCATTCATCTCTTCTAAAAAAAAAAAAAAAAAAAAAAAAAAAGGACAAAAAAGAACATTAGGTTATTCAATATTTTTCCTAGAAGTATTCAGAACTAACCATTTTCATAGAAAACAAAAAAAAATACTAACCAGAAAGGAAGCTCTTGAAGGCCATCCAAAGCAGCAACCTTGTACTTTTCAGGTAACTAGCCACAACCCCTCCACTAAGGGTTTAGTTGTTACTGAGGCATCTAATCCTGCTATATTTAGTTCCTGCTAGATACCTGCCTCACTAAGAGTTGAAAAAAAGCTTTAAGGAGCGGGTCTGTTATATGGAAAAGGCAACCACAGAAGTAAAAGAACCATCACATGCAGCAAATATGCTATTTTAGTGCTGCTGAAATAGCTCAAGTCCAAATCATCGGGTGAAATTCTTCCATTACCTCCCCCATCACAAGTTCAGTCACTCCAGTGTTGTGGAACTTCTTATATAACCAGAGTGAAGTCAAACAAGAGTTAACTTTATACTGAGTAAATGAGAACACTGTCTATCTCCTGGCTTATACCCGCGACTGCTCAAGACGCTAATCTCAACAGCTGGCCCAAGCAGGTAATTGCCTGTAACCCATGAGAGTGTAATTGATAAAATTCATGTGAACATAATCTTCATCAAAACAGCTAAACAACATCTTTAGTGGTTGAAATGTAGAATTAGTGAAAAAATGGGATGCAGCTCCACTAGCTTCAATGGACCCAGACATCTTTACATCAGCAATGACTTCAGCCAAATAACTAAATTTTCTTTAAATGGTTGTGTTTATTCCTTTCACTCAGACTTTTCTGGTAAGCCAGTTTTGTCTCTAAACAATTTAGATGTTCATTTAATTGTCTCAAGGAAACACCATGCTCTTACTTTTAAAAAAATATTTAAAAATCAAAGCTGGATTTATTAACTAACAAGATATCCAAGTTGCTGAAGTTCCTTCCAGTGAACACTGAGCATGGTCAGCTGTAACAGCTTGTGAGTTGGATAAACTATAGCCATTTAATTCCACCAACATATCATGAAATAATACAACTTGCCTGGACTTTTCTAATCAAAAAGCCATAGGCTTTTTTTTTTTTTTAACCCAGCATTCATAGAACACTATCAGCATTCTTGATGATGAGCAGTGAGAGTAGTGCAGCCCCCAACAACAAAGCTTCAGAAGCGAGAAAGCAACTTTCAAGTCATCATATTCCTGGAAATACAAGATATGGTTTTTTATATGCTAAAAGTCCACCTTCAAGCTTACCTGTATCTTCAAGTTGCAGATGAAATCTGTTAGCAACAGGGGCTTTTGTGTAGGAAGTAACTGGACTATAGTTATGCTCATAAGCCCACTTGATCAAACTCTCATGCGATGAGGGAATATCGGGTATTACTGATTTAGTCATAGCCATGGATCGTTCCGTTTCCTTTCCAAACCCAATACTATTTGATGTCTGCAAACAAAGAAAAACTTGGTTCACGATTTACCCTTTAAAACTTGGTTCATGATTTACCGTTTAAGGACACTTAAAAATGGAATAGTGACACTGATTGAACATGTTTTTTTACTCTATTTTACTCTGTTAAACAACAGCAAACTGAGAACACCTGGGAAATAAACCAAACTCTGCCACCTTAGGCACAGAACTGCTGCACGCATGGAGAAAAGCCCCCCCCCTCCTTCCTCCCAGCCTCTGCCTGGAGTACAATAAATCAAGGGAGGCAGAAACTGTTAATCCCAAAACGAGACAAAGATGTATTTACTGCCACTTGTGTAATGCTGTATTTTATTCAAAACCAAGTTGAAATTACCTCTAATGTGAAGTGAACTCAAGATGACAACTGATTTTTCAACTGTCCCCTTCATTTCTTTGATTAGAACATTGCTTAAGCTACATATGGGAAAACCTTTGTTCAGCGGAGCATTACTGAAAAAGGCAAAACCTAGCATGCTCGTGAAGCAGAGCTGATACCAGCTAACGCTTTAAAGTCAGCTGGCACCGAGGACAGCCTGTGCCTCTCTGAATGAGCTTCGTACTAGCAATGCTGCGTGCCCCCTGCAAAATGTTGAGAATGTTAAACAGGACTGAATTAAACACTTAATAGAGCCGGTAAGTGAGAGCACGCACGTTTATGCAAAGCCAGACTACTTAAAAGGCAACATGTACTTTCTGCACATAAAGAAGATTTAAAATTTAATTAACAATGTAAGTTTTACACAAATACATCATAGAATCATAGAATCGTTTAGGTTGGAAAAGACCTTTAAGATCATCAAGTCCAACCGTTACAGCAAGCTCATAAATATGCTTGCCGACCTCTTAGTTTTATTATTAAATAATTACAAATAACAGCTCGTCAAAGTTAGCCATGGATTACAGATGAGTCACGCAGCCAATTAGCTTTCACTTCACTGTAAATGTTTTGCAAAATTTCAATTTTTTTTGTCCAAATAGGTAAGTCAAAAGGAATATAACAAGCATCTCTAGCTGTTAGAGGGGCAATTAGAAAATATTCACTGGTATTACACTTTAACTTGCTTTTAAGTGCTTGGCAGCTTAAACATGTATTCACACAAAGCTAAATATTTATGTATTTATTTTTACGGTCACAACATGACTATTATATCACTATGACAATCACATTGACTACAGGACAAGCTGAACATGCTCACAGCAAGAAGGGCACAAGGACCCACTTTTCAACGATTCCCGCGATGCAATTGAATTGCACTTCCCATAGGCAGATGATACCATTGAACGCTCCACAACACACACTTTCAATTCCATGTCCAATTACCTTCTCCATCATACAGGGTGATTTCTTTTTTTTTTAATCCCCATTGGTTTCCCTCAACGCGAACAAGTCTTAATTATCTTTCACTCTAGCATGCCAAAAGATGGTTGGATTAAATGATCTTAAAGGTCTTTTCCAACCAAATGATTCTATGATCCTAAGATTGACTGCACTGGTCTCTTTTTTGCCCAGATCACTTTTGGACAGTGGCCACATGGGCCTGCTACCCAGCGCCACAGGAACGGAACCTTTGCGCCAAAAAGTGAATAAAGCTCAGAGAGTCCTGATGGAATGGTATAGTTTACCTGTAGCTCCCTCCCTCATTTCTTCCTAACGATCCAGTTCTGTGTCCTTTACACACTCACAGCTTCACAACTGAAGTTAAAAGGGAATTTTAGTTGCAGAGTGTCTGGTTGGAGGACATTGTTACCAGCACACAGTTATCAAGGACTAGCAAAGGCCACTGAAGGTAAGAAACAAAAAGGAAGCAATAGGTATCCTAATTTTAGTGCCTTATTACTGTTTTGGATCAAATAATCTTTTCTTCTTCAAGAGATACAAAGCACACGTTTTCATGTAACCACACAGCTTTGGCTGGATGGAATTATTACGTTACCCCAACTTTGCCGGACCTCCCTCTCTGCTTTCCTTTTCTTTTTTGTCACGAAGAGACAGCTGAACAAATATTATCGCAGAATTTTACTGTCCTAGCTGGCACCTGACCATTTCCAGGGCTTGTTTATGCCTCTCTGCTCCACGCTGAGCCTGTAAATGTTCAGTCCTACATCGCCTCAGTGAAAAAAACCCGAGCACAACGGCTTGCAGGAATGGGCAATCAACCGGGTCACCTACTAACGGACTCTGAATAGAGACCGACCATTTCAGAAACTGCTGGGCAGTTGTTCTCACGTAAAGAACGGTCCCTCCAAGCTTTTGAAGTCTTCCAAGGTTCCTTCTATGCATGTCACCTCTCTCACTCTTTGCCCCTCATCACTCTCGTTTTCTTTGAGATAAAGGGAAGCTAACAGAATTTATCAGATCTTTCTGCAATTTCACTTCTTTGTCCACTGAGCAACCTACAGCTTTGTGAAAGGACACTGAATCCAGAGGAAGCCGTGTGAATGGCAGGGAGCCCCCGAGCACAGAAACACACAAGCGCTGCACGGGGGCTGGTGCAAGGACAGACCATGAACAAGAGCTAAACACAGCTCGGGAAGGGTCATGTGCAACGGCTTCACCTAAACTATTCCCATTTTACTTGGGTTTTGTGTCCATCCTCTTTCAGAGTTTCAAGAAACACAGCAAGCTGGGAGATGAGCTAGATGACCTAAAAAGTCTTTTTCATTTCTGGTCTATGAACTTAGACCTTAATAACTCACAGTCCTGGGTTTGAGGCAGCTTAGCCCTAACCTTTCCCTCTCGCTTTGCCAATCCCCTCAAGACAATTCTGATTCGTACCGAGGGCAAGAAGTTAGGAAAATTGAAGCGCGTGGAACTGATTCAACTAATAGAAAGAACATTGTGAAACATTACCTAATTGTTTAGTAATGTTTTTATGCATTGTCTAAATTTGGGCTTGGAAAGGCCTTCAGCTTCATCGAGATACGAACAGACCCTAAATACTGGATATACAGGCTTTTTAATGACACGGGGGTGTTTGGTTTCTTCCCACACCCCACTCTAAATAAAGGAGAACACACGCACATTCAGAAAACGAAGCATCTATGTAAATAAAGCAGCATAGCAAACAGTTACTCACAAATCCTAACATAAATATACAAAGTCTTTTGTATACTGACATTTCCATATATAGTATTACTTTCTCTTTTTGTTAATCTAAATAAAATGTTACCTTCTGCCACTCGTTACAGAAAGAATTTTCACTTATACTTTTTACTTATACTTTCAATAATTAATAAAAAGGAACTTTAAAAAGAATAGCAACCTTTGCTTTTCTATACTCAAGTGCAGCACTTTAGACATTTTAAAATCCTCTAGAATTCCTCTCCCTGAAAGTGCATCATCCATAAAGAGGTAGCTTTGTGGATATTGGACATGGTACTTCAGCTATCTCCAAGCATGAAGTGAACCAATGCACAATTCTCTGTCCTGTGAAAGTAGACTCATACAGGCCTAAACATACAGTGGTGAATGCTATGTAATAACCCAGGAAGAAACTTTCAAGTCAAGCACTGTTTTTTGCCCTTCTGCTTACAAGTGTGGTAAACCTGGGCAACCAACCACCTTTCTCTTTAAGGGCCAACGATTTAGGACCTACCTACAGAAAGACCAGAACATCCTTTCCTGTCCATAAGATACAGATGTGTCAGGAATCAACAGGGAATTTCATCATCCACCCTGGATAATTTTTCCATTCAATTTTCTGAGAAACACCAATATTTATTTCCTTTTAAATCCCTCACTCTCAAAATCTAGCATGAAGTCCTGCCTACCAATCTGTCCCCTTAGGAGATTTAGATCAAGCAGCCTTTGAAGCCTGTCAGAATTGCCCATGCGCACATTAAAAGCGGAAACCTACTAGGCAAAGTGAAATCCTTATAAATACAGACAGCTGGAGTTTGAAAATGTATCTGAGTTACTGCAAAACTGTTAATCAGGAGGCCACTGGGTGGTCCAGAGCAAACATTCAGCTCAACTGCAGAATGCGATCCTAACTGATCACTTAAGACAGAAATAGGCCACACATTTATAGGCTGCAAGATCAGTCCAATTTTATTTATTTATTTATTTCAGAGCAAGGGAAAACACATTTTCTCAGCAGAAATGGTGCTGAGCCACAAAGCCTGTACCAAAAGTTATCCTGAATCGGAATCTCCAATTATGTGTAAGTATAGATTCAGAAATTTAGCTTTAGAGATCCTGGTTTTAATGTCTTAAAACCTTCTTATTTGCGGTCTGAGGAGAGGTGAAGTCAATTTGACCAAACCCTTGCTGGGGACAGAAGTACTGGCAGGGAAGAGGGCTAGAGACTACTACAACCACACGTCTAAGGAGTAAAAAAGTTTCCACTTCTAAAGGGACATGGGTGTGTGCCGTGTGTCTAGGATTATCCATTCTGCACTCACAGGCGACTTTCCAGCCGCTGAGATGAACCTGCAGATCCGCTTGCCAAAGTAACAGCAAAAAGGGGGGATGAACATCCAACTCTGTGTTTAGGGTACTTCAACAGAAGTCGAAAAGACACAGACCCTACATCCTTGCACTAACCACCTGGCTTCTGCAATGTGCTGGCCAGTTTAATAGCCCACATATTAACAATAAAGGAGAAAAAAAATGTATAGTTTCTGTATTTACTCCTTGAAATACAGTCATAATTTAAAAAAAGAGTAGCTATGAGAGAAAACATCCAGAAATCAACATAGTCTAGCACTGCATCACATTTAAATGGGTTCTATACCATTGCAGTACGATACCTCTCAAAAAATAAAGGTGCCTTAACTTACAATCACTTCCAGCTTTCCCTGGACATCGTGTGACTTGATAACCCAATTGACAGACTTTTTACACTTGAGGATAAGTACGACGTCTCTGACAAGCTTGGCGCCGGGTTGAGATGGTTTAATGTCAACGATTATATCCACCTGGAAAGCGCTGTATGTGGAAAATAGCGAGAAAGTTAGACCAGAACGCCAGAAATTTTCAGCTATCAACCTTCTTCCAATCCATCATGTTTCCACTGTCTGGCCAGCTGATTAAAATGCTGGAGATTATCCCAGGCAACACAACATGTGCAAAACAGATTGTTATTTCACATACGCTTAAATGATTTCGCATAACAATAGAAACAAATACTTTTTAAACAAATAATATTTTTGCCTCTTGTTTACAAGAAGCGTGCTCTCATTTCAGCTATTTAGAGCAGGTTAGTTATATGACTGGCAGTTTGCTTTATAAAGTAAATATTGTTTTCTTATTTCACTGCAACCGTGCCTAAATATAGCTGTTTCAGTTTCCTCTGGCTATAACTATTAAAGCTCAAAATAATACGTCAAAAAAAAGCGCAAAAGGACAAATTAAGCAGGTTAATACCAAAAAAATGCACAAATACTATACTGGGGAGTGTCTCTGCCTAGGCAGTTAAATTGTGGAAATTACTTTGCTTAGGATCTTGCGTGTGTTGAGGAATTAAGCCCTTGTATTCAGTTTCCAATACTTCTGGATATATACTTACTCTAAAAAGAAAAAAACAGATGTCCAGCCTACTGCTTGCTGGAAAATAGATGAACACTATCCAGATTTTCAAGACCTCAGTAAAATAAGTAGAGCAAATGGGTTTGTACCCATCAATAACATCTCATCGTGCAAAATATTAATTTGACAGAAAAACCTTTACTTCCCAATCACCTTATGGGGCCATATGTCACAAGAATGTGCTCATCCCCAACTAACAGGTTGCAACTAATTTCTGCACTGGGACTTGGTGTATCTGGGGGCCTTCGTTTCACCTCCTGCAGTTTTACACATGCCCAGCTCAGCTTCTGAGTGTTTCTTTGTGGATATAATCTTTGTAAAGATAGCTGTGGATAACATATAAAACTAAGAACAAAGCAAGAGGAATGTAGCATACTACTTTTTTTTTTTACTTCTAGTAACAAAACATTTACACATTTTACAGTGTTATCATCTGAAAAACAAATTCCTACCATACTTTCGGGCTTGGAGGGCTCCCCCCTCTCCAGAGGGCTTGGAGACAGGGCTTTCATTGCATTAACGCTGCAAGGGACTTATAATGATGCTGATGCTAAAGAACAACTTTGTTCAGGATGGGGCTGCAACTCACGCCATGCAGAGGCAGATCATTTGGGCATACCTACTCCACTTCCACTGCATCTCAGCACTTTCTTACTCTCCCAAGGTTGCTAGGCAAGAATATTCTCAGGCTCTGCGTTCACCATCTTGCAATGAGATAACCACCCTTGTTGCAAAGACCCCTCTTGCCCACCTCTATCCCCCTGTGGGCTTTCCTTATTATGGATGGCATGTGCCCAAATGTAATTGCCTGAGGAGCGCAATTGGACAACGCTGCATAACCAGTGTCTGCAGTACGCAGACAGGATTTTAATTCTACCTTATCTCTGATGAAATTTCTTCTTGCAAAAGGGAAAACCATCTCAGCTTCGTAGCAAATTTCTGTTCTAGCAACCATACCCAGCACTTCGGAAGAGCTTTTCCAGGTATGACTATCTGAAGCAAACGCCACTCGTGCTCCCACTAAGACTTTGGAGAGACCAGCAAAGGATGAATGTTTTAAATGTCTTGCCTGCCAAGTTTACAGGACCTTTGACAATTTAGATAATCCTCATAACACGAGAGTTAAGTAGTTTTCCCTAGCCACTACTTACAAACTTTTTTGGTCAGTGGACCACTGTCAACCCTTAACATTTCTTGCAATTATCAAACTTATCCCTTAAACTGAACTGGAAACTTGACAGAAAATACCGTTATGATTCTGCAGACCGACTGTGGAATGATTACCATGGACCGCAGATCACTTGTGACCTCTGGATCGCTGTTTGGGAGCCACTGCCCTAGGCCTGGCTGCCATTCATCCCAACTTCTTTCTCATCTCCTCATACAGCGGTCCCATCTTAAACCCTGTTTGTCAGATGCTGCCCTTATTCATATTCCCTTACTCACCTCATTCTTGGAAAAATTTTATTGATTGAGCAAGAAAGGGGGCAGGTTACAGGCCATAAAAACTATGCTTTGCAGTCTTGTCCAGAAAAATCCTGAGACTGTGAAGCAGAATCCTGTATCTTTTACATACCAAAGAAATAATTTCTATTTAAGGCAAAGTACTAAGGTCCAAACTCTTCTTGTAAGGATGAAATGGATACTTTGATTTCATTTTCAATAGACAGGTGAAATCTTTAGCTGCGTTTTCAAACAGATTTAGTCTATTTAGATGATACTTTACCTGTATGGATTGGAATTTGGAGTGATTAGTTCAATGATATGAACTTCTCTTTCTTGGAGTAAGTTAGACATAAGGCACCCCTCTGCTGGTTTTGGTTGTAGATACCCCGCAAGGTAATTTAAAGAGAGAAAATTCTTTTCTATGTTGCACGAGGGAGGAAAAACTTGATCTGGAAGGGGAAAAAAAAAGCAAGCATATGCACCTTTATACACAGATATCATCTTACATGCATGTATGTACGGCATCTGCATCAGTGTGGCACTGTATTTTATGACATGGGTCTTTAGGCTAAAAGGTTTATCTATCATCTGTCATAAGCACTTATAACAAGTCAACATAATATCGAAAGGGACATCACTTGCAATAACACAGCACATCTCTGAATGTAAACTGAACAGTTTCTATTTATGGATATAAATGTTTCATGAAAAGAAAATCCCTACAAAGACAAATCTGAAAACAACACTTAAGCAAAATACGCGAGTGTTTTTCAAAATGAATACAATACATTTAATTTGTTCCTTGCACATTTAACAAGATTTCTTTCTTTTGAAATTAACTCACACAAAACTTTTTGTGATTAATTCCTTCTCCCTTTAGAAAATATTCTATTCTGTTATTATAAACTTACCATATTTAAAAGATCACAAAAAGTATTTTCCATTTCCCTACTCAATATATTTTCCTATACATTCTGTAGTCAGAGTCAGTGTTGTCTAGAAATACTGCAGTTCTCTTGTGCGTGGAAAATTGAATATAGCAAGAAAAGGATGAAGCCGGTTGTTGATATTAAGGAAGTCCGACCATAATATCTATAACTGAAATTAAGAAATTCTAGAGTAGGTATTAAACCTCTCTTGGTTTTAACTGCCTAGCTGATCACGAGGATTAACTAGCGTACAATGCAAAACATAAAAACCAGTCACTTGGTATGAAGTTCTCACGCACAGCCTACGGTGCTGTACCCTAAGCAGCAGTATTTCCATTGAAAAATAGGAATACTTTGTATTTCTGAGATAGCTTTACACATGAATTGTCATAATATGCAGAAGGACTAAGTATCACGTTCAAATACACGAAGTCCTGTAAGAATATAATTCCAAATGGCTGGCTCGTTGACCGTTGCTTTATGAAGAGGGCTCTCCTATTGAGATCAGTAGCAAGATAGGAAAAAGAAAAAAAATCAAATATAATGCATTATGCATGCAAAACTGTGGAGGAATTCTCAAAAGCTGAGACCACTGTTAGCATTTGCTCCCCAAAGAAGAGCTGAAATGTCATTCCTGAAGCACATTTGTGTGTGGTACACAACTTCACAGGGAGACCAGAGACTCCTGTGACCCTGGCCACTGCGGAAATAATTAGGAGAGTTTCTTCTCCTGATCTTACACAAAGTAGTCTTTGAATATGAACCTTGCTGTCTTCCCTACAGAATCCATGAGAGCTGTGTGAGGCTGCAACTATTCATGCTGCCCAAGCAAAGCACTCCTCTAACATCTGGTATGTGCCCTGCCAGATTAGCCTTGAATGCAGCTGCAGTTCTTCCAGCTCCTCCCACAACAGCAGAGAATGGAAAATGATCCCAAATGGTCTGCGCTGAGCTTGAATTTATATATATATATTTATATATATATATATGCACACACACATACACACACGGATGGAGATACTAGGTATTTGCTTCTCAGCTGCCATGCAACACAGTTAAAGCCAGAAAACAACGGCCTCTGAGTCGTTTGTGGATAATTACCACACGTGCTATCGTTTGCCATTGCAAAGAACTTGGTTCCTGCTCCTGGCGCTTCCATGAAATGTCTCTGGAGCCCTCAGGAATCGCTGCTCTGGCTGCCACCAGCGCGGAGGCTCCCCAGCCTGGGCCTCCGCTCGATAGCACGCTGTTCCTCGGCAGCAAATTTTAACTCTGTCACTGGCTACGCGACGTACACATTTATTTCCTTCCTTCACCAAAATGTATTTACTCTCGTCAGTGCCAGTTACCAAGATCTGGGCTGGAACAGAAAAGGGGATCCATTTCATCTTTCTTTGCTTCTTTTCTTCTTTAGTTTCAGGGCTGTCTACTTACTTTGGAAAGGGACTGCAGGTGCCTGCAATCAATTAAAAAACCTTACTAAACCCGCCAGCAAACAGTCAATTTATGGGCCCCGCGCCTCTCTGATCTCCACAGACTCCCACTATGGAACCAGGCATGCGGTTCGCCTGTCACCCCCTCAGCGGAGGGTCCCTGGCCAGCAGGCCCAGCCGTCGTGGGGCCCTGGCTCACCTCCATTTTGCAGACGAGGCCAGACTCTGTCTGCTCTATTCCACACCCATTAGGCATCATTGGCAGGTTCTTGGCTAAACTGGATAAAAGTTGAGTATCCCAGCTTAAAATCATGAGGAGGTTTTTGTGAAAATGAGCGCCGTTCACCAGGTGTCACGCCCTCCAAAACAGGCACGCTGGGCAGCAGCAGTTTGGTTCAGCAATAAAAGCCCCATGCAAGCAGAGCTTGCCTTTCGAAGTCTGAGCCGGGGATAAGCGAGGCATTTGGGATTTTCCTCAGCCACTCCGATGGCAGGGCTTTTTTTTTGTGTGTATTTTGCACAGTTTACAAGCCCTTAGCATGAGGGAGATCAGAACCTCGACTGCCATTTAATGGCAGGGTATAAACGCGAGCAGGGAAGGGGCTGCCGCGGTCTCTGGAGGGAGGGTGGAAGCTCTCGGCAGGACTCACACCCCAGCAGGACACACAGCTAAAGCCTGACACAAACACAACCACCTACAAGCATTAAACCAAGCAAGTCTGGTGTGCAGGATAAGTGCACTAGCGTGCACAGGCTACAGATTCGCAGTCAGGACTGAAGCTTCAGCTTCTGCCAGGACAGGAGCACAGCATTACCGTCTGTAAACAGACTGTACATTTTCCAGCCTAGTTGTTGTTATGGTTGACACTTTTTTTTTTTCTCTAGTTTACCTAAGAAACATGTTGAAATTAGGCTCCCTCCAGGCCATCTGATCTGCCCTGGATTTACACTGCCGGGGCTGGATGCGTTAGGTAACACTTAGCTAACTGACAAGTCTTCCCGACTTGTACAATCGCATCTTATTGAAGCATGGGGAATTAAACCGACTTCTGCTGAAGAAACATGTACTAAGATCACTTTTGCCACGAGCAGTCCCGCTTTCTAGAATCCGACAGCCATTATTATCATGGCAATCATTTTGCCATCTCCTTGGCTGCACAAATCAAAGCAAGAATGAGAACATCACTTCTTGTGCCCCCTTCCTCCAAACCCTCATTCCGGCCCCTTTAAGTTCTCACTGCGCTCCCCATCCCTGCAGTATTTGATCGGCCACTCTTTTGAATCGACAGGATTCAGATGCACTTGGCCCTGACCCAGCTTGCTAGCTCGCTCAGCTGCCTTTCATTTGCAGCTTCAAAAGTGATTTCAGACACCCATGGCGTCAGAAGCAGTTTTGTTCTATGAAAGATCACCCTTCTTCAGATCTTTGTGTCCTCTGGCTTGCATTTGCGTTTTGCCGTATTCAGCTATGGCCTCAACTTCTAAAACGTTACATCTTCCAGTTTCAGATTTTTCTAACTTGAGTGAAGCCGAAATGTAGACAATTACATGAACACTGCCATTAAATTTGTATCGGTCACGTAGCAAGGAACTACTTCATATGACCACCTATAGATTATGAGTAATACTAGCTGTGATTCACAGACTTGGCAGCCGAGGGTACCCGACTAAAGGACTTGAGGAGTGAGAGCTTTGTGTGAAAAGCCTGAAATGTCCATCAGCGTACGCCGCTGTTTGCGGAATCCAGCGACTCCATCGTTCCCTCTGCAGAGCAGCAGACCAGGTCCACATCCCATGTGGTTTCCATAGAACAACTCGCACCACTGCTGCAGTTCAAGAACTGACCTGCTCCCCGCCCCTGAACACGTGCATAACCCCCACACGTACACGCACATTCATTCTTCTGCCAAGAATTTAAATCAAAATCAAATACGGTTACAGCTGAGCTAGTTTGGAGGAGCCTTCTCAGAAACTGTCTATTTTGGCTGCCTGCCAAGTTCCATTTTGTGTACTTACTCCTAATTAAATTGTGTTTTAACACATTCTAAAGATGATGCAAAGCTCTCCTATTTAGCTGCCTAATTTGACTGGAGACGTGCAAATCAGCAAACAATATTTTATCCGTTTTTTGACATACCTAATTAAATGTTAATCTCTGCAACGCAGAGACCACTACTCCCATGTATACGTTCCAAAAGCACTTTAATAAGCTAATAAATGTATTTCTGAATGATTTTCTGGCATTAAAATCCAAGACTGGTGCCAAGTAGAACAAAAATCATGCAGGGGAATCCTGTACAAATTTGGCAGGATTTGGATAAAACCAACACAGGCATGTTCCGATTTTGGGGGGCAAGCCTCATGCTTTAGGAAATCAAATGATCAGATACAGGTGGTTAGGAAAGAATGTTTTCTCCACAGAGGGTTTTTGAGGTTTGTTTTTTTTGTAGCCAACTAGTTCAGTTATGTAGAAGTTTCTCTAGAAATATTGCTGTAGTACTACTAAATTAGGCTGCTGGTGCTAATAAATGCTGAGCCCACCAGCACCCGTTGTGTGTCGATAAGATGTTCTATTGATTTCTACTTTCCCACCACTGAACTTCTTGAGAAACACCAATTAGTTTTAAAATAGCCGGATGGTTAGCTGCAATGCAAATCAGTTCCAGTTCACATTTACCAGCCTTTATTCTTGCTGCTTTTGGTTTAGCCTAAAGCTGGATGTTTGCTTTAGCCTGACCTTGGATGACATCTTCAAAGAATGGAAAAAAAACAGTGAATTGCAGGCCATTAGGTAAAGAGCACCTACAGCTTAAGACATCCTATACTTGCAAAAATAAAGTTTCACCCCCAACCATCCCACACAACAGAAGAAAGTCTGCTTTCCCTGCAAAGTTCTTTTTACTAATTACATATTTTTCAGAAAATGAACTTGAATAGAGATAAGCTGGGCACAGATCCCCTGAACTGGCTGCCTTGCTCCCAGAATGCCATGAAGAGCTGTGGCTCTTGTGTTACCCATGGTTCGTGACCAGCTCAGGTGGAACCTCCAGGCAGAAGATACGCTATGAGACCGGCAGCCAGCTGAGGGAAAGCATGAGCCAGAAGGTGCTGCAAAGGCTCCTACTGTTAACTTGTTCCAACACTGCTCAGCTACGTGGCTACAGCCCAAACCCTACCCTAATAAAGTCCTGTGCAGTCCCTGAGGAGCTGGTGTCCTCTCCCACCTGCCTGAGGCCACCTGATGAATTTGGCAAGTGGCTTGCAGGGTCAGTAAGCCTTGCTCCTTGGGATGAAAACACACAAGGACATCAGACTGAGGCAACTGATCTTGGTGAGGAAAGCAATAATTCTTTGCCTGGATCCTTACATAATACTGAAAAAATGTAACTCAGGTCTTTCTAAAAATTACTGCCTACCTCAGGTTCTCTACTTTAGGTGAAGATACCCAAACAATCACCATGAGCAGTTTACTCCTCTTAAAAGGTGAAGCTTTGACTCCTGTAACATTCTGGCCAATTGCATCCACATTTAGGAGGATAAAATTATGGCACCAGAATCCATTAAAAGTTGCCTAAATCCAAGGTCCGGTCTTTGGACTTGCTCTTATTTCTCCGCCTTCCCCCTTCATAGCATCTTTTGGAAAATGAGAGGTATGTTTAAAGATTATAAAATAAAATATGTGAAATAATACTACAGCAAGACTTACTCTCACCATCTAGAAGCGCCTATAAATTCTGGGGTTTTTGTTTGTTTGTTTTGTTTTACCTTCTCCTACTTTAATATAGATGTTTCTTGATATCTTGAGCTCAGTGAAAGATGTTACTGCTCCATATTCCTTCTGGGCCCACTGTAGCAGATATTCATTTTTCTCAGGAAAGAACTTTTCTTCCGTTTCTGCTGACAAGGAGAAATTTCCCTTCTCGAACTGAACAACGGAACCTAAAGACACCTGATGGGAATAAAAACGAATCTTTAATGTGGTACATTTATCCGCACAGACAGATAGTATGTTTAAGCAATGTAATCTGTCACACCCAAATGCATTCACTGAAGGTGATTACGACTTATTTCCAACAACGCCTAAACTTCACATGTTTTAACATCTGTGTAACGATTCCTTTTTTTCAGGGATGCTTTTTAAAAAAGGAAGCCCCCCCTCAGCAGGGCTGGGGTGTGCATGGCAGCTGACTAACGGTGGGCTCCGAGCCACCCTCCGAAGTCGTGCTGCTGCAGAAAAGGTACAATGGTCCTGCAAGGGGAGCCGACCTCCAGGCGCGACGGAAGGGCTGGAAGACAAGAGGAAAAACAAGACAGTAGAGAGGAAGAAGGTGATGGTCTGAGGAACTGAAGGGAGAGAAGGATGCAAAGCTCAATAAAACTGGGAACTAGTGAAGTAACTCCTGAATCAGAAAGAACACGAGTCCAAGCTCAGTGACAGATAAAGGCCAACAGAGAAACACAGAGTAAGGAAGGAGAAAGGCTAAGGGAAGGGGAAGGTATTTACTGTTGCTCTACTTACAGGAAGTGAGGAAATACTTTAGTCTAACACATAAAGCAAACGAGTTATACATCTTCAGAAAAATCCTTATCAATAGGTTACACTAACTCAGGTCTTGACTAGAAAAACTAAAATGTTGTTTAAAATAGTCAAAATGGAAAACCACTAAGTAGAGGTGTAATGGGTTCTGCGGGAAAGCCTAAGATTTTCAAATATACCTGCATTGGAGTGGCAATAGCATCATTCAAGAAAAGGGGAGGGCACAGGGTCAGGCTCTCAGACTGGAGCCTGCTTCAACCTGCGTTGGTCTTGAGAGATAAACAAGTCACTCCGGATTTACTGCAAAGCAAGATCATCCCAACAGCAATCCTTTGGCTCTCCTGTCCCTGCAGAGGGACGTGGCCAACACTTCCAAGATATTTGCCAGCTCTCAAGAGGTCCCTCTAGCAAGTGGTGAAAGAAGAGCATTCTTTCATCTGCCCCACCTGAGGAGCGATCACCCACCCATACGCTTCACCGTCTCTTCTTTCAAGGTGCTTGAGGACTGGGGCCAGCATGCCCTACCCGGGCTGGTCCTTCCATGCATGCTAGCACTAAGATCTAAAACATCAATTCAAGAATAACATCTACTTGAGCAAGAAAGCACAGCAAGATGAATAAGCTTTCGGACCTGAATGCATCAGTGAAGACTTCTTTGGACATACTCCCTGTAGTGGTGTGTAAGCAGTGCTTCCTCAGATGCACCACGCAGCCCTACTTCCAGACCGATGCAGTGGATAAGGCTTCAGGAAAGAAGCACCATTTTCTTGTGCCATCCCCAGAGCAGCCTGGGAAGAAGTCGGAGTCACACTAACCCAGATTTCTTTGGTGGAATGGAAGTATGTTTGTTTTCTCCAACTGAAAATCCAGAACTCCTAATGATGACTACTGGAAGACTGAAAAATGCATCGTAACAATTTCTAATCTGTCCTGAGTATTATTTACATGTTACAGCAGGATAACAGTCACAAGTATCTCTCTAACCTTTTAAACAACAAAATACATCAATAGCAATTATTTAACAGAGGTTATCTTGGACTCCAATTACAGAAGTTAACTAACAGCAGCCAACCATTACCTTCCCTGGCGCTATTGTTCCCGGCACTATTTCAGGATGTTATATATCAGTTTGTTTAGCACCTACAAATATTTGTCAAAGTAGGCACATAAATTACACCCTTTGGCATACAGAAAGAATTTCAAAGTTCTTCCCTGTGCCTCCAGCTATTATGTTATCATTTATTATGCACATATCACAGGTGCATAAAAATCCCCTCTAAGAGAAGGCCCATGTAATTCAGCGTTCAATTTGACCAGACTTGTCACAAAAAAAAGCTCAGGAATCCTTTTGCCAGAATAGTTTTCAGAGTTTAAACTAACATCTGTTTCAATTCTGAACAATCTTCCTATTTCTTGTTCTTCATATGACTACTACAAAACATTTCCTTCAAATGAAAAAAGCCTTTATTCAGTGTAATGCAGAATACACTGTATTCGCTCAACACTCTCATGCTTCTCAAATAAGAAAGCAAACTCTGCCATTAGAAAAAAATCCACTGCCCACAAATCTACAACACCAGGAAAAGAGGGCAACAGTTACCTTTAACACCTATTTAGCAAATAGCATTCGCTTTGTACTTCCACCACTTTGTAGCAACTACACCATGGTCTGCATTTATGGGGCATCTCTACAACGCTCCTAAGACACCGCATTTTATAGCGTGCACAGTCTCGTAGGACGACACCAGTGCAGTGCAGGACAGGTCATGCAGGGATCACATATTGAGCACTGCTTAGCCATGCTGTCCTTTATCTCCCAGACATATATCTCTGTAGAGCCCTGGCCTAACTAGAAAAATCTCCTGTGCATAAAAATTGCAGGATTTAAGGACTTAACCAGTTATTATTTTGAAGGGGTATTGAATAGATGCTGGCATTCCATTCTCAGGAACAAACCTCCTTAACTACCTCAAAAATACTACAGTTTATCCAACAAGTGCAGAAATTGCTATTCATTTACACTATTTCACAATGTTTCTGGTATTTTTTATGGTCAGTATCAGGGTGAAGAAGTATCAGTGTAACCTTTTAAGACATTTGAGGAAAGCGTGAGAGAAAATTTTATTCCTTCTAAATACTGACCAAAGAAATGCATTAGCTTGCAATAATGCCTTTTCACTTTGTTTCAGTTGATATTTGAGGTATTTAAGTGTCTGCTAACGCAACAGCTTTCTTCCTCAGAATACACTTGGTTTTCCACTTATTACTAATTAAAACTTGAAAACCTTCTGCACCATCCTGAGGCATGACAAATGTCTTCCTACGAGACAGATGCTATCAATGAACCCCAAAGTTACTGAGTCCTACAAGGGAGGAACCGACAGACAGAAAGCAGAGCAACCAAAAAATCTGGCACAAGCATCCTCACTAAATGATCATACAGTAAACATCTTTAAGTAAACACAAAGCTTATCATCGTTTATTTTTTTAATCATATACTAAAGTCTATTTGAAATGCTGGTTCCACTACCAGACTTTAGAAAGGAGTGCAGAGTTCTGCTATGCCTGCCAATGTTGGGATTTTTACTACATGGACCTAAGGCAAGGTTAAGTGAGCCAAGCACGTTATTTTTTCTGGAAAGAATTCAACGGACTCTTCCAAAAAAGGCAACCATCACTGTTTCAACACCTGCCTTGAACATTAACTACTTGCTCGTCAGAACAAACCAAACGCAGCGCGCTCTAACGTACTCAGGATAAGACAGAGCATTAAAATCAAAGAGCGCTTCAAGTATTTGGGAATATATCAACAATTTTTATCTGAGCACTCATTACAGAGCCGCCGGGGTGCTTAAGAAACTGCTGCCACATAGGCTTTTATCTCCTCGCTTCATCTCCTTTGGTGGTTACTTTCAGAGGTTGCAGAGTGGAAAAAGTGCCCCAGTTCGATTTCTTCCTGTTGTTGCGAGGACATTCAAAGCAACTGCACCAGAAACATCCTCTGCTGCGGAGTTCACCTACGTGCCCTGTCACATTTTGGAGGCTAAATAGGGAAACTTCCAAGCCTGACATGGAAAATCAGTTTGCGAGACCAAAAGATACTGGCCAGGGCCATTAACCACAGCAAGGCCCGCAGTTCAAAGGGCTCCTCTGCGCTCAAGAGAAAACAAGGATCGAGTCGAGTATTTTGAAAATTTGCTACCAAAACCCGAGTATTGCATTGAAGAACAAAAGCCGTTTAGGAAAATATTTTGATTACAAACTCTACTACCCTGCTGACCATTGGGGGAAATGGGGACTGTAACTTTCTTTGCACTGTACAGAGGCAAGGAAACATATGCCCCTCATGCTGGGGAAAAAAAACCCCCAAAACGCCTTTATATGTCCCTGTAGAAAACTTTCCAGCCTTACAAAAACTGCCCTCGCAACGCTGCCATGGTAGTTAAGGACATCAGCTACCTGGCAGAAGTGCCAAATGGCGTAAGGTACTGATCCCCAGAAGGAACAACTCTCAGAACCAGCCCTGAGTCGTCCCCCAATATATACACCGGTGAGCGTGAACACTGTGCACGCTCAAAATAGCGTCTGCTGTTTCTTATTTTACTTATTTCCTTCTTTCCTTTTAAATGTTTATTGCCTTTTATTTTTCGTTGAACCCGATCCAGGTGGGATATTTACTTTGTTTGCTTTATGACATTTTAAGTATTTAACATAGTTATAATTCAGAACTCCCAAGTAGGAAGCAAGTTCATAACTTAGCCTTGGGAGAGAGGGTAGGCACCTTTGAGAGATGACTCCAAATACAAAATTAAGTGTACAGCGATGGGTACCCCACTACCCATCGAGGCCCCTCCAGCACAAGGGACCAACAAAGCTGCACAAAAAGCCAAGACTGAGGCAAAAACACTAGCAGAAGAAAAGCAGCATCCTTCATATTTTTACCTGAGCTATACAGAATCAGACTCGGGGCAGAACGTGTAGGAGAGGAGTAAATCTGCTCAGAATAAAATTCAGAAACTTGAGCCAACTTTCAGAGCAGCCCACATGGGGTTCAGGCTCAGCTGGTGTGTTTTGATAACGTACTTTGATGTGCCTTGGTCTCCTTACAGAGGAAAAGTAAAGCCATGGATGCAGAAATATCAGGTATTCGGAAACCCAAAAATATATCCTTTGTTGTTCATAAATCCACATGCACCACACAGCAATTGCCAAGAGAACAGTTCTCTTTAGTAGGTGACTAAGACAGACGCTGCTTTTGAAATGACATGCAACATTTGTGAATCACCTATCGGCTTTGCATAGCCCTTACCAGCCACAGTGGTGCGATACTTTCAGGCACTAGTAAAATTTTTCATTTTCAGTTTAGTGTTCTCAAGACCACTTACAGTCATCACAAAATTCCACTTCCAGCTTTCACATTTTTTGAAAACAAACACGTAAAAGGAGCAGCATTATCTTAATTATAATTATTTATTATCTTAATTTTAGATTTTAATTCTACTGCCTAGGAGATGCTCAGATCGCCAGTCACCAAAGATCTTGATAGGAATTAAGGCTGCTCAGCACTTTCTTGGAATGAAAGCAGAACCTCATGAGATCAGACTCTTGCACATCTTCAGGTATCTAGAAAGAAAATGCTGGGATTTTCCATCAAAGCTGAAACTGTGCCAAAGCAAGTGCAACTTTCAAAACCCCTATGGAACAGTTACTAGAATGATAAAAAGGAAACAAACAAATCCATGTAAAGGGGAAATCTGTTCCCAAAGTTTAGGGCTCGGCAGGGTTTCATTAAACACACGGAGGTAATTGTCCACTCATCTCACATTAATCTAACAACATCTTAACAGACTCAATGTAACACTCATGTGAACTGAATAAAATCTGGTAGCAGAGGCTTTTCCAGGGATTCTGTTTCAAGTTAGATTCAGTTTAGTGGAAGAAGAGCAGGGGAGAATTAAAGCATATCTATGCAACTGCAGCTATAGTTTCCACTGGAATCGATGACTCAGTAACACAACCTGTTGTGATTTATTATCTCCACGTCACGAACACCAATAGTCTGCCAAAATCCACTGCCTGCTTCTGTAAACTTCCACTAGCTAAAGCCCCTGTTTACTGAAGCAAGCAAGGAAGGGAAGGAGCCGTGACCATCACCGGGAAAAGACCATTGCAGATGCCTGTTCCAGGCTCTTCAGCCTCCTGCAAGGTGGGTCTGGGAACACACCTCTACCACTAAAGACCAGAATGTTGTTTCTTTCCTTAGTCTTGCAGCCTGGTTTAACTTAGGGCCCAAGTCTTCCTCACTGTCAGTCTCCTTTGCTCTCAAAGTGATGGGTCTGGGCTCCTAGAGCAGCAACAAGAAAGACCAGAATCAGATCCAAGAGGCAGCAGCATCCAGACCTGGCCCGTCCACACTCTCCACACAAAGTTTTGGTTGGAGCGGTGACCCATGAAGACAGCCTGCCTTTGAAGCTGAAAGAAACACCGAGCAGTAAAGCTCTAGTTTTGAAAGATAGCTTAAATCACCTGGGACAGGGGAAGATCTAGATGAGCTAAAAAAAAAAAACCAAAACAAAACCAACCAAAAACCAAACCAGGCTCCAAAAAAGCACAGGACTTGAACATCCCATGAAATGAGAAACTAAGGCACACTGATCCCCCTCGCTTCCTCTGAAATTTACTGGCAAGTTGGTATTTTTGAAATATTTCTGCCCAAAGTGCTTGCAGTAAAACTAGAGGTCACCTATACATCATAAAATTTCCCTATTTTGGGACAGCACGCTACCACATATAGACATTTTTTACTATACCCTCAGTATTTGCTTCATGTACTATATCTTGCTTCCTAGAGCCAAAAATACCATTTCTCTTCTGTAACGCCTTCATGAAGCAAGCTTTGAATGAAAAAAAAAAACCCAAACAACAACAAACCCTAGATATTTAAAGATACCTTACTAGGGTTATTGTACTCTTAAAACTCCTTTTACTGAATGCAGACAATGCATCACTTTCAAACATGTCTTTACCACCCTGTCATTTTCTGCCATCTCTATTTCTGACAAAATCATGCCACTCTATTGCCAAGGATGTAAGAACAATCACCACCACACGTAGACTGAGGTTCCCGTGATGTTTCTGGGAGTAACCCAGTTATACGGACTTCAGAAAAGCAGGATTTTGCAGGGGGTTGAATCAGGCCATGAGACGAAGTCTCCAGGGAAATTTGCTATTGTGAAAAGCATAATAAGAGTTACTGTTTACTAAACACTGCTTTTAATTAGACACTTAATGTTATTTTCACATTCTTTCAAAAGGCAAGGAAATGGTGCAGGGTAGGGAAGGGGGAATATGAGCTCTGCCAAGTGGAAAAGGGCAACTACAGGATTATTTCCAGCTCCTGAGTAGAAGCAGCATGAAGATTTAGAAAAAAAAACAAACCCAGGATTCTGCAGAAATGTAAACGTCCTTTTAAATTCCTCTTCTCACTGTTACGCAACACTGAAAATCTACTGCTTTTACTTTGAATAGTGAAAGGTCACTATTTATACCAAATTTATCACTAGTCATGCATTTCCTATCCTTTCTCACTCTTCTAGCAGAGCACTCTGTTCACATCTGGGTCTGTTTAACCAGCGATTGGAAATTTAGCCTCCTGATTTCCCGTTAAATACTAGGCACAGGAAAACAAATAGCACTTGTTTTTCAGTGAGTTTTGTCAGTCATCCAAAATCTAGTGCAAATCATAGAAATGCCTGTGGTTTGGTGGCAGAGGCCCAAAATATGTGAACCATATTTTCATGAAGTGAAAGGAATAAACCAGCTATTAGCTGAAGTAATAAGAACATGGCTTTTTTCTTCTTAGAAACACAGAAATGACTAATAATTAAATTCTTCATTCTATCACTTATTTTTCTTTAAAGTTTTTCTTTTTTTCCTTTTGAATCTCAAGCCAAGAGCATGTGATCTGGTATTGTATTTATCATTACTGCTGTTGCTTCCTCCACTTCACTAACACACACACGTTCAGGCCTATTAAAGGGGTTCTTGTAAGCAAGGTTATTTGCTTGCAAAAGTGCTTTCTCATCCATAACTCTTACTCACTCAATCACCTGAATAACTCAGAGAAAGAGCTGAAGCATCGCGTCTTAGATCAAATATTATATAAAATCACATATGTAGATATCGAAGGGGGGTTTGGATCTATTCTAACAGTGACTTCTGCCAGGAAAAGAATTGGGTCCCTTCTTTCATTGATTTAATTCTCACTACTTCCCCTTGCCCGGTAAAGACATTCCTAGGCTATAAAAGCAATTGAGAAAGCTACCAAATCTAAAGAAAAAAAAAATAATCACTTGCCGAGTAGCACCTATAAACCCTCTTTCTGGACAGTTTCATAAAAGTGTTGGGTTTCTGCCAAGACATGTTCGCAATAAACTGCTTTTAGGGAAGGCGAAAAATAATGACTTGATGGAAAGGGAGGAAATTAATTTGTTATATGAAAATTTAAAAGGTGGGGTGGTGGGAGAGGCCTGGTAAGGTTTTTCTGCAAGATTGGCCTGCAACAAGATCACAGGTAACAGCGTTTTGTACAGGTGTTGCTTAGCTTACGTAAAATTGTGATCTGTTGCAATTTAACCAGCCTAATCACCAGCAAAGTTGTCCTTCAACTTCCTCTCCCACTCCCCCTTTAGGATATGGTTTTGGCTGAGGAAAAAAAATAAATACTTAGCACTGATGTGAAGTGTTCCCCTTGCTGAACTGAGCAGACCTTCCCGCCCAGGCACTGCTCTTCTGAGTGATGTCCTGATGGTCCAGCCCAGGAGCACTTGAACAGAAAATGTCCTTTCCCAAACTGTTGTATTTTTGTGACATGAAAAAATATCCAATCAGACTAGTATGAGTAGATGCACCAGTAATCAAAGGGGTGATTTTCAATTACTTAGGTCAGGTAGAGTTTACGCACTAACCCATTTCAGGTATTTTCGGATTGAAACGCCAGGGATACTTAAGTATATTTATTTTTAACGGGATGAGAATGAACTCAAGACTTACTTTACTAAAATCACAATAATTTTCCCAGCACCACCTACTTAACCCATCAAGATATATATATAACTCATGCAGAGTCTGAAAATATCCCTGTCTATGCCAAAATGTATTGTTAACACCACACTATGTAGTCACCATATATTCACTTTTCTCTAGCACGGGCAGAGATTTTGATCAGGTTTTTATCAAGATGCCCATTTTTTTTCCTTAAGACTATTGGCTAGTGCTCTCACTGATTTATAGATGGCAAAAGACGGCCCAAGAACCAAAATGACAACACAATAAGGCAAAAGCCCAGTAAAGAACAACTCCCTGTAGTGCTTCTGCTCCATCTCGGATGGTTTCCACCAAAGTACTGTGGTTCTGTAAGCATCACTGCTTCCATTCACTGCCAGGGGCTTGGAAAACAGTCTTCAAAACATGACATTAAAAAAACCCTCTGATGTTAACAGAACACAACCTTTGGTTTGGTTGGGGCATGCTATTTGATTTTAATGACAATTTATTCCACTGTGAGGTTTAGCTATCAGTAGACATTTTGTGAAAGTGAAACTGTGAGCTGCCTCCATGAAGATAGAGTGTGACAAGTCGCTGTGCTGAGTGGAGCTGTGTGCATCACATGATAAAAATAAGTGCAAAACCACACGTATACACCAGATTTACATTTTTATATTGCAAAACGTTTATCAAGAAGCCACTTTGTGCTTCCCTCTATAACCATCCACTCAATGACTGGATTTTCTCCCCCCATTCATTTTAAACTTCTGGCTCCTGGAGGACCAGGCTCAAGGCAAAAACCCAAGCTTGAACTATAAGATAAGAACTTAAGCTCTAGCCCAACTCAGGAGTACTGTATTTTTCCGGTCTTTTGGATATGTGCTGACACAAGCTTTAAATCTTCTCATCCTTTCCTTTAAATAAAGCAATCTGGGGCAGCTTAGCTTTAGTGGAAACAACAGCCTCACAGAGCAAAGGTAGCAAACCATCCTCCTAATGGCAGCACGGAGAACACATAGCCCTGACCCTACCCTCTGCTCCAACACAAACATGATTTAAGCTCACTGTGCCTTAGTTTCTCCACCTGTACAAAGGCACCAACTGCACTTTACAGAGCGCTCCGATTCATTATCTGCTCATATCCTGGAGTTATCATCTTTGTTAGAAATAACCTTGGGTTGTCTAATACAATTAATTTGGAATTTTTATTTTTTTATTTCTTTATTCAAACACACTTCCCTCTAACAGTTTAAGAACTTTATTATGATGCTTTACAGGGAAAAAATACAAGCTAGTAATAAAAAGAAATAAGCACCTAGGACTTCACCAATGGGTACATGATCCTTTAACTATAAACTGTGACCCAGCTCTAGGGGTGTTGTCTTTATCAGCAGTAAGTCCCAGAAGTTGCCACTTAAACTTCATACTACTTACCTTTCTGACTGGGGATCCATCAATGAAACAGTGCGATTCATACTTTACATTCAGTATATTAATAAAATTGTGAATGAACGTATTGTTTGAAAGGTCGGAAAGAGAAGCCGGGAAGTCAATGATTATCCTGCCTGAGGCTTCCATAGAGACAGACACAATAGTTATGACACTCCTATGGTATGCATGAGACAGATTTCTGTTTTGAGAATAGAATTCATGGGCATTAAAAAAGGATTTTTTTAAATTTGAAATCTTTTATGTTTCAAAATACTCCGTTTTCTGGCTTGGCTATACATTTAAGGAGAATAAGACAGAGCTGCAGAAGCCATGTATTTTCAAACAAGGGCCAAGGAAGCGAGCTCTGCACTCAGCTCCAATTTACACTCCTAGGCTCAATGCTCTACCACTTACTGAAGGCTCTGGCAAGGCGGCAGGGAGCCTCTCCACTACTAGAGTAGAAGCAGGATGTCCACCTGCCTCACGACTCACCTGAAACAAGAACTCTTGATTCTACAAAGGGACAAGCTCTTCTAGGCTAGAGGCAGTCCCAGGGATTACAACCTGGCATGGCCCAACACAGGCAAAAAGCTCTGCTGCAAAACTAGAGCCCCTTGAGTCCTTTTTGGCATATCGCACTCGCCCACAGGTGCTACTAGGACTTACTCAGGATTCCCCACGTTTGCTGGGCTGCATGATTCTGTGCTCTTTTTTCAGAAAGCATTTGAGAAAACAATGTGTTTGTCCTTGCGAGCAGAGTGGAACTGTGGAAAAGCAATGGATTATTACCAATTTAAGTTGTTCAGCCTGTAACCTCATGGCCTATCGTCCCAAGCCGCACTAGCTACCGAGAAACTGGTATGTGGAAAGTGGGAAGGTACATGAAAGTGAGCTCCTGATAAGAGATTGAAGTTAACTTACGTTTGCAGCAAAAATACTGCCTTAGAGAGAGAAGACAGAGAATGAAGTTCTGGCGTAGGAGGGACTGCAGGGACTAAACTGGGAGAGGTAACGGTGTTTTCTGTTCTGCAATCTCATTCTTCAAGCTCTTTAGAGAAGAGAAAAATAGAACCTTTAACGTGGTGGAAGGAAGAATACATAAATTATGTGGCACTTGAAGAGATCCAAAAGTGTTATTGGAGGACTATTCAGATGTTTAAACGTGACTAGGGACGGGTCAACACCGAGAACTAGTTCACTCCTTGCAATGGGAAGGCGAGCTCTCCCATCTGCGCGGCGAGCAGCGTTATCCCAGTGCCACAGGCACATGCTGGGAGGACAGCGTGAGATACCCCAACTTTCAGCCCTTACTGTGACCAGCAGAGCTGAAGAGAGGCTGGAGGACCGAGAGGAGGTATCTGAGTCCCACCAATGGAGAACTGAACGTATAAACATCTACGAGGTTCTCCTGCCCCACCTGAGACTCAGCCCACCCCTTCCTGCAGCATCAACAGCCAGGTTTATCGCGGCACTTCCCGAGGTCAGACCACTTCTTGTCTGGCACACATTGTGAGCGCTGCTGCTCACATTTTCAAGCCTGTTTTTGTAACCAGGAGAGCTTGAAGCAGTTTTCTGAAGCAAACACTTAGCTAATCATACAGTTTTGGCAGCTGAGGCCTTAGGCACATTCCTATTGTTCCTATGCCTTAATGCAGCCTGCTGAAGCCCCGCTGAGCCAAACCAAGCAAGCCTAGCACGATCACAGTCTGAACATGGGGGCAGAAACAGATGGCTCTCAGCAGAGCACCTCTTCACTCCCAGAGGCAAGGTGAGGGGAGAGGGAAAAGCCTAGAGGAGGAGAAAGAGGAGGGAAGAGATAGCTGAACACAAACTATTTGATATGGTATGGGAGTGATGAAGTAGTAATTGTAGAGGAGACCAAAACTAAACTGAAAGTAGGTCCAAGACTCGATTAACTGCTGAAAGGTGCTGTTTCTTTTGGCCAGGAGAGGAGTGAGGAATCTTCTCACGCTGTTGTTCATCACCTTGTTCCTCAGTCACTTTCTGAGCAGACCTGAACGCTATTGATTGCGGTAAGGATATATACCAGGAATGGTCAACAAGAAGGTAACAGTTAAGAGTCTCTAACACAGTAATGAGAAAACCTGAGATTGTGAATACCTTCGCATACAAATAAGCCCATGTTCTTTGCACCAGTCAGTAACACATTGCACTGGAAACAGGATGGACTCCTTCAAAGTTCAAAATACCAAGGGTACTCCCCTACTCTTGTACCCTGAAGACAGGAAAAAGAAAAACAATCCTAGCAAACTTTTGGTGTCCAGCAAGTGACTTTTGGTGCACTTAACGGTGTCACCACCATATCAGGTCACCTGAGAGAGCAGTGTCCCTTTCCCAGTGTGCCAGTGTTGCAGCACCATCCGTCTTCCCCTCCTGCTGACGCACAGTGACACTGTTAAGCTCCCATCCCGTGCTGCAGAAACAGTCTGGCCTACCACTGTCAGTTGTGCTGGAGGAGCAAAACTAAACCCTATAAGGATACAGCTAAAAATAATCAAGTTTAGTTCTGCAATTAGAGTTGAATATAGTAAAAGCTGCAACTTTAATAAAGACGACTCATGATTAGACATGATGTCACGCGTTAAAAATTTAATCCAAACAACTTGTCTGTCTCACTACAAATAGCAAACTTGAATGTCCTGGCAAACTGTTAAGGACATGATTTACAAATACTAGGTAATATTTGGATCCTACATTATAAGCAGTGCTCCAGTCTTTCTGAGAAATAAAAAAAATGACTTCATTCTGGGCTTAGCTTGGTTATTTCAATTGACCAAGCTTCATTAGAGACATAAACCGTAATTGTACATATTGAGCTCAACACATACAGATTTTTGTTTTGGTCACAGACCACACAACTAGCATCCACACATAGTATTTCCCACTGCTTGGAGTTTTTTTGCCTTGTGGTACCATTAAACTTCTAATCAGGACTGGCAATCTGTTACACCCTCACAGCTTTTTGAACTGGCTGCTAGCATTCATAACTACACGGTATGCAGATTCTGAAAAAGCAATTTTGGTTTCTTTTCCTTGAATTTACATAACAAGTAATTGGGTATTTTTTCCAAACTGTTTTGCCCTGCCACCTAACTGTTCCCCAGAGCCCTACACTGAAACATGACCTCCTGTTAACTTGGGGTTTTTTAACGTATGTTTAAAAACTTTCCAAATGAATGCCATTAACTCTGTCTTGTGCGACAAGTAGCTATGATACAGAGCAGGCCAGAGGACTGTGTATACTTACAAAGAAAACCCTTCGGATTCCAGGTGCCAGTCTTTCTGTTTTTAGCTTCCAGACCAGAGGCAAAGGAGAGTTGAGAAGAAACACCAGGGGCTTCTGGTGAATATGCACTGATGAAATGGGATTCAAATGCAACGTGACCTACAGAGAAACACAGAAATATATGAATACTCCCTTACAAGTTTCAAAACAAAAGTGGAATTTGAAACAATGAATCAAAGGTCATTTTTACATAATTTATGGCTTCCAGCATTCAGACCTCTTGACCCAAGATTATAGACTAATCTACTACCAAAAAACTCAGTCAACAGAGCACAGATAATATAAAGAATGAAATAGTTAACATTTGTGCTCTCTGCTTGCAAAGCGCTGCTAAAGTGTTTAAGAAAACCTTGGCAAATGCTGATGAAAAATAGCTTATGCAAAAGGTCAAACCACTAAGCTGAGAGTTGGAGAACAAGGAGATAAAAAGAATTGCAAAGCAAACCCTGATTTCTGGTTTCTAAATGGTAACCTACAAAGCTGGCTTAGAGTACAAACCTCATCTCCTGGTGCTATTAGGGCATAAATCTAACCTGCAAAACAAATAAAACTAAACAAACAAAAAAGAGGAGGAAGAAATCCAGAAACACGAGCAAGCACTACACTAGTTTATGGAAGGAATTCCAGCAGAAATTTTAACATACACTAGGGAAAGAAAATGCCTGTCTTCAGGGACTGAAAGGATACACGGGGAAAATGATCCCAGGGAAGTGGACATCGCAGAAGAAGAGGCAGCATGTCAGAGGTGATTTTTAAGCAACCAGTTCATGGTCACTGGAAGCCTCTCCTGCCTGGCTCCTCATGTCCCAGTGCTGCCCTTCTAGAAAGGGGTCGATGGGGGGCAAAACTCTAACCAAACATATGACAATTTGTAGCAAATAACACCTTGTATTGGAAATCATAGGGGTTTCACAGTATAGAATCATAGAATCATTTACGTTGGAAAAGACCTTTAAGATCATTGAGTCCAACCGTTAACCTAACCCTGCCATCCCATCACTAAACCATGTCCCTAAGCATCACAGCTACACGGCTTTTAAATACCTCCAGGGATGGGGACTCAACCACTTCCCTGGGCAGCCCCTTCCAATGCTTGATAACTCTTTCAGTGAAAAAATTTGTCCTGATGTCCAACCTAACCCTGCCCTGGCACAATTTGAGGCCATTTCCCCTCGTCCCATCGCCTATTCCCTGGGAGCAAAGCCCAACCCCCCCCCCGGCTCCCTCCTCTTCTCAGGCAGTTGTAGGGAGCGATGAGGGCTCCC
>BOSO01001907.1:60305-75780 GCA_018403395.1 Gorsachius goisagi
CAGGGTGCTGTTGGCCCTCTTGGCCACCTGGGCACACTGACAGCTCATATTCAGTATCTAATAAGCTATTTAAGCAGCCAGCATTTGGCTTGATAGTTCCTCTTGCTTTATGGGAGAAAATCTTTAGTGTGCAATCCAGAGATGATGCACCAGGCGGGCAAGCTGACGCCTCCCAGCAGCAGGCGGCAGGAGGGTTCCCTGACAGAATCACAGCTCTTCCTAGGAAAGGTGTAGAAGGAGCAAACCTGAGCACAACCACTAATTTGAGTGGTGGCACCCAGAAATGAGCACACAGGTAATTCAGAGTGAATTTTGTCTCTTGGTAGAGAATTTGAAAGAAAATCCGAGATACAGGTTTATCGTGTTATTCCTATGTAGCAGTAAGCACCAGTTTACCATTAAAGTAAATGCAGATTCACCTGGTAAGCTAACTAGGTGAAAGCTAGAGACCAAACTGAATATTAGCTACCCATTACTGTTGAAAATCTTTCCAAAAGAAAAAGTTAGCTTGCTTGCTTTTTTTTTTGTGGGGGGGGGGGGGGGGGGGGGGGGGGGCTTTTTTTTTTCTCCCCCCCCCCCCCCCCCCCCGCCAAAGTGAAAAGTTCACCATCACTGCACAGTGAAAGTCAAGCCTAGGTCTCAGGTCTGCCAGACAGAAGACAGCAGAGACCTTTTTCTGCTACTTAAGAACTTAGGAAAAGCTGTCAGAGAACTGGCTGTGTGACTTACCACTCCGATCCGTACGCAGAGCATTACATGTAGAATTTACTACATTCTTAAAACCAACTGAATGAACGTGTCTCTGGTCCTCGTGGTGGAACAGATGTCAAACCCCATAAACACACCTCGGGGGGCACTGAGGACATCCGTATCCTCATCTTTATTAAGCTTGATTAAAACTTGTTGGAAACCAGATAATGAAAGAGTAATTCCCTATTTGTACTAAAACCAAACTGCTTTAAAGACCGAGCACCTCCTGTCTTCAGCAGCCAGGGGCTGCTCTCCCAGCAGAAGGCCCAGTTGTATGTATGCATTTCCAAAAGAAAAGATTCAGTACCACAGATTACCACGTCTTCCAGGGACTGGATTTCTCTCCATTTTCTGCCTCGAAAGAATAAAATACCACCTTTTAGGGAACTGGGGGCTCTTAGCGCTCTGAATGTTAACAGGATGACAGAGACTTCATACAACAAACAGTCGTGATCTTAGCTATAAAAACTGCTTTACAGTAACAGGCTACAGAGCCAAAATAACTCGTTAGCCGAAAATAAGAGAGGAGATAAAATTGTTTTACAAGGCTCCCACTTTGTTGTTCCGTCTAGAAACGGAGAGGCAAAAGTGGAAAGAAAAAGGTGTTTAGAACTGCTATTAAATTCATGGCTATTAAAAAGCCTTCATTAATTCTTGTGGTTTTTCAGCTGTAATCACAGCTAAGTAGCAATAAGCTGTTTAAACTATTAAATACAATTACCTTGTTCTGGGGTTATATTCTCTTACAAAGCAATAAAAATACCGTAATCTAAGTTTACCAAAGTAGCCCATTTACATCTTTTGCAGTCCTAATCTGGCAAATACAAGTTCAAATTTTATTCTGGTATTTTTTCAGCTCCAAATGGCATTAAGCGCAGTCAATTTTAAACTTCAAAGTGTCAAAGGGAAAACCTGCTACACTAAATGGAGTAAATACTAAGCAGATCCACTCCGCTCATATGAATCCATAGCCACATTTTCACACGCAATGATAAATGGTTTCTGCTGATCCCAAAGGAAGTGGAGACTAATGTAAATATTGATGACACGGGCTGTAATATAGGTTTATGTACTTCAATAACCAAGAATAGAAAAAAAAAAGTAACGATCCTCTCACACTGGCCAACAGGGGCACTCAGCTTGGGTTTGCACCCTGGTTGCGTTTTTATTAGAAAGTCAAGTCAATGCAAAGAAGAGGCTCCTATTAGTAATTTTAAACATTTATGCTATTTAAAACTTCTGGCATTTATTAAAACCAGAAATAATTCAAGAAATACAACACCCTCTGAAAACTTCCATCTCAGAAATAGCTAGGCCAAGGCCTTTGGGTAATAAGGAAATGGAGAAGTAGCTCTGTTTCAACTGATCTCAGGCAAGTTTATTCAAAGCCGACGCTTTGAATATCAGGTAAGACAGATGGTTTAGACCACAGGAAGATTTCTGCCTGTTGGTTTGGTGACACCAGAGAGCACACAGAGCAATGAAAAAAATGAGAAAATCAGAGACTCTCTGCAACTGGATCTACTATCGGATTTTGTAGTTGCTATTCCTTTAGGCTTTGGAAATTAAATATATATATAATATACACATAGAAGATTATTTCCATACTTGTATGGAAATAATCAACAAAGTTTGAGCCGTATTCAGAAGTGGTGATAGATCTATCCATGCCTTTGGCTGGAATTGCAGGGTAAGTTCTATCACAAATGGAATTTTCCTACACTTGTGCCTGAAAAGTGCAGACTGATGCTTAAGAAAAGCTACAGGACCTTAACACAAAATCAACTAATTTTTCATAAGTAAATTAAGTGTTCCTGTGAAAATTTTTATAATAAATCTAATTTTGCATTACTGCACTCCTCAGTTTGCTCATGAGTAAGACAGCAAAAACCCCACACAATGTGGAATTCATATTCCTAGTCCTAAACTTGAGAAAGAATATGGTTAACGTGAGCATGCTTCTGCAGCATGTCTGTCACTATATCCCTTGCCATACATATTCCCTGTCACTGTATTTCTTGGCATAACAGAATCCTCAACACCAGCTTGGTTTTCCACACTAAAAAAAACCCAAAAAACCCAAACCCACAGAGCTGCTCAACAACTGCTCATGACAATCTTGGTCATCACATTTTTCATCATTCATTTTTGCTTCAGATCTAGCTCTGCTTGAGGAGCAGCCAGGCGGAATCGCCTGAAAGTGACCATTCCGACTGAGACATTGTACAAAATTAACAATCTCCTCATAGCATAACTACATTCTCCCCCCTAATATTTATGATTGGCCCCATCATCGTCTATGCTTGGTGATACACAACAGTGGTATCTATTATGAGAGACTTTTTCCTGGTCCTTGGAATGATCTTTCAAGCAAACTGCTGGGGAGTTACTAGCACTCAAGAGCTTTTTGTCAACAACCTAGTTGCCAAGCATATGGATTTTACCTTGCGTGACAGCAGTCAGTGGGCTACCACGCAGTATTTTCAGCCCAAGTAAGGTAGGCATGGTCAAAACACCTCACCAGCGAGGCCAGAGGTTTTTCTGTGTGCAAGACAGCAGTTTGAACGGTGGCATCCAGGTAAGAGCCTGGATGCAGAGTTACCCAAACGCCTCTTCCACTCCTGCTTTAGAGATTGAAAGGCTTAACAGGACTCCAAGCCGTTATGAGCTTACGGCATCGACATGAGCACAAGTTCCAAGCGTCAGCTGTACCAGCACCTCCAGCGCGATTGCTGCCGTGCTCTGCCTTGTTAAGCTTTCTGCTGTCATACCCGTGCTCCCACCTTCTTGCCCCTCTGCTAAACTCCTGGCGTGGCTGCCTCCATCCACAGCACTGCAGTGGCAGGTCCGCATCCCTACTCTCTACAGCAATATCTCTCGCCAAAAAGTAATTTCTCCTAGAACGTCCGCAATGTGCCTCTAATTAAACCATACGTTGGCTGAATCCGAAGTGGTGCTCCCCTTCCCCCAGCCACCTTTCCGTCCCATCTTAGCTCGTGAGCTCTCCGTGGCGCATCCTTTCTCAAATGTCTAGACAGTTCATAGCACCTTCTAAACACTCCACAAATTAATAGAAAGGTACTGGTTCCCTTCAAACCACCAAACAGAATGTTTCTAATTAATAGCAGCAGAGCCAACTAGAAAATTTCCCTTTCTTTTTGTATTTTCACTGGCAGAATCCATATTATTAAATATTTATGTGAAGCATTGCCCAGAAACCCCATCAGAAACTAATCCTACATGCGTTCGGCACTCTACAGCTAGATTGTGAAGACACGGTGTGAAATTCTGAACTCACTGAACCCTGGCAAAATTCATTGTTTTTCTCAAACTCCCATATAGCCTTTTTCATTTTTTAAAGATGAGGTATCTAAAAAGAGGTACTCCCCATCCGTTCTTATAGGTTCAAGCAAGCTCATAAAATACACACATTTGGTACTTTGCAGCAACACACAACCTCAGTCAAAAGTCTCCTCCATCTCAGACAGCTCTACGAGCAGCTTGGTCAAACAATACCAAAAGAAAATTAAAGCAGAATCATTAAATGGGCTAAAGCACTTTTAAGCCACTTAGTCCATTTAACAAGCAGCTGCTATTGCTCTGCCCGTGTTATTTTTAAAATGTATTAAGGGACAGCACATTAACCAAGCAGACAGCAGCATATCAACAGCACAGGAAAATAAGTCGGCATGGTCCAAGGCACCCCTCGCTCCCAGCGAAGGGCTCGTTTGCTCACTGAGCTGTTGGGTAGCCAGCATTTTCGTTGTGCAATCAAAAGTTAGGCCAGACCTTCTGGACCTGTGTCTCGGCAATGGTCCTCTCAGCAGCTGTTTGTCGGAGCAAGCTCCTCTTCCAGACTCACGTCTGCCCTTCACGGCCTCCTTTGGCACGCGCTCCTCCAAATAATACATGACTAACTCATGAGGAATATGACAACTTGGTCGTAGGTGAAAACGAAAGATTAAAGCTATTCTAAAAATCTCAGAACAAAACCTACAAATTATTCATTTGTAAAAAGCACGCCAACAACAAAGCAAAGAACTGCGACTCGGACGTGAACCACAGAGAAGGTCTGTCATTTTTGCTAGAACGCGTTTTTCAGTATGTGTTACAAAAACTATAAAAAATGAAGACTTTAAAAAGATAGCACGTTTCATAGGTGCTGCTACTTAGCCAGGTATATTCACACGTATTCACGCTGGTCGCTGCAAAGAGTTCCTTTAAGGTCTCCAGCAACACCAAGGTTAAGGCGGCTGCAGAGGCTTCTCGGTCCCCGGAGATCACAGTTTCATGGAAGGCTGAGTATCACCACAGAAACCAACTACAAAAACAGTCTACGGGCTCCTGCCCCGTGACTCTGGTAAAGCAATTTGTACTACGTGAACGGCAAGGGCACAAATGCTGAAAACTGATCAAAGTAAACACTGCTCTTTAAGTACCATTTTGTTTTGCTGACTTCCAAGGCATTAAAATCGCAGACTTCATGTTTTGTTCTAAAAAGATGAAAGTCAAGTGCCAAGGATTTTTAAGGTTGAATTAACTATTCTGGTGCAAAGGCCTTTAGATAAATTCATAGCACATTTTCCAAAACAGCCATTACGAATTTGTGCTAATAAACCAGGACAAAATATGCTGCATTGTATTGAATTACGCTGCCCAGGCTAGGACAGCTGTTCTCTAAAGGAGAAGAGAAAAATGAATTTTAACTCTCAGATCATATAAACACATTTTCTGACTTACAAGTGATGCACTAAAGAGGGATTTATAACATCTTAGCTCATTGCTCAGCCGCAAAAATTAGTGCAAAGCAGGCAAAATTTAGAACAGATATTTGAAAATTTATACCTATCACTGATTTCACTCTTTTTGTCAATATAATATTTATAGGACAAACTATCCTGGTATTGCAACAGCCAAAGAAACTTATCTTTACAGTTCATTAGTGTATATTATCCAATATAAGATGTTTAGAATTTGTACTGAAATTTGCATGAAAAATATAATGTCAATACATTGGCTATAAAAGAATTCAGTCAAGGATTAATTCATGAATCCACCTCAAGTGGTGGGATCAAGTACTGCACCACTTTTCAAAAGTTTGTCAAAGGCTTTGGGAAGGACCTCCAGGCTAAATTTTTTTCTTTTTAAGATGAAAGTCAAGAAAAAGTGTATTCCTCAGGCAGGGACTGTGAATTCAAGATGGAAAACTTGTTTTTTCCCCCTCATATTTTTGCTGTGCTCACTGAATATTGTGTTGCAGATTTGATACCAAGCCAGCTATAGTAGATTGTGATGTCCAGCTTTCAGGAGCCAACAGTTTCCAAGAGAGAGTTTGCTGATTTTTTCCAAGAAACGCAAAATATGTTCACATGGTGTTACTGCTTGAAGATAATTTTGCTCGCAGGGTTGCATATTTGCACTCTTAAATCAAACGATTGTATAAGCAAGTTCTTATAAGCACACGAGACCCCACCGCTTCCCTTCTGGGAAGGTTCTCCAACGCAGACTCTTATTCGTACAGGGCAAGCACCTATTTTTTTGAAAACTCACCCCTGCAATGAGACAGAAGATCTTCAGAACAGCATCATAGGCATAAATATCTCCAGGAAAACTTCAATGCCATTAAAAACAAGCACTCATACCCACACACAGTTACTTTTTCTCCTGCAGAACTCCAAGTTATGCCACCCTCACAGCCCTTGCCAGAGACACCACGCTTTCTTCTGTCTGCCAGGCCAGCGCTAAAGGATGCTGCTGGGGCAGGGTCACTCTGAACTAATTCTAAAATCAGCCTTTTGCTTATTTTATCCTAGATGTATGGTTGCAAATGGATTGACGTTGCCTGGACCTTCTCACCCATGCTCTACGGAAAGAATCAGATTAACTAAACAGCAGTTATAGCTCAGCTGTGAAAATCATGGGAAAGATTCACCCCTGGCATAATTCCACTGCAGTTACTTGCCTTAAGCCAGAGACTGATGTGGTCCCATATGATACCACAGAAAAAAAAAACCAACACCAAAACTATTGCACAATCTGCTGAGCCCTATGGTCTACCACCCAGGCTGGAAATCTGTGTTCCTTTGGAAAGAAGGCAAGAGAACAGAAAGGTTGATGAGGACTACCCAACTATGATCTACGTCCCATTGCATGCTCTTCATTAAGAAGTACTCTCAGAAACCTTTGACTGAAAGGTGTTTGAAATCTCCGGGGTTTTTTTTCTATTTTCCCTGCAATAGGGGCTAAAAGTCAGGGTGCGCTGGGCTAGACGCAGTCCATCCCCTCCTCAAAGGGTTTACAAATCAAGATGTTCAAGTCCTGCACCACATGTGTGTGACAACATCCACTAACAAACTATTTTGAAGTATGCACGATGTTTCCCAGAAGGCCACTTTAACATGAAGATGCATTATTAATGACTCGGGGGAGAAATGGCAGCCCCAGCAAAGCTCCCTTCTCCCTTGGGGAGGTCGGAGCATCACCCCTGCATTTGGCACCCGTTACGCTCGGAGGAAAGCCATGTACTCAAATGGACATACCGTCTTTAACAAAGATCTAAGGTTTAACCCTCAGAACCAGCTTAAAAACTGACCTGACTGTCCGCTGACACAGTAGTTGTATTTGACAGCCTGATGAAATAGAGTCCATTAGAACAAAAGCCTAAGAGCTTGCAGCATATTCAAATACTATCCATAGTCCTCCTGCTAATCTAAGTTCTGGTATCTTTCAAGCCCTAAATATTAAATTATCGAGCTGAGGATCTGTGTAACAGGACGGAATTACAGCACATTGTATTGGATTGAGCAGCATAGGGATGTGCTTTCTATTGGTTTATAGAAAGGGATTAATAACACCCCAATGTTTTGGCTACTGCTGAGCAGTGCTGAAACAGCATCAAGGCTGTGCCTCCAATATTTTCTCCCCCACCAGTGGGCTGGAAGGGGGCAAGATCTTGGGAGGGGACGTAGCCAAGACACCTGATGCAAACCAAAACCCACCAAAGGGATATTCCATACCATACGACATCAGCTAAGATATAAAAACTAAGGGAAAAGGATGAGGAGGGGGGACAGTCATCTTTTGTGACGTTTTGTCTTCGGGAAGGAAAAACTGTGTATACTGAAGCCCTGCTTCCCGGGAAGTGGCTGGATACCGCTTGCTAATGGGAAGTAGAGAATAAAACCTTGTTTTCTTTCTTTTTGCTACCGCGCATGGCCTTTGCCTTTTTTGCCTTTTTTTTTTTTCTTTATTAAACTTCCTTTATCTCGACCCACGAGCCCTTTGATTTACTTTTCTCTCCTCTGTCCAGTTAGAGGGGAGTGACAGAGCGGCTTTGGTGGGCCGCTGGTGTCCAGCCAGGGTCAAGCCGCCACACACGTTTAGATCTCATACAGATTCGTAATTCTGCTGCTCCAGACAACAGACTAAAAAAAGCAAGCTACAAGTGAAATTTAGCACTATGACATCATCAAACACATCACGTGTGAGATGAGTACAGTATAGCACAGCGGCACGCTGTATGGCGTTAAGCATACTGCCCAGTACCTGGCAGCGCTGTCGTCCGTATGCGGTTCATAACCGATGTTTTACTGCACCAGTGATGCTTCCTCCTCAAAAGTGTAAGAGTAGGCAACCGTGCTGGTAAGTTTTTACTGGAAAGGCAGTGACTGAAGTGCATTTCGCACGGCGTTTAGAAAATTCCGACACGAGGAGACGTTACAAAATCGTGCTTCTAACTTCCAGCATTTGTTGGACCATTTCTGCCCCCAGCTCAGCCACATAATTTATCTTCACACAAAAATGTAGCCAGTTAATTTCTAGTGTTCCAAAGTTATTTTAAGCTGGAGCTGCCAGAAGAGATCACATTATGTTCGATGCTAATCATTTATGCAAATACCTAGGTAATAAAAAAATAAGGACCAAAGATATTCCTGATATAAATAACTTGTTATCAAAGTCCTACTCACATTAGAAAGCGGTACTACTTGCACAGTGCAAGAATAATAAAAGTGAAAAAACTTGAGGCTTTATATAAGGAGAGCTATTTCAGAACAAAAAGGGCAATAACTGTATTAGCATAAGTCAAACTTACACCGATAGAGCTACTTCTGTGACAATGATCTTAAAAGTATAACCCTAAGATAAATTTTTGATAAATTTTACAGAGGGCTGATAAATTTTACAGAGAGCTCATACACACGTGTAAGCTGCCTACTTTAGCTTCGTTTACCAGAAAAATACAAGATCTAGCTTTCCCTGTGCATATATATTTCAACCCAGTTTTCATGTCTTCAGTGTTATCTCATCCATTACATAGTTTGGAGAACCAGAGTATTTCTGAAAAATGAAATATTTTTTTTTCCAAAAACTCCTGGCTGCAGCAAAAGAAAGCAGACAGCCTCTGCTCAAGCATCTCCGCTCAGCTCTTCCAACCAAATCCAATCCTTCAGACCCTGTCCCCGCTTTGGGCACCTGCAGAGCAAGGGCTGCCCATAGCCACCAGCCCTACGAGGCTCTGTGGTTCATGCAATGGAAAGCCCATGCCCAGCATTGCAAGGCTGGGAACACTTCGCCCATTCCTCCCTGTGACCCGAACCAGACCCTCAGGCTCCCAAAGATTAAGTGAAACCATTTGTGCCATCTGCCCTTCTACAAAGCAGTCGGGCTTCCCAGCACTGGGAGACCTAAAAACATGATGTTTCGCTCCACTTTGCATAAATCAGCAGATGTCAATACTGTTCACATGTCATATAATGAATCCTAAGGGGAAAGTCCTCCTTTTATACATTTTGTGGGAAAATTTCTTGTTGGCTTTAGATCTGTTTAAGGGCACAGGATCCATTCCTGTAAGCCTCAAGTACAGCATCTCCCCTACTGCTGTTAAGTGGGCTATTCACAAAACGGTACCCCATCAGACTAAGTTTTACTTTAATAATTAAAGTAGAAGACTCAGGTGAAAAGCAAACATTTGCCCAGACAATATTCTATTCCGCACTTACTTGTACATATATTGCAGACCTAAGCTTTTCTTTGGTGAATCAGCTGGGCTGCAAAGCAAGTTTAATTTTATACTCCTCTTCCCTTCTCTCATCCCTAAACTATTACCAGATAGTTGTGTATCATAGTACCCAGTGCCCTGAAAAAGTGGAGGGGGGATCACAACTGTGTTGGAGGATATATGAATACATACTAAAAAGCAGCTCCTGTCCCAAAGAAAATGCTTCTTAAATTGACAGATAAAAGACGGATGATAAACTTCTGCCAGGGCCATTTTCCATAAAAGCATTTGGGGCATTCTGAGCAAATCTGTGCAGGCTTTTCCAGGTAAACACAAGTTGCCGCTGTGTGTATCTTCAGCAAGCTAAACTGGTGCTAGCCACCCAACCAGAAATTACATCGCTGCATCGATGTGCCACCACCATCGTAATACCTCCTGCCTCTCAACAGGTCTCGTTACTCACAGCTCAGTATGATACGAACCGTGGGTTCAGAGATCCATGTTAGCGCTATCTCTACCAGGCTCTGACAGTAGACACGGCAAGTTCATGGTTCATCTCAACTGCAAAAGACCGTGCAGATGTAACATAGCACATGGTGTCATAAGAACATCACGGCAAAACTGGAATCCCAATACAGACTTTCCCAATCTCAGGGTAAATCCTCAACAGAAGAACACCCTACTTTCCACCGTTTCAGAAGCTGCAGGTGAAGGGGAAAAGGCTGAGACAATGAGGCTTCACAAAGCAAGAAAAGATTACAAACCAACATGAAATAGATGATGGAAAGACTGCAGGACAAAGGGTTATGCCATTTGAAAGCCCCCACATATAAAACAATTTGCTCCTCAAAGGTTTTGCAGCTGGACCACACATAGATGCAGATGACTGGGAAAAAGAAACATCATTCTACAGGTGTCTTTTAGAGAGGCACGGTCACATAGGGAAGTGTAAAATGTGGAGTTCACATTTTTATTGGACATGTAAAACTAAATTCTTGCTTTCCAAGCCAGGGTAAAGAACAGCATGTGTGCATGAGCCATAAAACACTGAAAAAGCCTAAGCAGCGGCACCAGATTTAGGAAGCAGCTTTGTTTACTTTATTGTCAGTAACCCACCAGCCTGAGTAAGAGTTGGTGCAAGCGTGTGTCTGTAACACATATGCTCACAAACAGTATCAGACATTAAATGCAAAGGAAACTGCTTTCAGAAGATTAAAAGTAACTGCAACCAATACATTGTCTCTCTACTCCCCTGGGGCAGGTCTTCATTCTTCCCAATTTTTTTCTATTTTCAAACTTCAAAAAAAAAAAAAAAATCAGAATGTTTACTCGCTGTAGAAATGAGACAGTATTTTGGGAATATTCCAAAGAGTGAATTTATGATACTGACTACATGGAAAAAACCCAGAAACTCCAAACCCCTAAGGAATCAAATTTTCTATTTAATCAGGCCTACCATATAAGACGACTCACATCTGTATACCCTTGCTGTATCAAAGCCACGAAAACGGACAAAATCCTCCAGAAGACATCACTGAGGCTGTCATACAAGTATTTGCTTGCACAACGATGCCATTCCATGCACTTCTTAGCTGCACTGTCTTGCTGATTCTTGCTTGAAAACAGATTTACTGAAAAAAAACACGGGCTTGCTTTCCAGCTAACAGTGTAAGAATGAACTGCTGCTCCTTGCATGCAATATTTTTCCATGTAGCTTCAGGCACATATTCAGTGTCCAATTTACCTCATTGCAAGTATCACTTGAAACCCAATTAGTGGAGGAAAGAAGGCGTATTCCGATGGTCTGTTCTGAAAAGATATCTACAAAGCAAGTGCCTCTGTGCTTCTCTGCAAAACCAATGTTATACAGAGTCACATTTCCCAACAGGCCTCAAAACTTCACTTACGTCTTCGCACGCACTAGCAGATCGTGTCCGTGCAGAAGAAATGAAGACTCTGCTTCCTTAGGCGATGATAGAAGAGTGAGACAGACTTAAACCAGTCTTCAGGGGTAGAGAATGCCGGTTGTCTCCAGAAAGGTGACAGATTTTAATACCTTTCCCTCCCTCATGAGGTTTGGGTCATCGCCAAATATCACCTCTCATCTAGAGACACTAACGACTGCCACAGTCATGTTTCTCACATATGGCATGAGCTCCAATCACAATAAAAATATTTCTGTATTATAAATTGCCATGGCAATTGTTAAAGAGACACTATCAGTTATAAACTACCTATGATTTCATCAAACTTTTTCAGGCAATTTATGTTTCAGATGCTTGTACCTCACAGTGGTGCTATTTTCGCATTCTCTCCTTTAAATAAGCTTACTGCTGTAGAAGTACTCTGTTTATGTTTCACAGAGAAAATAAGAGACTCTTCTAGGGAAACACAATCTTGAGGATATGGTGAGTGTTATCAAAAGCAAGATCTATATAAAAAAAACCCCCAATTAAAACATTTGTTGTTGTTCTCATATCTTGCCACTGCAAGGTTTTACTTTTTCAGCTGCTGCGGAGTATGTATGGCTGTCAGGCACAGCAAGCTCCACACAATTTGTGTTGGAAGTCTTCCCTGATGCTGGGAGGTTGGAGGAGAACAACTTCATTAATTCCAGCTCTTGGTCCAAACAGACACTCCAGAGAACAACATAAACATGACCACTCAAGACAAGTGTTGCTCCAACATCTCACACACACACGCGTACAAGCCCAAAGCTGGACTGGAACATGCCCATCAAGTTTGTGATATAAACAGACTCCTGGAAATGTCATCACTTCCTTAATTACCTTTTCTTGGGGAAAGTAACTATAGACAAAGCAGTAATTTATAAATACTCTGAGGCGTGTCAGATAGAAGCTTTGAGGAGGGAACTGGAGACCAAGAACATGAGTCACAGTTTATGATCAAAATCAAACCACATGCATCTGCCTGAAAGAACGTGTGAGCACAGCATGCTTACGTATGTGTCAGAGACAGAGAGGGAGGAAGAAGAGTCCATCCAGCAAAGACAGGAGCAGCAGCCACCCCGCTTCTCTCGACAACCCCGCAACAGCACATCAGGACCTGCGGGCACTCGCAGCAAAGGAAAACGAGAGAGTCCCATTTTCAACTTCCAAGGGGTCATTTTGAATAGCAGTCAGCAAAACTGAAAAACATGAGCAATCAGAAAAGTCATTCTGATATTTTTCCTTTTGAACCCTTTAGCCTCCTGCGGTGGGCTGCGGCACGGCTTCAGACACCGATCCACACAGCTCCCTGAAACCGAGAGCAGGTCCCACTTTCTGCGCACAGCAAAACAGTCCCATTTCTAAAAACGGAAAATACCGAGGGTTTGCACAGCACTTTCCAAGCGATGAGAAGCCACTGCTGCCTCTTTAAGGGTAGGCAGGCATCAAGCCATGCTCCTGCAGGACAGCAGGCTCTGCACAAACCGGCTCCGCTGGCCGACACGTGGCTTCTTCCAGCAGTTCTGGTGGGCAGAACTTGAAACGACTGCCAAATCCAGTGGCCAGCAAACCCTAAGCTGGCTGAAAACAACCCGCAAAGACTGCAGTCCAGAGCAAACAAGATGAAAAAGCCCAATTAAAAAAAAGGCTGGATTCTAGGCAAGCCCAGATGCTTCAAAGTGCTAACAAAAAGAAGAGGGTTGGGAGGGCTTTTTAAGAAATGGAGGCTGGGGTGGCCGTTGGTTGGTTTGTTTTTTAAAGACATGGCAACGCAGTGTCCATAAATCAAGGCAATTAAGACATCAGTGTCATTTTAGTGCGTTAGCTGCATGGGGGTTGCAGCTTTTGGTAGACATGGCATTGTCTGAGAAAGCCACTGAACGATTAGACTTTCTGTGGCACACGCTGTCCGTATCTTTAAGGCTTTATAAGGTCTATTGTGTGCTTGACTTCAGATCCAGTCTAGTGTTCCAGAAGCCTGGACAGGGCTCTTGGGCAGGCCTGTGGGGAAGGGAATAACATCAGCCTGTGAAACCACCCTGGTGAGAGCCCCGTGGAGCTACCACAGGCTGTGGGCAAGCTTTGGAAAATACCCAGGATCGAGAGATGCACGCGATGAGGGACTACTGCTTTCCAAGCAACAAATACAGGGTGTTCCTGGAGTACGTCTGCCACAGCGTTGCTCACAACTTGACTCCGAGACTTTGCTGGCATGGAGCACCGGTGGAAGCAGCAATTCATCTGGGCTTCTTGTTCTCAGTCTTCTGATTTGGGCCCTTTCCCTGGGCTCTTACAAGTGCTATGCAAAACTCCATGAAAGAAGATCGTGACAAAAAGCAGCAGTCAGCCTGAAGCCATCTCACTGTAGGTAGTTCATGACACTCCTGGTTCAAAACCCCTGCCAATATGCCTGCATATCCCTTATCAGTGTTCAGAAAGCTAAGGGGCAAAACCAGCAAAATACCCTTGCGGTGCTGAGAACCGGTCTGTACCCTGGCAGAGGCACAGACAGGGTGCTTGGGTTTATCTTTGAAAGCTCTTTCCAGAGAAGCATCTATTTTTCTTCAGACAAAGTCCTTTGGCCTACCAGAAGTACCAAACATACCCACGTGCAACAGCGTAGGCTTCCCACCGGACCACAGTAAACGAGCAGAGGGCAAATGTAATGCAGCCTGGCAAACCAAGCAACGTGTCCTTTATTTCCCAGCCTAAATTCTTCACCACATATTCTGGCCAGCTCACCAGAAACATTGAATTTGTACAGCCTAGTGATCCAGCAGGGCACAGATCCAGTACTAATGGTGGGGAAGAGGACAATCTTATTTAAAAGTTCAATCTCACAGAAGTAACAAACACTTTATTCTTGAGCCTCTTATTTTAGTATGAATTTAGGACTGCGTAGTATAATAATTCAATTATTTTAATATGGATTAAGCCCATGCTGCAGGATGCTTCAAAAATTCAAACTTGTCAGTTTTAGAGCAGCTGGTCAGGCTGACTCTGAAAGCTCAGCACTAAAAACCACGGTGGAAAAAGAAGCTGACCTTATTTCACTGTACCCGAGATCCTGAAGTCTCACAAAACAACCTACAGGGACATTTGATCGGTACTAAGTGGAAACTTATTTTAAAAATGCACTTTTAGAGGAAGAAATAAACAAAATGGAACCAAACAAATGACAAGGTGACAACTCCAGCCATCAAATAACAAACTTTGAATTCCCTTCTTGCCTGCTTTCGGCACAAGACCTCCAGGCCCCCTCTGACCACGGCTCTGGTGCAACAAGCTCAAACCATGCCCAGAAAGTGGTTCCTTTATCACAGCTGCATCTCAAGGCTGTCCCCAGATCTCTGGATGCTTGAGCATGAAACAAAACATTTTTCCCTTGGGTGAGCCTGTGGTGGTGTTAAACTTCTGAGAACAGTTAAAATGAACGCACTGGGAAATACAGTAAATACGTAGAAAAAGAGGCAAAATGAACGAGGTTTTCATCACCCTCATTGTCCAGATCTTCACAGTCCTAAAACACAAACCCACTGCGACACAGAAGGATTATCCTGAATTCAGGATGCACTGCAAAGGTCCGGATGTAGAAATACGTTATCAGGTGATAACGAGGAGGAGAGCAACGAGGATGATAAAGGGACTGGAGCATCTCCCCTATGAGGAAAGGCTGAGAGAGTTGGGCTTGTTCAGCCTGAAGAAGAGGAGACTGAGAGGGGACCTTATCAACACATACAAATATCTTAAGGGCGGAAGTCAGGAGGACGGAAGCAGT